>CAVMBE010000022.1:0-371624 GCA_963674455.1 Lecanosticta acicola | reverse complement strand
CGCCCCTGTCTCGCTTCCCGTAGGACCTCGTCCCTGACCTCGTCCCTGACCCCGTGCAGCCCTACAGACAACGTCAGAGCCATGCGATCATTGGGCTGTCACATCTGACGAAACAGGCTGTTTGTCCCTGGTACTCGAGCGCTATCGGTCCTTCTTGAAAACATCCTCAGGCTGCCCGATGGTTTCTGATGGCCAAGTTGACGAAAGTCTGCGCGAAGCTTCCGATAGGCCTGATGTCATGCCGTGCCACTGCCGTGTTGTTCAGAGTGGACAGAGACTTCCACAAGAGATACAGAGTGCGAGAGTGCGAGAATGCGAGTTGACGAGGCTAGCAGTGATCTCATATGCGACGCGGCTCGCCCACATCGACCGACGACAAACCCGTGGTGTTGAAGTCTCATGGTTCGTGTTTTGCCACGCACAACTTCGAGACGCAACGTTCGAAGCTGGATAAGAGCACGTGCGGTAACGTTCCGAGAGGGGGCCATGATTGAGTTACATGTGTTCTACATGCCTTGCGAGACAATGGCATGACCTGGGACCTCTTCTGAGATGTGTCTTCATCGTGCGGCTTGAGAGATAGGCCGGCTCTCTCTCTCTCTGGAGCTGGTTTGCGCGGCCGTTGAGGGCCACTGCTTGCAGACAGGCAGCTCACATATTCTCTTGCGGGGCCTCTTGGCCCCTCTTGGCCCATCTGAAAACGTCGATGGACCACTTCAGCGGATGCCATCATGCTGCATGTTTCGCGTCGTGCAGTGTGATGGCTCGCGTTGCTCCGTTCTCTTTCGAGCACATTGCTACTTGGCCGGTCGTACGACCATCCTCACACTCTCACGTCCACCAAACCACCGGCGGTGACTCGGTCGAATTGCAGTGTATCGTCGAGATTGTGGTCTCTTCAGTGCCCTTGTTGAGGATCCAGCTGCATCGAAGCCAGGCGTGTGGCTTCTAGAAGCCTATACGAGACTCAGGCCAGGGCATGCAACAAGCATTGACTTCGAGAATGCTTCTCGGTCCTTGGCGCCAAGTGCTAGAGATGCATGTACTCCGGACCCGAGACTCCAGTTTGAGAAATTGCCGAACAAGCTTCGATAAGGACAACCAGACTCATGACTCATCGCGGCGGATGAGGATGACACGGTGGTGGATGAGGAGGGAGGAGACGGGCCGTGGGAGAAGACGGACCGTGGTCCTGAGTTGTTGCCGCCCCTCGCCCGTTCTTGGCTGCTTTGAGATTCGTCTCAAACCATGGCGGCAGCCCACGCGTTCACCACGTTTTGTCGAAGCTACTTTGCTCACACCACCATCTCAGCTGCGCACGAGGAAGCAGATACCTCCCGGCTGATTCGGAGTCTCGCCCTATGTCTCCCCCGAAGTCGAATCGTGGTCGGGTAAAGCTCCCCAGGACGGAAGGCGTAGACACGGATAACCGGCCAGTGTTCGGGTATTGGTGAGCAGGCCGGTCGAAGGGTGTCCGATTTACATCTTCCCCACAGCATAAGACGATCGTAGCGGTTGGTGATGAGCGTCTCCAAGCGTTTCGAGCCGGAGAGCCTTGCGAATCGACCGCATTCAGCCAGATTCCAACGGGTACGCCCTTTCCAATGTGAGTAAGTCGGGCCCGCAATGCGCTGCAAGTAGGCGAAGACATGTGGGAGCAGTCGTTATAGATAGGGAAGAGTCCGCGAGACGTGAGCTGGAGAGGACCAAGCAAGTTCTCAAGGCGAGCAAGCTCATCTTCCATCCACTTCGTTTCTTGAGCAAGAAGTTGCCACTACCGCCAGTCAGCGTGGGCCGCCATTTGGATGATGGCGACGAATTCGGGAGAAGGTCACGAAACAAGCGATCAGAGGGCGTCCCGGGTGGCAGTGTGGATCGAGCAGACGATGCGCACGATGACAACAGATAGCGAGAGCGAAGCGTCGGACGCATCCAAGTTCCGCATACCGTCGGTCTGGAGCGAGTGCATGTCGTCCGTGGAGCCTATTCTGGAGGCGCAGGAGTTGCTCGCCGAGGCGTTTGCGGGGACGGAGTACGACTTCAAACACCTGGCACGACTCTGAGCGTCTTATTGATTGATTGGGGAGATGAGGTCGAGTCTGGCCTGTCAAGCTGTCTGCAAACGCTCTCACAGCAAGTGACGGGCGGTGGCGGCTGCCAATAACCATGCAGGGTCAAGGCTCACGGTCATTGGTGCTTGACCGGAAGCGTTTCACGCTCGCCCGCCCGGCGCCAAGTCATGTCGCATTGGAGGGAGGACCAGTCAAAGGCGACGAGGACGGAGTGGTTGTGTTGGTGGAGGTGATGACGGATTTCGGGTGGGAGAGTGAGAGGCGAGGCTCCGTCACGTGTCAGGGGGCGGTGATGATGATGATGATGATGATGATGATGATGATGATGATGGTGATGATGAGGGCGGTGATGGGGGCGGTGAGAGGGGGGGGTGGGGGGGGTATGATGGTGGAAGATGGGGGGTGGGAGAGGACGGGAGGGCGGCGGGATGCAGTGAGGTTGGGGTGCGGTGGGGATGTAGGGAAGGAGCTTGATGCGCGAATGAGAGAGTTGTGTCCACCAGCCACCCTCACGTGACATGTCAGCCTCCAGCAGCGTATGATACACTCACGTGACGTCTCCCGCTCCAGCCTCCAGCCTCTCTGTGTTGTCTGTTGTCTGCGCCGCGTCGCCTCCTCGTGGCTGGCACACTTTCACTCTCACTCTCACTCTCCGCCTCCCCCTCCACAAACGCTCCACCTTCTGCTACACCACACATCTCGAGACCATCCGGTATATCGCTGCATCTCGTTGTCCTGGGCGTTATCCATCATCGGATCTAGGAGCTGCCCCCGATCCGACCCCGACGAACAAGCATCACCACTCCACACTCAGCTGGCCGAGCAACGAGCACCCACAACGCAACGCAACGCCGACACACGCATAACGCATAATAATAAGCAAAGCGTCCGCTCCAACACACACCGCCCGACAACACCTGTGCGGCCGAGAGAGCCATATCTCTCAAGCCCGAGCAAGATGCCGCTCCTCCCGCATCTCTACACTCCCCGCCACGCCGCCACATCAACATCCTCCACATCCGATAGCCGCATCCTCGACTCCCGGCAGCTACGCGACGCCGCGACCGAAGCAATGCACACCCTATCCGACACATCGCATCGCATATTGAAGAGAATACCACACCTCCTACAATCCCGCCAAAGTGACGGCCGCATCATCGCGATCCCCACCCAATACCAGGGTATCGACTCCGGCCCAGCCCCCGGCGCCGTAGCCGGAATCATCCTTGGCAGCGTAGCCGGTTTCCTCCTCCTGCTCTGGATCCTCTGGATCCTCTCCTCCGGCAGCGGTTTCATCCGCTCCACCACCTTGCAAGAAGATGTCGTCGTCCGGAGGAGATCGCGCAGTCGGGGCACCACGCGGCGCAGTCATCGCACCGAGATGGCGAGCAGGAGTCCGAGACGGGAACGGGTGATCCGGCAGGAGAGGATTGTGAGGGACAACGTTCCGCCGCCGAGGGAGCCGAGTCGGATACGCGAGACCGTCTTGGTCGATGAGATGCGAGCTCCGCCGACGGAGAGGAGAGTGGAGGGCGATGATATCGTCGAGGTCATTGAGGAGCATTCCAGTATCGGTGCGCCTCCCAGAAGGAAGAATACTAGGAGGAGTAGTGGGTATAGGTGAGTTCCTTCCCGTTTTCTTTCTTCTTTCTGCCGTTGCGACGAGCATTGCCATCCACGCACCCATCCGCGTTCTGGGTTATTGGAAGCCCCTTCTCAAGGAACCGAGAGAGAGTAAGGAACAATCTTTGACGAAGCAAACCAACAGACGCGACGACTTCGTCTAATACCCCCCACCACCACCACCACCCGTCGACCTTTTTGGAAAAATGAACTGCACACCATGTACGGGCATTTTGTGTTTTACCATGAGTTTGAACAAGCGAAGGCGTTACGAGGGGCAAATGGGAACGGCATAATGGATCAGCGAGAGATGGGCACAACGAAAAGAAGGGCAACGGGACGCACAGCAGAAAGCTGTGATACGTTCCACAAAAGTTGCCGTGGGAACGTCGGAATGTCGGAAGGAATGGAGAGGTGATACCCCCAATTGAAGGTTGGAAACAATCAATGCCTACCTCTTGGGCTGGGCTTTCTGCTGCGTTCTGTTCGGTTCGATAGGTGCTGGACACCCCCTTTTCTGTCTGCCCGGTGCGAGAGGTTTCATTCTCCCCCCCCCCCCCCTCTCCCGGTCATAGGAACCATCCAAAAGTATAAAGGACAAATTATACGTTAATGTGTGTTCGCATCTACATCTTCCCCCGGAAAATTCCCTTTTGCTGTGTGTGTGCAGCTCTCTCTCTCTCTCTCTCTCTCTCTCTGAATCCTCTACCGTTTGTTCCCCGTATCCCCAATTAATCAATCAATTCACATCATGCATGACTCAGCCCCTCAGCTCCGCTCCGCTCAGCTCAGCTCAGCTCATCCCCTCCCACCATCTCTTTCCGCCTCACCTCCCTCTTCCACAAAGCATACGTCCCCACCACCGCCGCCGCCGCCACCGCCAACGACCCCCCACAGAACGCCTGCGCCCCCGCCCAGCTCGTGGGAAAAATAGCCCCGCCGACGGGACTCCCGATGAGAATCCCCAGCGCGCCGGCAAACATATTAACCCCGAAGCGCGTGCCGATACTGGCGAGGTCGCGCGTCATGCTGGCGACGGCGGCGCCCTGCAGGGAGACGAAAGCGCCGCTGCAGAAGCCGTAGAGGAGGCACCAGAGCACCAAACCGGCGGTGGAGGCGCGGATGGCGATCCAGCAGAAGGCCAGCAGGGCTGCGGCGGCGGTGGTGCAGGCGAGGACGTGTAAGGGGTGGAAGCGGCGGTCGGCGAGCAGGGAGGGGAGGATGCGGCCGGGGATGGAGCCGACGTTGAGGAAGATGAGCATCCAGAAGGTCAAGGCCGGGTCTGTGGTTCCGCTTTCCTGGTGTTGCGAGGCGAATTGTTCGATGAAGAAGTAGGGGATGTACTGGCCCACGAAGCCGAAGAACGTCGCGAGGTTCATCATTGCAAAGGGCGCTTCTTTGAGGATCCTCGTGTCGAAGATCTTGCGGAGGCGGCCTCCTCCGGGGGGTTTGGCGCGTGGTTTGATGACCAGACAGGGGATCGAGAGGGTGAGGAGCGCGATGAAGCCGATGATGCGCACGGCCCAGCCGAAGCCGAAGGTCGGTTGCACGTAGCGGAAGATGATGGGGTAGATGATGCCTCCGAGCGAAGAGCCGGAAGCCGAGATGCCCATCGCCAGAGCGCGTTTCCGGCTGAAGTAAGAGGGGAGTACGGAGGTGGCGGTGATGAAGAGTGCTCCGCCTCCGATGCCGCAGATGACGCCTTGCGCGAGCATGATTTGCCAGTACGCGTTGCAGAGACTGGTCATCATGATCCCAAAGACGACGGCGAAAGAGCCGAAGAGGACGAGGAGGCGCGGTGAGCCGATGTCGAAGATGGGACCCCAGGAGATGGGAGAGGCGCAGAGGAGGAAGCTGGTCAGAGTTCCGACCCAGGCGATGGTGGAGTTGGATTTGTCGGATATGAGGTCGGATTTGTAGTAGGTCTGGAAGACCCCAAAGGCGTTGATGAGGCCCCACGTATTGAAGAACAGGAAGTAGCCGCCTAGGACTTGCAGCCAGGCAGTGAGGCCTCCATCGGGAGGTAATCCGCCTGGAGGTCCGGAAGGGATCGCCTTGGGCTCAAATGCTTGGAGGTCTGATTTCTCTGCAATGGTGGTGTTCGAGCTTTCCAGCCATGTTTGCGAGTCTGAAGGCACAGGCGCGTACGGACCTGGGAAGCCTGGGTGATAGCCTGTCGATATTGGGCGGGACGTCAAGGACGTCCCGGAGGACAGGAACGTTTGTCGCGGTGTTTTGGTGCCTCCACTCTGGGAGACCTTTGGCAGCACTGGCTTGTTGCTTAATAAATCGGCGGACTCAGATACCACGTAGGGCTGAAAGGAATCTTGGGTGGTAGGTCGACTGAAATTTGACACGACCGACTCGCGATGGTGAGATTGCCAGTTTGATGTAGATGGCGAATGCAAGGGAGATTCTCGCCAGGCCATGATTGACTGGTGGAAGCCTGACACAAGAAGGCCTGAGGTCAAGTTTGAGGGCCCGGCTGCTGCTTCACGTTGGAAGGTCACAAGGTCTCCGCCGCTCTGCAGGCGCTCGCTCACTTCGCTCAACGCTATGGAAGCCAATTCGTCCCAACTGCTGACGACGCGTGTTGAAGGGCTCAATGGCTGAACGTGCTTGTCTGGCGATTGCTTTCCAAATGTTCACCGAGCTGAACTACAGCGGAACGCGTCGGATCGGAAGTCGGAATGCAGAGCGGATCCAGATTCTTGGAGGGTTGCTCAAACGAGAAGGTGAAGAGAACGAGTCTTGCCGAAAGAGGATGAAAAGACTGGAAACGATAGCACAGATAGGGACAGATACGGAGAGGACGAAAGATTGGTTCAAGAAGAGCGTCTCAGACCTACATTAGTCCTCGAAGCTCGTCGGCTACACAATGATGCGCAGCTAGAGGGCTATCATTGCAGATGTAATTTTAGCACACGATGCTGCTCACAGCTGCTGGTGACACGTTAGTTCTCTGGAGCAAGTGTGGATCAATTACTGCATGTTGGCTAGTGGTGGTCGCACGTCTCGACCGGTACGGCATAGTCGCGAGCATGTGATGTCTGTGTACCGGCACGACGATGGCCATGGCGGTGACAGCCTCATGGGCGGCTGCGGAGGGCGTTCGTGCAGCGGCATGACATTGGTGGTGACGCCAAGGGCGGTTTCGTTTCCCCAGGAATTGGAGGATGCTTTTTGATATTGGGAAAAGCGCCTCCGTGACAGCCTCCACAGCCTCCTTGCATGTTCCTGCAGCTAGCGGCAGGGAACGTCGGAAGCTGGCGATGATGGAGCAACTTCCCTGCAAACCGTGTTAGTGTGCTACCAAAGATAGGCACTTCCGTTGTCGCCCTGCACAGCTGCACACTTCACGGAACCAGAATTCGATTACCGCCATCCACCTTGCGCTCATCGTGCATACAGATGCACACCCTTGCGGTCCAGCCAAGTTTCAAACAGACGAACCCCAATCGTAGGTACATCGGGCCAGATTAAGGGGCCTGCACCAGAGCGGATCCGCGGTCGACTCTGGCGATCCACTACACACGAACGACAGCTCGCATCGCCGCCGCAAATCCTGCCCGCGGTTTGATAGAGATTTGATTCGCAGGACCACCCCCGGCTCGCGGGCGGCACTTGGCTGCGAGGCGGTCTTGGCAGCGATGGTGACTGAATGATGGAGGCGCTCCCGTTGGCGTCCAGCGCATTCCACGGTGGACGTGTCACTGCATTGTAGCGCGCAGGCACGCACCGTGACTTGCGTGAGACAGGGTCCTCGGAATTGCGCCCTTTGCGGGTCGTCTGATGGGGTGGCACAGTGGGGTGGGAGAGGCGATGTTGTGCGTGCGCGCTGCACCGATCCCGCCGTGTTCCTGCAGGCAAGCGCTGTGATGGAACGGTAGCAGAAAGCTCTTTTCGTGAAACGAGGCTTGGCGAGCTTCGGCGGCGACATCATTCTGCACAGGCGGTCGCTCGATGCAATACTAGCCTGCGTAGCCTGCGTCGTCCGGCGCCCGAAGCGGTGAGGGCCCGTGTCTGTATCGCCCGTATCTGCCGTCGCCTTCGCCTTCACAGCCCTCAACCACCTACTCACTCGCTACCGTCCAGCTGTAGACTATGCCCTGACGAGAAGCGCACCCCGGCCCCCGTCCAGCGCGCCTGTAGCGATACCGTAGTAGCGCACCTCCACGATTTCAGCACCGCGGGCCCGAGCAGTACATAGACCTGTCAACTTCCCGCTGTCGGTACAATTCCATTTGGCCTGACCTCACACCTCTGCGTTGCACTGCCGGACCCCTTGGGCAACATGAGTGAAACCGGCCTCTCCATCGAATACGGGCCTCGCGTGGGCAGCCAGAATGTCTCTCACCTGCAGTTATGGCAGGAAATCGTCAACGCCAGGCCGACCGCGACTGCCCTCATCGCGAAGCACCAGTCTCCCAGCTCCTTCCGTTGGGTGGGCAGCCAGCATAACGACAATGAATACGTTCAATGGACCTTTGCCGACCTCGACCGAGGAGCGCGACGGCTGTCGAATGCACTCAACAGACTGGCACACATCGACCGCAGACCCATTGCCGCCCTCGTCAACAATCAAGCAGAATGGGCCCTCTTCTACTGGGCGTCGGCCTACCTGCACTCGCCTTTCGTCCCCATCAACCCAAAGGTCGTCACCAGGACGGAGGAGATCAATCACATGCTGGACCTGGTCGGCCCGGTCGCTCTTGTCAGCGCAGACCTACACATCGCCAGCCAGCTCGAGCAGAGCCTGTCCGAGAAATTGATGTCATCCATCCCAATCCGAATCGCTTTATCCCACGTCGGCGGAGAGACCGCGCAGCCATGGGAGCTTCTAGCAAGTGTAATGTCGGGAGATCCGACGCCGCCAGATACTCCAGACGTGGTCAACGCGTACGACACGATGGTCATTCTCTTCACCAGCGGCACCACATCACTGCCGAAACCTTGCGCGTTGTCGAGCTTCCAATGCCTGAACGCTGCTTTGGGATGCATGGATGCTCAACAGATCAACTCCAGCCATAGATTTGTTCAGCAATTGCCCGGTTTCCACTCCTATGGCATTGGCTGGTCACTTGGCCTCTGGCTTCGGGGTGGGATGATCATTCTTCCATCTGACAACTTCGAGGCGCAAGCGACGCTCGAATGCTTTGACCAGTTCAGAGCAACTCATATGGCGTTGGTACCGACCACAGCCCAAGCGATTCTTGCGCATCCTTCCTTTGCCAAGACAGATCTCAGCACGCTTGTCAGCATCGACATTGCCGGCGCTGGTGTGCTTCCAAGCTTGGTCGACGCATGCACAGCAGCTTTGAAGGTCCCCACGACAGCCAGCTATGGCATGACAGAAAGCCCCGGAACGGCGTCTTGGGGTGTCCAAGAAGGCTCTGTTGTGCGCAATGGAGAGGTCATGTCCGGACGTCCCGTCAGGAATACAGTCCAAAAGATTTGCCAGCCCGGAACTCGGAACATCGTCCAACGAGGCCAATTTGGCGAGCTTCACAATGGTGGTCCGCAAGTCATTTCTGGGTACATGGATCCCCGGGTGGCGCAGGACAGCTTCTACAAGGACGAAGATGGTATCCAGTGGATCTTGACCGGCGATCAAGCAGTAATGGATAGTGACGGTGCCATCCGGATCACGGGCAGGTACAAAGACATGATCATTCGCGGCGGCGAGAATATTTCTCCCGCAAGTATCGAGGATTATTTGAGCCAGAAGGAAGACGTTTTCATGGCCCAAGTTGTCGGTGCACCAGATGAGATGGCTGGCGAAGTTCCAATTGCAGTCATCACAACGCGTGAGGGACGCGAAGCAAACACGTCTGACCTGAAAGCCGATGTTACTCGCGACCTTGGTGCAGCTTTTGCCCCGAAAATGATCCTGCATCTCACGAAAGACCTGGGCCTGGATGCCTTCCCGACAACCGCTTCTGGTAAGGTGCGCAAAGTTGAGCTGGCCCAGGCTGTGCGAGAGCATATCAAAGCACAGCAAGGAGCTGGCCTGGACAAGTCTGGCTCGACCGTGGACGCTCTCATTGCCATTTGGAAGATGATCAGTGGGACAGATACACTACTTCCGTCCACACTCATCGAGTCTTTCGCCGACTCGTTGATGATGATGCAGCTCTCCGGCACTGTCAAGAAAGAGCTAGACCGAGACATCACCGTGGAACATTTCAAGCTCTGCGAAACGATTCAAAGTATGGCAGACCTCATTGACTCCAGGCCAGCAAAGAGCTCCGTGGTCATTCTACCGAAGCGCCAAGGTCCACCAACGTTGCAAGAGACGCCACACGCTCGGGAGAATGAAGAAGTCTTCGCTCGCACACAGATCGCGGCCTCTGAACTGCTCTCGCCGCTTGGTCTCGGCTGGAACGACGTGGAAGATGTCGTGCCACTGCCAGACTGGGACGCCATGTTCTGCCACAGGTCTCGTCTTTCGTCATGGAACCTGCGCTTCAGCTACCACGCACCTGTCGATGTCGATGCACTGGAGGCTGCCATCAAGCTATCCCTAGATTACCACCCCACAATGCGATCAATCGCGCTGGAGCAAGACGGCGAGACGCTGCTGGTGACGGTTCGCTCATCCGAGGAATGGTTCCGAGCTTCGATCACAACGGGCTGGGCAGTGCAGACCAAGGAAGAGTTGAATCAGCTTCTGCTTGACGATCCGGTATTGGACACCGCCAGCGCTCCTGGACCACTTGTCAAGTTTCATGTTGCGCGTGTACTCGATGATGGCACATCGGGCCTTGTCTTGGTCGCTTCGCATTCCGTCAATGACATGAGCATGACAAAGGTGTGGCTTGAGGATATAGTTACTCTTCTCACAGGAGAAGGTAATCTTGTTCCTCACGCCCAGTTCAAAGACTATGCGACGGCTTTCTTTGACCATCGCGAAGGCCTGGAAGCGAACAACGGCATCGAATACTGGGTTCAGAAGCACCAAGGCATTAGTCAGCTGCCAGAATCAACGTACTGGCCTCCTCAAAGGGCTCCGGAATGGTTCAAGGGCGTGGACTCTGGCTGGTCCAGATGGGACGGCACCAGTGCGCGCAAGAATGAGCGCCTCGTTCCCCAGGCGGAGAAGATTAAAGCGCAAAAAGGTATCCGGCGCATGGTCAAGGTTGCCGACATTGCGAAGCTCAAGGCCGAACACAACGTGCCGGTTTTCATGCTTGTGAAGACTGCGATTGCAGTTATGAATATCTGCAAGACCGGCGGTAAGGAAGCCATCTTCGGTACCATCAACGCCGCTCGTACGTGGCCTTTCTCCTCCGATTATAGTGCTCTCGAACGGGAGGCGTACAATGGTAATCCTCTGGACATCTCGGGCTGTACGACCGAATACGTGCTCGACCGCATTCCGGTGGGGAGATCGAAATCGCTGCTGGCGCTTATGCAACAAGTTACCAAGGACGAAGAGAAGAACAGCTCTTTTGCTCATACACCCTTCTTTCGGATCGTCGATCGCCTCCGGGATCCTCTCTCAGCAGACGACACCCGCACATTCGCAGAACGGGAGCGTGATGCCGAGTCCATCCTTCCTCTGATCCGAAGACAGAGCTTCAACTGGCTTCCAACTGCCCCCACAGCTCAAAGTCCCAAGGGTCTGATGCTGCAGGAAATGTTGACCCGGATGGACAACGGGCTAACAATCACCGGGTTCCTGCTTGACGACAAGAAGAGTGTTGCGCTTTCTTTCAGCTGGGACGCGGAGCATCTGAGCTTCAAAGAGGCCGAGAGGACGCTTGATGAGCTTGTGGTGTTGGTTGATCGTATGGGAAGGGAGGAGAACTGGAGCGAGACGGTCGAGGGGTTGATGAGGATGTAATGCAGCGGCAAGTGGATCCGGATGAGGAGACCTATTTGTTTTCACATTCTTTGCGCCCAGCTCCCGATCGGAAGCGGGGCAGTGTATGCGTGGCTGGCGAGCACGAGATACCTTATCCACGGTGATTTCCCATTTGCTTTGACGACTGAATACCGAGGGTCCGCGGGGGATAGGGCTTATTGGAGAGAGTATATAGACGTCGGTAATCGTATTGTTTTTTCTCGACACGGAACGAACGAGCCTGATGATGGTGATGGTGATGTGGGGGAAGAAGGAAGAAGGAAGAAGGAAGGTGAAGTGGGATGTGAGTTCCAAGTTTTCCGGTGCGTGCTCCTGAACTCAATCTCAGCCGGGCGTCGCGGAGGTGAGCATGTCTCAGATCGCGGTGAATTGGAGCCTGAGGCAGAAACACTTGATTTGAAATGTAGATATCTGTATTCTAGGTCGACCTTGGGCGGACGGCAGATCTGTCGGTAATCGAAAGAGGTATCATGGCAATCCAGTGATGATGGTATAGATTTGCTGTAGTTTCAGATGATCATCTCTGCCATACCACAGTGCCTGTTGACAAGGTAGCTGCTGCCAGTCCGTCGGCCCGAAGGACCCTGGATGATCGGGCCGGCACATGACAGGAGACAGACATCATCTCACCTACCGCCTGGTTCGGGCTCTCACTGCCATTCCACTGTACTCTACAACCCCGTTACTCGCCCTCTTGGACACTCTCATATTCTCGAAACGACATCGCCTTCTCATTCGCGACAATCCTTGGTACCTTCATCAAGGGTGAGCCCCATGGTTCGCCCAAAACAGACCGAGACGCTCCAAGATGGAGCATAACAATTCCCATAATAACAACAGCTATATTCCCTCACATACCCGACGGCGGAGCGGATCTTTGGTTTTCGGAGGCGCGGGCGCCAGACATTCCATGTCACATGTGAGGAGACATTCCCCTCTGCATGAAGACAAACCTGTTCCGGAGGAACCGTATGGATCCGATCTCTCTGGCGCGACAACGAGCGATGATATGGAGATGGAGGACTTGAACTCGGACGAGGAATTGACGGATGACGAAGAGACGGGACTTACACACGCGGAGCGCAAGAAGAGAAGGAGACGGAAGAGCAGGAATCAACGCTTGGATCAGAGGGTTGCGCCGGGAGACGATGTTCAGAAGGCGGAAGACCAGGTCATGACGGCCAGCTTCATCAAGGATACTATAATCAATGCGCTGCTTATTGGGCTGTGGTACAGCTTTTCCATCTCCATTAGTGTCTACAACAAGTGGATGTTCAGCTCGGAGAATCTGGACTTCCACTTCCCGCTCTTCACGACGAGCGTGCACATGCTGGTGCAATTCACACTGGCGAGTCTGGTACTCTGGATTATCCCGCGCTTTCGACCCAATGCCGACCAGGGCGATCAAGATGGCCACGGCTCATATTCGCAGCTCAACGGCCACGATACCAACACAACCATCGACCACGAACCAAAATCCACAATCAAGAAGCCGCTCATGACCAGGTCCTTCTACCTCACCCGCATCTCCCCCTGTGGAACCGCAACCGCCCTCGACATCGGTCTAGGAAACTTCTCCCTCCGCTTCATCACGCTCACCTTCTTCACAATGTGCAAATCCTCCGTCCTGGCCTTCGTCCTCCTCTTCGCCTTCCTCTTCCGCCTCGAAACACCGACCTGGAAACTCTGCGCCGTGATTCTGTTCATGACATTCGGAGTCATCATGATGGTAGCAGGCGAAGCCTCCTTCAACGCCCTCGGCTTCCTGCTCGTAATGAGCGCTTCTTTCTGTTCCGGCTTCCGATGGAGTCTGACACAAATCCTCCTCCTCCGAAACGCAGCGACCAGCAACCCGTTCAGTTCGATCTTCTTCCTCACGCCTTCCATGTTCCTCGTCCTGTTCCTCCTCGCCTTACCGATCGAAACCCCGACGGCCGTCTTCGAAGGCCTCCAAACTCTCAGCACCGCGAAGGGAACCCCTTTGACAGCCGTCATCATCCTCTTCCCCGGCTGTCTGGCTTTCATGATGGTCGCAGCCGAATTCGCCCTCCTCAAACGAACTTCAGTCGTGACGCTGAGTGTTTGCGGCATCTTCAAAGAAGTCCTGACCATCTCGGCCGCCTCCTACTCGTTCGGGGACCCCTTGAGTCCGATCAACGTGAGCGGCCTGGTGGTTACCATCGCGAGTATTGCGGGGTACAATTGGTTGAAATACAGCAAGATGAGATCGGAGGCAAGGAAAGAAGCGCAGGGGACTATAGAAGATAATGGAGGTGGTAGTGGTGGTAGTGGAGCAGAAGAGACGGATCATGCAAATGGGAAGAGACAGAAAGCTGCAGCCGAGAATGGACACATTGCTCACCCGGATACTTTTGCAGCAGGGAGGGATAGCACGACGGAGACGGCGGGTCTGATGCGAGATAGCCTACTGGCAACGAATGTGGAGCCCGGAGGCGTTGCCGTGCATGGCAGAACACTGTCCTTGGGAACAGCAGGAAATGGCGTGTTACGAGACGGACAAACTCATAGTCCGGTCAAGAGACCCGAAGACTTGGAGTAGAATGTCATGGTACAAGCTCTATATAATTGTTCACTCGACACCACGTCCACTTTCAACTTCACATTTGTGCCTTTTCAAGCTGACGAAGAATACGCAGTCACTCCAGAGATCACGCTACAAGGGTCGGTGGGGATGTGGCTCTGATATCTTACCTGTAGGTGGAAGGGCTTGAAAGGGTGAGCAATCGAATTGATGCAGGGGACGTGTCGAGCCAATCGTGCGAGGTGGAGTGGTGAGTAAATCGGGAGGACGACGTCGTGGCGGACGGGTTCACGGGCCGAGTTCGAAGACGCGAGATGGGGAATGTGCCGAGATCGGACGACGATGGGGTTCGGTGCCGACGAGGGCAAGGGAACGGTATGAAGGACGGTCGATTCGTTTCGCCGCTCGATCGGTACTGCTGTGTTGCCTGTCAAGGAAAGTCGCCATGCTGACTGGTACACTCCATGTCCCACAAGACTCTCAAACCAATCCCCTCTGCAATCTGACAGGTGCACCTACCTTGGTGCTGTTGCTTGTCCTTTGTCACTGCCACAGTGAGCTAGGAGAGTTCACTCAGCCGTGTCCAAGTCATCGTGAGCTGGACGAGTCTCCTCTTCGCGCTCTTCTCCCTTGCGCTCTTCGCCGTTCGTGCCGTTCTCGCGCTCGAAGTCCCGCTCGCCCCGCTCGCCGCCGCGGTCAGCGCCACGCTCACGATCGTCGTCCCTGTCGCGGTCCTTCATGTCCCGGTCTCTATCACGGTCTTCTGGGGTACGGGAGCGGTCTCTCTCCCGGCGTTCGCCACGGTCGCGGTCACGACGGTCATAATCGCGGTCGCGGTCGTCGTAGTCGCGGCGACGTGGTGGAGAAACAGAGCGACGGCGAGGGCTGCGCTCACGACGCTCGCTGCCACGTCCGCCGCGGCCTCCGCGCTCTCCGTCACGGCCGGTGTCGAAGCGCCAGCTAGCCGATGGTGGTGTGCGAGCCCACTGAGAGACGGTCAGCAGAGAATGAGTGGTTGAAGGTGTGGTATTGCGTTACCTCAATTTTCAAGACATCGTCCCTGCCAATGCGCTTGTTGTGCATCTCATGGTAAGCATCGTCAGCATCACGACGACTCTCATACTCCACGAACGCGAAGCTGTTGATGGGTCAGAATACCGCGCGTGTAGATGATCGTGCTGTTGATGTCTTACAGTCTGCTGGACGCAGTGCGTGGAGCTGGGATGTCGCAGCGGACGAGGCGTCCATACCTTCAAATTTTGTCAATAGCAAGTCCTTCGGTAGCGATCGTTAGGAGGCACAGTGGTTTTTGCTGGCGCTGGGGCTCGAGAGCTCGATGGTGAAGGAGAATGCACGTGTCAAGGCGACGCTCGATCGCTCGTAGGAAGTGGGGACTCGGGGCGGGAAGTTTGGAGGGTAAGGCGTCGCTCGAGGATGAATCGCCGCATCGTAAAGCCCGTTCATTGCCGCAGGACGTACCGTTCGAACTCGTAGGCGAGGTCGCGAGCGCGAGTGCCGTGGCCGAAGCCCGTGACGTAGAGGGTGGTGCCGCCGCTGCGAGACATGTTGCTGGTGATGGTCGGAGGGATGTTGTGTCGTGGGAGGGCGAGATGAAGCTTGTCGAGGAAGGAAGAAAGGAGCATGATAGCGCCAAGCATCTGTTTCGGGTGCTGAGTCACGCAAGTTGCATGCCTGAGGCAAGATCGCTTTCCGGGAGTGAAAGACTTCACATCCCGCCTTTC
This sequence comes from Lecanosticta acicola, assembly GCA_963674455.1. Taxonomy (NCBI): domain Eukaryota; kingdom Fungi; phylum Ascomycota; class Dothideomycetes; order Mycosphaerellales; family Mycosphaerellaceae; genus Lecanosticta; species Lecanosticta acicola. Next base: position 355,778 of record CAVMBE010000022.1, on the reverse strand, counting down.
TCTTGCGAAATTCTCACAGGCATGATCACGGTCATCAGACCTCGCAAACAAACGATCAAAGCTATCATTCACATCGTTGCCTTTGATCTGGCCTGGGTCTGTCGGAGCCGTGTACGCAGAAATAGTAAATTATCTTGTGCAACCCATTCTGGTCCCGTCTCCTACCAATGCTTCGATATGCTCACCTGGAGAGGATCATGGACATCTGCCGGTACATATAACTCAGTTCGAGTAACTTGGACCATCTGAGCACGAAGTAGCCTCTGGCTTATGAGAGAATACGCGCCACTTGCTGGAGATACGTTGTAGCCTTTGGGTAAACTGGGGTTTCTAAGCCCGGTCGTGTTCTGGAGTTCCGATGCAACATGGTCTAGATTTGGTCGATACCGCTCTGCACGATATCTTCCTCGTTTGGCTATATCTACGTTACGACTCGCGGAAAAATCCGATAGCCATACGCAAAGTCAAATCCACGATCTCAGAGGTCGGCCAGCACGATTACTACACCTGCTACGGTGCCAGTCAGGCTTCACGCACTCAAACGTTTCGTTCTTCAGGGAAAACTTCACTATTAGAAACGATCTTGCTTGGGAGTGAACGGCAATCGTAGCACGAGATGATCACAAACATGTCTTGGAATCGAGCTCAATTAGGGAGGAAGCAGCGGAGTGAGATCCGAGATGTGCCCGGCGACTATTCCTCACTGGACTTGTGCACTTTGAACCTCACCGAGCTTCTCCGCGTCCGCGGTCTTCGTACGTCCAGTGTCGATGCTCTGCCGAAAGCGGCGCCGCGGACACTTCGTCAGCCTTTGCGTGTTCAGCTTTCGCTGGATGGGCCTGGACGGTATTCTACGGAATCAATCTTGTGAACAGCACCCAAACTCGTGTGCTCCAGCTTACTGGAGCCCCAATTTGTCCGCCAGGAACTCTGTGTGTCCGATAGACCTTGGAATACGCGTACGTGACGGCAAAATCTGACATTGAAAGTCGATCGGGTCGTAAGCGGGCCAGCGTTGTCCGGTTACGAGTGGAATTGTTCCTCGGAGCATTGAATGTTGCATTCTAGTGCCACATTTATTAGAACAAAGCAAATCTGGACACTGGCGACCGTATGTGGCGCAAGGCGAAGCATGCGTGCTGCTGTCATTCAGCCTCCCAAAATTATAGTCGAAGGCACGAGCTACAGTACTGGATCTTCAAAGCGATAAGAGAGATGTTGGAATTTGTTATAGCCCCTGGCAGAGACCTCTCCGGCTGGTGCAGACCAATCGTCCTTACAACTAGGCTGACACGTGTCTGAAGGCATTGTGGAGATCACTGTCCAGCAATACGCCATTCTCGGAGGTTATTGCGCCGGCCGTGGTTGCCGTAAGATGTCTGGCACAGCACATGCTTGAGGAAGGAACACAAGACAACGGGTTCGGGTATGAAGATTGATCGTCACTGGTCTCGTCCGGCGAGAGTACTTGCCGCTCAAGTGCTGTATCGAATCTGTAGCTGCTTGCTCGGCGGTTCCAATCGCGATTGGTTGCGCTTATCATGGCCTCTCGTCTTCCTCATGCGCTCGGTACACATCGCCATGGACTTCATGCGACGGAAAAGACTATGAAGGACGCTCTAATGCTGATACGAACCAAGCACGCCAAAAACCGTAGCTATTTATTACGAGAGGACGCCGTGGTAGAACGTGTGGGAAAATCCAGCGCACATGAAAATTCCCCAAGTTCGCTTCGGCAGAACCTCGGCGTGGACACCCCTCAATGTATATATATGAAGGTCAGCGCTGGCCACTTAACAAAAGCAACCGTGCACAAAATATGGATTAGCTCACTCGGTTCTTCGCCTCGACTGCAAAGTTGAGCGTTTCTTGAGAGCGGGTACTTGAGGGTAAACAAAACGCGCAAGCAAGAATGGAAGAGCCCATGCGTTCTGGAACATCACACCAGTTTTCGGGCGGGATATGGCGGGATCGAATTCAAACATCAAAAAAAACGCGCAAGCAAGAATGGCTGAGCCCAGGCGTTTCTGGAACACAACACCAGTTTTCGGGCGGGATAAGGCGGGACAAAAATGGGCTTACGGAAACGGGCCTCATTTTTTTTGTTTTAATTTTGTTTTGGTTTGATTTCAGATGAGAAAAGAAGGTCGCGACTTTTTGGGTGTGACTGCACGTCGCGCGTTTGACGTTCAGAGAGCGTCGAGACTCTTACCGTGATCTTCCACCCAAATTCAGTTCCCATCAGCTCGCTGCTATGAAACACGCGCCCACCGTGAGGCACCGACATTCCTGGAAAGAGAAGGAGACCAAACTTGGAGACAGCTTAACAGAGCAGAACTACGGGCAAGAAGGCGTGAATGAAATCAAGAGGAGGCGGCAAATTGGGGGTGTTGTAGCGGTAGGCAGCCGTCTTTTTGCACTAGGGAGAAAAAACATCTCAGAGACGGCTGTTTCAATAAGACAAGATGAAGCTACCCTCGACTTATATTAGCGCCGAAAACGAGAGAAAACGTCGGCGGGTATTACTGCGAAAATATTGGTGTCTACGGTACGGCGAGAATCTCGCCGCGCATCAAACACACAGATTGATATACCTCAGAAGAATCATCTGTATCCTGCGCTTCTACATACGTTCCATCAGGTCGTTAGGTTATCGCCAACAGGCGGCGCTCAAGTTGCTGGATCTGTAAAACAAACGCACGTCAGATCTCACTCGTTGCAGGCTATTTGTAGCGACTTACTGCCTCCCTTCAAGCCCTCCCTCAATCTATCGGCAGTCTCCGAGCTGCCTGGGTTGCCCTGAGCGGCACCTCTCAAAGGACCCGTAACAACATCTGCAGCCTTGCTGAGCTTGCTCTTCTCTTTATGACCAGCGACTTCTTCTGGGGAGTCGGGGCCAGTGCCCGTTCCAACGCCGCGGTTGTTTTGGTCACCGACGTCTTCCCAGTTTGCGGCTCTTTCTGCGTCGGTGGATGACATTCTCTTCGGGAGGGAGGCTGGAGATCGGAAGATGATTGACTTGACGGTTGAGCGAGGTTGTAGCGGATTTGATTTGGAAAAAGCTGAGAGGAGGAGGTATTTCACGTCAAGAATGTCAGAAGGACCGTAGAGGCGTCACTTCACTCTGCATGAGATCAGTGGTGGATGCCCGCGGCGGTATGAGTCGCCTCGAGGTCATCGTCTGGATGAGTCCAGTATGATGCTGTAGTGACGAATTCGAAAGGCAGGAAGTTCGGATATTGAAGCCTCTTGAGGAGCGGAGGAGCAGAGGGCTGTGCGTGGCTCATTGCGAACGCATTCATCTGCAGATGCATGTTTACGACAGACGCAGCTCATACAGTTCTTGATTGATAGCAGTGTGTCCCGGAAGCGTTGGAAGGGTGAGGTCCCGTCCTTCGACCATGGGCGGCGCTCGGGAAAATATTTCACCGAAGACACTCATTCCAGATTTCTCGTCTTCTACCATCTTAACATCTTCTCGAGCTTTCTCACACCTCTTATTTTCAGCTGAACACATACGCACCTTCTTTTGCGCTTGTTCCGCTCCAGCTTCCACCGTGTGATCAGCGCGTCTCAAGTTTCGCGATCAATACTATTCGTTGTCAAGGGCACGGCCATAGAGCGCGGCGATTCCGAGCTCCCATAATGGAGGTCCTTCGTGTCGCGCTCGAGATGAATGTTGTGCCGTGTCTGATATGAAAAGACCGATGAAATGACACATCCTGAACGCGGGCCTGTGGATAAAGGCGAGCATTTCCGTTGGCAAAGACAGCTGACTGCGTATGAGGAGAGTCACCGGACAGGAGTATAGGAACCGTACACAAAGCTTCACATTCCATCAGTAGGCCTCACGCCAGTACTCTCCAGATCTTCCGCCCTGTGCTTCACCCAGGGCGAGCCAAAATGCGCAGGTCGATATACTCTTCTCATCGACAGATTTAGGCTATCGTAGCGGCAGCTTGTGCTTCACGAGGTTCGCCGTCAGCTGCCTTACGCTTCATTACGCTCTTAGGTGAGAATGTACATACGCGAAGGTTCCGAGATTGAGCTTTTTGCCAGCGCGACCTGATCCGACATGGAAAGTTGTGCTATCGCCTCTGATTTTGCAACGTGTCGTCGTCCTCCCGAAGTGCGAACCAGGCGCATCTCAGGAACAAAATACTGTGGCTGGCGCTCCCTGGCTCTCCCTCGGCACTACACCTTATTTTCCTCCCCCAGTTGGCGCTGCATAGACCGACCATTGCCTTGATCTGGCGTCTGCATAACCTGCGCTTCCGAAAAATTGCAAGATATTGCACGAAGGGCACGAGCAACTCCAAACGGCGGAGGCATTTGCTTTCCTGGTGCAACTCAAGCCAACTCCTCGGCATGGCCAATCTTGACACATTCGATCTTGTCTCTTCCCAATCTATCTCGAAGCTGGGATCTTACACCAACCCGGTCAGCGATTTTTGCGCCATTTGTTGCGGATACTTGCACCATAGTCGTGAGTACTAGGCGCTGGAGTCGTTCGGACCTCAGGAGACGTACCGATGTGGTGCTGGAGATGATCAGGTATCGCTGAGCTTTGGGCCTTAGCCGGGGGGCGATATACTGATGGAATGTAGCAATGTAATCAGTCTACGATCGGGCCTGGAGTGGGCGGTGTTGGGACGCCGCAGGGTGTCAATCCCGCGCATCTGTGAGTTTAACAAGTCTCGGACGATATATGTTCGGCTGACGTGCTGTACATTTGCTACACGGGAGTCCTGGTTGGCAAGCCAGTCGAAGCTGGTGCAAGTGCTTGCAATGCTGTTCCGCTACTGCCTCAGAACTGCTCTACTGCCACTGGAGGCGGCGTCGTCTGATGAAAGCAAATCGCTTGAAGCTCACATATGTTGCGAGAGAAACAGCTTCTGGCCGGCCAATCATTGTCATGTGAAAGCTGAAGAACCGGGGCTTGAACGACGTGAAGCGTTCCAGTCAAGAACTCTTTCCTTGCTCTCACATCACTCACACCAAAGCCGCCGTAGTACATTTCAAGATTCCTGATGATGCACATACCTTCCAAGTTAGGGCGGACGTACCCAGGCTTCCGAACATGGACAGAGCGACACCGCCGCCCTTGAGATCGTGGCAGCAGGGATGGTCGATCCGATCGGTATGTCATTGCCAACATACCTACATGTACCTTATTCGATGGGCCGATGCTAAATACCTTACAAGAAGTCGCTTCCATTTGCAGCGACTACCACCAGTGACCGCGACTGCCTCATGCTGGCTTCCAGCTTCCTTCCCCGGGGCCTCGCCTGCCTGCGTCACGGCGACTCCTGCTTGATACATCGCTCTCCAGCGGCAAGACCATCACGTCCCTTCCTTCATGACTGCGTTACGGCCATGCACCGCCCGCTGCATTGTTTACAGGGCCCAAGCTTTGGCTCCAGTCAAGTATTTGGTTGCGTCTTTCGCCTCCCCTCTCTTCTTCTCTTCCTCTCATCATCCATCCACATCCGATATCGACACGCCGGCAGATCCATCCATCACACTTTGCATTGCTCATCTTCAGCATCCCTGCTTGTTCGAGACATTTCACACTTCACCGCTTGTCGACAACCACCACCGGCATGCAGTACCTCATCGCGGGTGGCCTGCTCGGTGCCGCCGCGTTCGTCGGCGCTGCCCCCCAGGCTCCACGCAACTCTTCATCCTCTTCTGCCTCTCTTGCGTCCGGCACCAGCTACCGCCTTCAGTTCTGCACCAACAACAATTTCGAGGGCGATTGCGAGGAAGCCTTTGCTGATGCCACGGAATGCGGTGAGTCTCCATCCTTCTTCCTCCAGAAGACCTTCTCACTGACAATACACAGTTGATGTCGGCAGCATCGGCGGCAAGATCTCCTCATTTCAGGTCAGCCGCGGCGCCTCCTGCTACCTCTACGGCAAAAAGTCCTGCACTGGAGACAGATCCGAAGTCGTGAAGAGCAGCATCGAGAACCTCAAGTCCATCGACTTCAACGACAAGGCTCAGAGCTTCCGCTGCTGGTCCGGCTCCCAGGGGTCGGTCAGCGTGGTGTCCCAGCCGCCCAGTGCCATTGTCACAGCTGTTCCAGATACCAGCGACGCACCAACCGGCGATGCTTCTGGCCCGACTTGCCTCGAGATCGACATGAACGAGCCGGGCAAGAATTACCCATTTTGGAAGCATGCTTACTGCAACCACACTGAGCAATGCCGTGAGTTGATTCGCAAGCTTTGTATCTTTCCAGCTCTGATCTGACCTTGTCCAGTTTCCGTTCCTGAAGCATCTGTCAACAACAAGATCACCATCTGGTCCAACAACGCAATTCACTGCGACTCATTCAGCGATGTCGACGGAGCTTGCAAGGGAAATGTTTCTCAGACGCTTTCATTGACGCCCTACCAACAAGGCCAGATCGACGCCAAGAATCCTGTGCGAAGCTTCAAGTGCTACAACTGGAACTCCAGCGTCGTGGCGGCCAGTACTATCAGCGTTGTGCAGCCCAGCCCCGTCAGCACTGTCACGCTCGTACCGGTCGAGCCGTTCGACATCATCCCTCCTGCTCCTCAGACTGACGACGAGGGAAACATGTGCGCACTTCTCTGCCGTGACAAGGACCTGAAGAACAAGGCCAAGGGCGACTGCGAAACGCTTTGCAACACCGCCGACAAGTGTGGTAAGTTACATTCCTCAGTGAGCTGCATGACACTTCCTGACGCTTGCAGTGAATGAACTCCCGGACAACCTCAACAAGAAAGTCAGCTCGGTCCACTCCGATCCATCCTTAGAGTGCTACCTCTACAAGGAAACTTACTGCCGAGGCGACCGATCTCAGGCCTTCTCTGGCGTCGTCAAGAACCTGAAGGACATCAGCTTCAACGATAAGGCCCAGAGTTTCCAGTGCTTCGAACCCAAAGGCGCCACTTGCCCAGACAACAGCACAAACCCCGAAGAGCCAGAGCTCAAATACTGTGCCGAAGCCTGCCGCGTCGACGATGACTCCGAGGACTGCTTCAAGACCTGCTTCACGCCCAATGATTCGGAACAGCCGAGATGCGGTGAGTCCTCAGCTCATGCTGTGGGAAAGCTTCTTTCACTGACATTTTGCAGTCGATGAGCTTCCAAAACAGATCAGCGGCAAGGTCACCACTTTCGATTTTGACGGCGACGGACTCACCTGCCACCTCTGGTCAGACAAGAAGTGCAAAGGCTCGCAATCCAGGGCCCTGACCAAGGACTGCCGCAACCTCAGGGCGATCGGTTTCGAGGACAAGGCGAAGAGCTTCCAGTGCTTCAAGCGAACGGACTCTGACAAGGCTGCTGTACTCCGCAAGCTGCTCGCCGCCAAAGCCCCTGTCACACCTGCACTTCACTCTCGCGATGCGGCCTTTCTGAACATGACTGCGATGAAGGATCACAACTACTGCATCAGCATATACAAAGATGTCAGCTTCGAAGGCAATTCGGAGCAGTACTGCGCGAAGAGGGGCACATGCCGTAAGTTTCCTCTCTCACCTTGTAAAAGCTTGACCTTGCGACTGACGTGATGCAGACTCCTTGCCGAGTCCAATGTCAGGAGACATCATGTCTGCCAACGCATCGTCCGCCTCAGCCTGCTACCTGTATGAGGACACCAACTGCAGTGAAGATCAAGCCAGGTCGCCAAAGATCGACTATCACGGCATCTCTGACTTGAGCACCACTCAGAGCATTCACGGCGACAAAGTGGACTTCAGCGAGATGGCCAAGGCATTCAAGTGCTGGCCAGACGAGGCCGGACACCACGAACGAGGCAGATCCACTGGCGAGACCGACCACACCGCTCCAGGTGATGCCGAAGTCCCACCCCCAACCACCAATGCATGCGTCGAGCTCTTCTCGAAGACGGATTTCGACGGTGAAAGTAAAACCATGTGCGCAGATTTTGAGGATGAAAAGTGCAGTAGGTACTACCCTTCACACGCCCGACGAGAAGACACTGACCGTCGGTTGCTGCAGCCAACATCAAAGACATTTCCGAGTCTTGGAACGACAAGGCCAAGTCTGCCTTCGCTTACCCAGGCTTCACCTGCGCACTCTACAAAAAGGAGGACTGCGGTGGCTCCAGCACGCGTTTCTTCTCGATTGGCGGCATTCAAGACCTCGATGAAGTCCAGCCCAAGCTTGGCAAGGAGGTCTCGAGCTTCAGATGCCATCGCGATACAATGGACAACCAGACTTGGACGACTTCTGATGAGAGGAGATCCACTACCGACGTCGACACACCTCTCCCTGCACTTGCCCCTGGAAACACCAGCGCCGGTTGCATCTTCATGTACAAGGATACCGACTTCCTCGGCGAGCTGAAAAAGGCCTGTGCCGACGAGTTGGGCGAGTGCTGTAAGTCACTCTCGACTTCTGAACCACCTTGTGCCCCACTGACTACCATCACAGTTGACGACCTTGAGAAGAGAGGCTTCGACGACAAGGCCAAATCCGTCCGCGCTTCCAGTGGCTTTGCCTGCCAGCTGTTCGAAGACAAGAAATGCAAGGGCAAGAGCACCAAATCAGTTGGCGCAGACGGCATCCAGGACCTCAGCCAGATTAAGCCCAATCTCTTCAAGGAGGTGTCAAGCTTCCGTTGCCACCACGACAGCCAGCACGAGGACGTGATCATCGACGCCGAAGATATGCTTCCGACGGAAATCAGCTCTTACATTGAGGAAATGCCGGCCACAGCTTTTCCAGCCGAGGCCACTTTCGTGCCGATGCCTCTTGAGCGCCGCAATCCCGAGGAGACCGAGTCGACGCACCCTGCTGACTGCAAGTAGCGTCGCTGCATTTGATCCGCCTGGGTTGACGGATTCAGAGAAGGAGGATAATGAGGAGGAACACGGCAGGGAGGCTGGTATTGCCTGATTGCATTGGAGCACCTACACTTTAGTTCTCGACAAGCCCTCAATAATGTATGACTCTTTGTTTCTCTCTTGATAGCTCTGCTCCTTGGCTCTTGCTCCGGCCAGGTGACGCCCGCTGATTTTCTAGCACAGACACTTGTGATGGTCATCTGAGGCCGCGACGACCGGCTTACTTGCCCACAGAACCTACCACCACGGCGACACTGTTCGACTTACGCCCTCTGCTCAGCCAAAGTCCATCCGTATCGACATCGCCGACTTCGAGCTGCACTGCCCACGATCCATCCAAATTCAACATCTTGGATGAAGAATACTAGGTAGAAAGAGCTGCGTTGCAGAGAAGAGAAAGAAGAGAAATACAGCGGATACTTTTGCGTCAAGAGCGGCAAGGCGATAATCTTTTTGGACAAGAGCTCGGGGAATCAAATGATACATGCTCAATACATACTGCTATCTGAATACTGTCGTGTCGCTCGCTCTTTTTTCGATTGCTGAGGGAAATAGGCCATGGGGGATAGGTGTCATCTTGTTTGATGCAATATAGGTCGTAATTGTGTGGTGTTCGTGAATGGAATTTTGGTGGAGGAGGTTGAATCGTGGAGCCTGTTGTTGCTCATGGAGTTCGTGGGTGTCGATTCTGGTCGTTCGCCTGGATCCAGTCATATCTCGTGTCGTTCGCCCTTCTGCCCCCCAGCTTGCCATCCTCATCTCGCGTTCTCCGTTCAATCAATCTCCACCACCTCCTGAATCAACTTGGGCACCAGTGTCTTCGAACCCCCCTTCCTCACATCGCCCTCCGCAACCCTCACAGCCCTGAAACAAACCACGTGGTTCCCGAAATAATCCAGCTCCCCCATCACATCCCACTCGTCCACGCGTTCCCCACCACCCAGTCGAATCTCCAACCCTTGCTCCTCACAGAACATGGTCGTCAAGTAACTCTCCCGCACCGTCTTCACGGTCGTATACCGGGACCCCTTGATCCAGATGAAATCCTTCTCGCTGCGTATGTTCTTGGCGTGGACTTTGCCCTCCAGCAGCACGGCGACCCAGTATCTGTGGGGGGACAGGGACATGGCATTCAGGTGGTGCGAGGGGAGTCTCTGCAGGAAGGGATAGACGCGGGCGTGGAATTTGTAGATTTCCCGGAGCTGGGGGGAGAGGTTTCGGTCGAGGTCCGGGCCCGGGCGGAGGGGTGCGTCGGTGGTGGTGGTGGTGGTGGTGGTGGTGGGTTTCTTCGCCTGCTTGGGTGGGGAGGGTTTGCTTGGTTGGGGGAGGGGTGGGGTGGAGAGGCGGCGACGGGGGCGGGTGGTTTCTTCGTCGTCGTCGTCGTCCGAGTTGGAGATTGTGTGTTCCTGGTTGCCGAAAATTGTGGCGAAGAGGTCGCCTTCGATGCCGTTGGTCCGGGCGTCGGTCTCGTTGGTCTCTGGGTTTTGCTCTTCGCCTTGGGCTTTTCCGAGTACAGTGTCAAGAGGCTGCGGTACCTCTTCACCTGGCTCGCCTCCTGCAGCGTGCTCCTTGGTGACGGCCTGGTACTGTGGAGTATCGTCGTCTTGCAATCCGATGGCGTCGGGACGTGCGGTATTTGGTGGGAAGTTCTGGCCGTTGTACTCCTGATTGAAGAAGCCGAGGTTTTGATCCGCCACATGAGTGAGATCGAAGAGGTCGAGATTCGCATCTCGAGCTGCTGCGGCTGCGGCTGCCGCATCTTGGAGGTCGAAAGTCAGACCGGTCTCATCCCAGCCCAAGATGCCCTCTTCGACGGCACCCGTAATTCCGCGCTGATCGGCTCCGTTGAAGTTGGCCTGGCCGTTGTCACTGCTGATAGACATGACATCTCCAGCTCCACCAAATTCCGTGGCCCCAGCCTGATTGATGTTGCCAGAAATGATTTGCTCTTGGCCATTCATGTCCCCCACTTGCTCATGACCGTGCTGCTGCAGGTCCGCACCAGGAGGAATAGCCCAGTCTTCGTAGAGCGGGTTGCCATCCTCGTCCTCGGCGACGAAGTCGACTGCCGACTGGGTTGGCTGCTGCAGCGGCTTCTGAGTACGATCCTCATCCACCCAAGGCTCATACTGGCTCTCTTGCGCGTCAGTGATGAATGAGTCACCACCTGGCGCATCTTGGAAGATATCCTCGTCAGATTCGTAGCCGTTGGCGTTCGAGTTGGTGATGGCTGCGTCAGGTTGAATTGGGAAGTCCTGAGGCTCTGGCAACCGATGTGGCTGTGTCCAAAATGCCGCAGCTTCCTGACGAGACACCAGTGGAACGAGTTGGTTTGCGGTGCTCGAAATCGCGGCGTCGGATTCGGTGTGAGGGCGCTTGTTGCGGCGTTCGTCTTCTGGTGGCTCTGGAGCCTGGCGCTTGGGCTTGTCTGAGGAGAACAGATTCCGGAACGCGAACATGGTGGCGCGGCTTGATTTCTGCAGTTAGCGTTGAGCGTGTCTTTTGTACGTGTTGTTGATTTGGAGTTGGAAGATTGTAGAGGAAAGGGCTTAAGTTTGACGTAAGAGACCGAGAGATTGCGTTTCTCGTAAGAAGCATGTGCTTGACTAGGCTAGACTAGACAGTCGGCATGTGAGAGGGAAATCAAGAGAACGCCGCTCGACAGAGCTGTTTCTGACATGTGACAGTGAACCCCAATAAGGAAAGTGAAGCCAAGAAAAAGGACCCACCTACATTGCAGCCTAGAGGTGAGCTTTGAGGTTCGTGGTTCCCGATGCCTTTGCACTCGTTATCCTGATCTCTTCTTACTTCACTCTCCACCCCCAGCAGATTCGAGTACTCGACACTCCCCACTAGCTCCCAACCTCTTTTACCTCAGACACACGCAACACTACCACCTACCTCCATCGACACTCACCATCCAACACCGACAAGATGTCCGCTGCTGCAAAAGGATGGACTGACACGGAAAAGGTAATCCATGACTCCACTTGCGTCGATGCGCCGAGCTGACGATGTCGAGTGTAGCTCGGCCTTATCTTCCAGATCATGCAGAAGATGGAGAAGCCAATCCCATGGAGTGAACTCGAGCTTCCGGAGGGTCGCACTCGCAAGGCCTGCCAGGTCATGCTCGACAAGGAGAAGGCGAAGGTGCGCGAGGCGAAGAAGGGGGCCGCCGATGGCGAGGAGGGCGAGGGACCAGGTACTCCTACTCCGGCTACGCCAGCTACTCCAGCATCCAAGGGCAAGGTACGAATCTTTCAATTCGTTCCGCAGAAGCCTCTTCCTGATTCAATCCGTCTTTGCAGAAGCGCACCGCCCAGGCCACCTACGGAGAGGATTCTGGCAAGAAGGCCAAGAAGCCGCGCGCGACGCCGAAGAAGAAGAAGAAGAAGGTCACTGCGGGCGCCGATGAGGACGACGAGAAGGCTCCATCAGAGGTCGAGGAGGAGAGTAGCGAGGGCGCCGACGACGGCGCTAAGGTCAAGCCGGAGCCAGCGGAGGAGGATGGAGAGCTGGTCTGACGAGCAGGACAGTGTGAGACTGCATATCTCCGCGGTCTCTTCACAACAAGAACTCCAGTATGGGGCCACGCACGCAGCGCTGAGCGCGAGACTTGGGGACAGGGCGCGCGCCTGACAAAGCCGTACTCTGCGACATTAGTATGCGCGATGAGAAACTCTCTGCGAGCAGTATATAGAGGCGAGCGTTCTGCTCATGCTACTCAGCATGCCATGCCTGCTGCTGCTGCACCAAGATTCATACACAGTACGATTCTCTCTTGACGAACCATCGCGCGGCCTCTCCCGGGTCCAGACTGTCGCAAGATGCCATCATGCCGGCACATTCGAGCGCATGCGAGTCGCCAACCCGGCAGCGCCAGAAGTCCAACGGCGCGCGTCAGGTCCAGATGCCCAATATCGCGGGTGGCCCGAAGAACGTCCCCAGCAGCCTGTTGTCCTCTCGTCGCAGTCGGGCGCCGCGAGCGTGCAGGTTGCGACCTCCGCCGCCGCCGCCAGCCGTCACATGTCAGCGCCCAGCGAGTCTTCCCAATCCGCGACGGCGACGCTGGCGAACTCTCCGCGGATTACGATGCAGGTGAAGGGAGATGTGAGGCTGAAATGTGATATGATGCCCGGCTCGGCGATGTCTGCCGTTCGGTCCGACTACCGAGCTGAAGGTTCTGCGCTTTGCCAGATGGAGCAGGTGAAGTCGCATCTCCCACCTGCACGTGCTTGTGCTTCAGATTCTGCGTTTCCCCTTCGATGCAGGTGCTTCCCGTCTCCCAACATCCACTCGCTGTCAGGACTCAGGAGACGCGCAGGTCAGGTTGGGACGCGAGAGCACTCGGTCGGTGCTTGATACTGCTGGATGCGCATTGCTCTGAGCGACGCTGCGTGGGGCCTGACTACCCATCGAAGTAGCAGTCTGTACTACAGTTCACCTTGGATCGGAAGATTCGTTTCTACACCTCCACCTCCTGCTACCACCTCTGCAATCTCACCATCGTGCTCACAGCCTTCTTCCCTGCGCCGCGCATTGCGCCCTCCAACACGTACACCGCTGTTGTGCGCTGTCGCTGCATCTCGTCTCAGATCGATCCCATCTCTACCGCATACGCCTGCAGGAACACGAGCATTCATCTCTCTACCAGCGAATCCTGCCGCCTTTCGTCATTCGCAACTGCATTTGACTCAAGCCACACGCACGCTCACCAACAACATGGACCAACCTAATTTTACCTCCAAGCGCAAGCATCCTCCGACTTCAGACTCCAGCGACCGCCCGTCAAAGCAGGTCCGCAGACCGAGCCCAGCGCCCATGGACAATGGCAACAAGTCGCTCGGCAATGGTGTGACGGCCAGTGCCGCAGACACTCCCAACGGCTATGGCTCGCCCACGCGTGAAGACGATGCCTCGGTCATACACGCTGCTGCCGGCGCGGATACAGCAGAATGGCAGGCTACAATTGAAAAGGTGGTCAAGAACGTCGTCAGCATCCACTTTTGCCAGACTTGCTCCTTCGACACAGACAGTGCCATTTCAAGTGAGGCTACGGGTTTTGTGGTGGACTCGGAGCGCGGATACATACTCACGAACCGCCATGTGGTGGGAGCTGGGCCATTCTGGGGCTATTGCATCTTCGACAACCACGAGGAGTGCGATGTCTACCCCGTCTACCGTGATCCCGTCCACGACTTTGGTATCCTTCGATTCGACACCAAGGCGATCAAATACATGCAGCTGGACTCGTTAGAGCTGAAACCGGAGTGTGCAAAGGTCGGCGCGGAGATCCGAGTGGTCGGTAACGATGCAGGAGAGAAGCTGAGCATCCTGTCCGGTGTCATCTCGAGATTGGACCGAAACGCTCCAGAGTACGGCGAGGGATACAGCGATTTCAACACAAACTACATCCAGGCTGCGGCAGCTGCGTCAGGAGGATCATCAGGCTCCCCGGTCGTTAACATCGACGGATATGCTGTTGCACTGCAGGCGGGCGGCAGAGCAGACGGAGCGGCAACGGACTACTTTCTCCCGCTTGACCGACCATTGCGAGCTCTTCAACATATAAGAGACGGAAAGCACGTGGACAGAGGCACGATACAGACCCAGTGGATACTCAAGGCTTTCGACGAATGCCGAAGATTAGGCCTGACGTCGAATTGGGAGAGCGAGGTACGGAAACAGTTCCCGAAAGAGACGGGTATGCTTGTGGCGGAGGTTGTGTTGCCAAAAGGGCCTGGAGATCAAAAGCTCGAGGAGGGAGACGTGCTGCTCAAAGTCAACGACGAGCTGCTCACCCAGTTCGTGCGCTTGGACGACATCCTGGACAGCAATGTTGGCGGTAAGGTCAAACTGCTGATTCAGCGTGGCGGGAACGATATCGAAGTAGAGCTGGACGTTGGCGACTTGCACGAGATCACGCCTGATCGATTTGTCTCAGTGGCAGGCGCCGCGTTCCACAACCTCTCTTACCAACAGGCTCGCCTTTACGCCATTGCACTGAAAGATGCAGGCGTCTACTGCTGCGAGGCCTCGGGTTCATTCCGCTTTGAGGGCTCCGAATACGGCTGGCTCATCCAATCCATTGACCACAAACCTACACCTGATCTGGATACTTTCGTCGAAGTCATGAAGGCCATCGCAGATCGGAGTCGCGTAGTCGTCACATACAAGCACCTTCGCGACATGCACACACTAAATACAAGCATCATGCTTGTCGATAGGCATTGGTCGAAGAGTATGCGACTTGCAGTACGGAACGACAAGACTGGACTCTGGGACTTCACAGATCTCGCGGAGCCCATAGCACCAAAAGAACCGGGGCCTCGGAAAGCAAACTTCATCAAGATGGAGGGAGCGCAACATCCTGGTGCGGTCGAGATCATCAAGTCATTTGTGAGGGTCAGCACAATGCTGCCCATGAAGCTTGACGGCTTCCCAAAGGCTCGCAAGATTGGGTTTGGGCTGGTCATCGACGCCGAGAAAGGACTGGTGGTAGTTTCGCGTGCGATCGTCCCATACGACATGTGCGACATCTCCGTGACCATTGCCGACTCCATCATCGTGGATGGCAAGGTAGTCTTCCTGCATCCTCTGCAGAATTATGCGATCATCCAATACGACCCAAGGTTGGTACAGGCACCCGTTCAGAGTGCCAAGTTGGCTACCAAACCCATCAAGCAGGGAGAAAACACCATATTTTTCGGGTTCAACCAGAATTTGCGGCCGGTAGTGGCAAAGACGGCCGTGACAGACATCACCACTGTGGCTATTCCTGCTAGTGCCGCGACACCACGCTATCGTGCTGTGAATCTGGATGCCATCACTGTCGACACGTCGCTTAGCGGGCAATGTGGCAGCGGTGTGCTCATCTCAGAAGACGGCACAGTCCAGGCTCTGTGGCTGACATACCTTGGTGAGCGGACTGGCCACAGTGGTAAGGACATTGAGTATCACCTCGGCTTCGCCACACCCGCTCTTCTCCCGGTCATCGACGAGATCAAGAGCGGCAGGAAGCCCGACCTCCGCATTCTCAACATGGAGACGCAGACGGTGCAGATGAGCCAATGCCGCATCATGGGGGTGAGTGAAGAGTGGATTGAACGGGTCGAGCGTGACGATCCAGAACGACACCAACTCTTTATGGTCCGCAAAGTCGATGCTGGTAGCGGTAATGGACTGCATGAAGGAGACATTCTCCTCACGCTGAATGACCGCCTCATCACCCGCGTCAGCGATCTGGATATCATGTACAACAATGAAACCCTCAAAGCTGTCGTTGTCCGGAAACGAGAACAGCTTGAGCTCGAAGTACCCACCGTGCCAACAGAAGAGCTGGAAACAGACCACATCATTGTCTTCTGCGGAGCCGTCTTACATCGCCCTCACCACGCAGTACGCCAGCAGATCAGCAAAGTGCACTCCGACATATACGTGTCAGCACGCTTCCGCGGCTCTCCGTCATACGCCTACGGCCTCGCTCCTACCAACTTCATCATGGCAGTCAACAGGACACCCACCCCTGACCTCCAATCCTTCCTGACGGAAGTCAACAAGATCCCCAACAACACCTACTTCCGCCTCAAAGTCATGACCTTTGACAACGTGCCTTGGGTTGCGACGATGAAGAAGAACGAACATTACTTCCCGACCATTGAATTTGTCAAAGACGACACTCAGCGGGAAGGATGGAAGCGAATTCTCTTCGAGGGGGGGAAGAAGATTGTCGGGGAAGGAGAGATGATTCCGGAGATTTTGGATGAGGGCTTCGGAGGTGGAGGCGCCATGGAAGATGGAGACGGCGCTATTGATGGCAGCGCGAATCTGGATGACGCCCGGTTGTGAAAAGAAGGTAATTCAAAGGTGAATGGTCGATAGAGGTAAGGTAGAGGAAAAGAAAAGAAAGAAAGAAAATGCAATGGAGCGCAAGTCCTTCAAAAAGCTGTACTTTTTATCACCACACATATTTCGGCAGAGGAAGGAGACTTTTTTTGTGTGAGTTGTACAATAAAATATCGGGCTCGGCAAGCGCGTATAAGATTTCTCTCCACGGGTATGGTATCATTGGTATGGTATATGGTTCTGATCCCTGCGCGGGAGTAAGGAAAACTCAAATGTCCGCGTGATGTGATACGGGTCATCTCCTCTCTCCCTCTCTCTCTCTCTCTCTCTCTCTCTCTCGCGCGCGCGCGCGCGTGGACCGGAACAGTAGTGTAATCTTCCCCCCTGAACAACAAGCAATTGCTGACGACGCGAGAGGCCAGAGATATTAGGTAGCGGGGGGGGGCGGGGGGGGGCCGGCCGTGTATGACGCGCTCATTTTTTCATTCGGATTCTTTTTCTCTGTTCCCCCGCCCTCTTCTCTTCTCTTCTCTTCTCTGGGGAACCTATGCAAGGAAGAAGCATGTTTTTTTTTTTTTTTTGATTTCCTGGGGAATTGTAGGGATTAAGATGAGAAGGGGGGGGGGCAGCAGGGGCAGGAGGAGGAGGCGTGCGGGGAAAGGTAGGGTACGGTAGGTAGGTGATGTGGCAGTGTGGCAGTGTGGCTGGTGGTGATGGTGGTGGTGCATTGCCTTCGACACGTGGTTGTATGCTCCGCTCCCTACTACTATGTAGGGAGGTACCTGGTTTTCTTGCCCGGAAGTGGGAGAGATGTGTGCGCCGGCCGGGGTTCCATGACGAGTATCGGCGATATGGAAGGGGAGGCAGCAGCGGGGGAGAAAGATTTCTGCAACACTCGAGGAGGGGGTGGGGTGCCTATACCTCCTGCCTTACCTACCTTACCTCTCTTGCGCAGATAGCTCGGTGGGTAGGAGAGGGGTTTCGGCAGATATGATAGCCCGGAGGATGTCAAGAATGGGGAATCCTTGACGAAGGGCGGGAGGGAGCGAGAAAGAGTGTGCGCGGGGCGGATGGTAGGGATGTGAGAGCATGTGAGGATGGAAACACGTTCGGGGGAAGGGTTCTCGAGGCACGGAGGAGCTTTTTCCCACGTTGGTCGTCGCGGGAGTGGAGAGGATGTTATTTGTTTGGAGGGAGGAGAGATTTATTCGAAGATAAGAGAGTGGTTGGCAGTAAGGCGAAGAAACGTTACGAGAGCAAGTGACGAGAGTGAAGGAGAGGAGCAGTGTAGTAGAAGAGAGATGTATTCACTCACGGTAGCTTTTGGATCGTTCCATCGACTCGTGAAAAGAGCCAAGCCGCGCTGCTTACCGAAATTGCCAGCCCCCAGTCCAAGACGCCTCGCTGAAGAGGTGAGGAGAAAGCTGCTCACGTGCTGTTCTGCTCGCTGCTGCGGAAAGATCACGCTTCACTCACCGTTCAAGGTACGCTGCTCGGCAGCGAAGTGGAAGCCCTGCTCGACCATGAGGAAGTCGACGGCTCCACCAGCGCAGTCCTCGGCGTGCTCAATCTCTCCTAGCAAGGTGTCCGAGTACCAGCCCAAGACTTGGCTGGTGACCTCGAGTAGAGCACGTAGAGCCTGCTCCACGGTTCCAGAGGGAGTACCGGTTGCCACGATGGCATGGTATGTCGCCTTGTTCTGAAGGAGTTTGGCATGCTTCTCTCCCGACACATTGTCGCTGAGGACGACCTGCGGACGAGTGGAGTTAGGATTGCTATTTGGTGACAGGTGAGAGCTAGAGACTTACGATGTTGAAGGCCTTGTCAGGTGTGTCGCTTGTGGCGATGATGTGCGGGTATGCAACGGCAGCGTTGGCTGTAGTAAGTCAGCAAGATGATTTGAATGAGTGTTGAGGAATCGGACGTACCAAAGATCTGGTCGCGCAGACCATGAACGGAGGAGTCACTGGCACTGAGAGTGCTCGCATTGCTTCTTGAGAATGAAGAAGACAAGCTCGTGATGGTAGACATGGTGTTGAGGATGGGTCGCGTGTATGCTGGTGTAGTGGGTATACTGGCGTCTCTGTTGTCGCCGCTGCTGAAGGCGGAGAGGCGCTGATTCGTTCTTGAAAATGTGTAGAAGTCGCTGAAGTCGCTGCGAGGAAGTGCTGAGAAGGTTGAAGCAGAAGAGAAGAGAGTGCGCTGAAGAGTCACTTTATACTTGCTCCTGGAGGGCGAGTTTGCTGTGGATCCCATTGTCCCAGGGGAGCGCGTACACATGCTATTGTCGTTACAATTGAAAGCTCACTTGTGGCCTGGCAAACGGGACTTTTTCGCCCAAGCTCCCCCCCATTGTCCTTGGTCCGCGGGAAGAGGGTGTATTGGATCACGAAGGTGCCCGTGATGCACTGATTACATGTATTGCGTTGATGGAAGTGCGGCTGGCATCTTTGAGATGTAGAGGAGTGCCTTCCATGTGGCAGACAGCCATTGCCGTTGCCGTTGCCGTTGCCGTTGCCGTTGCCGTTGCCGTTGGTGCCTGAGGCTGTGCTCGAGTCTTTCCACATGTCCGGAGTGCTGCAGGTGGTCACGCTGAGGCCCAACTGGAATGTCTACGCATGCGTCGAGCTCCTCGGGTGTACTTGTAGACACCGTCATCTACCTTACCTCCACCTCATGTTCGTGCCCGGTGCTTGCGGAGGTTGAAGGGAGAAGTCGCAATAGAGTGAGGTGGAGCCTGCCGGTAGTGTGGTAGTGAAGGTGAAGCGAGAACCTTGATCATGCCTTAACGATCGGGAAGCGAGTGGGCATGTCGATCAGCGCCACGTCTGCACGCGACAGATTCTCTGCATGCTCTGCCCAGACTATATGTATACACAGATATAGACAGCGGCCTCATCACAGCTGCGCCATCGAAACACGTGGAAATGCATCGTGACACGACTGATGGTTGTGACGAGAATCTAATCTTCCGGCTGCCGTCTCCGAGCCACAGCGCACAGACTAGGTGGGCGGGGCTACCTTATTATTAGGCGGAAAGGAAAGGGTACATGTACCTTGGCTTTGCTAGGAGGTACCACGTAGGCAGGCATTGTTGTTGATGAAGCGAAGCATAGCATTGATGAAGAGTTGGAGTAGTACTGGAGGGGTGGACCTGGCTGCGCGGCGTCTGATTGCCCAGATTACCGAGCTGATCTGAGCTCCGAGACCGAGTCAGAACACGAACACGCCCGTCTAGCCCCTCTCCTGCACCGCACGGCACGGCAACCTTCCAGCGACGGCCCCTTCATTACCAGGTACTGTACAGTATCCAGACGACCGAGCGCCGCGCCGTGGCTACACGATTCGATTCACCGCAAACTTGCTCACCTCTGCACATTTCACCAACGCCAGACCCGCCCGCTACGCTCTCCCATTCCCTTCCTCTTCTCTTCTCTCTTCTCTCGCCTTGATCGGATTCGACGACACGAGAGACAGTCGGCCACACCTGTCTCACTTGCTCGGCGGTTTTTGCGGCATCCACTGCACTGCACTGCACTGCACTGCACTGCCACCACGACGAGGCGCGGCGAGGCATGGCGAGGCATGGCGAGGGCGAAACGAGAACACGAGTCCGGACTCTCGGTGCGACGGGGATCAACGGCGAATGAAACGGCTGTCGCGGCGGCACTGGAACTCATGACCGACCGACCGTCACACGCCCTACCTTACTACCGACATCTTCGACACGAGGGAGCTGTCTGTGGAGCATTCCGCCTCGCAGACGCCACAAAGCTTGTTCCGGCATCCGCTCAGCTAAAAAGCCTAACTGTGCTAATAAAGGTACCGTACCTATACTCATGGGAACCACGCGACCAAGGCTCGAGCCTCGCGGCTTTGCCCAATGTAGCAATGTCGCAGACACTGCCAGGATCACTTTCTCACCTCATCCTTGCACAGCGTGCCCGCCCTGTGACTTGAGCTTCCGTTCGCGCTTGCCTCTTGATGTCATTTCGACTCGGTTGCCATGACGAACACCGCTCCCGCCCTGCACCCAGCTCCGCTACCTAGCTCAGCGATTGCCTCTTTGCGTCAGAAGATGGAAGCATTGTACATGTACTACTGTACGCAGCCAACTGCGTTGCCCGCTGACCATCCACTCCAGCAGCAACCAACGTTTACCGTTCGTTGTCGCTCGACAGCATCACCCGCGCATGACCCGCCACAAGCCTTCATCTCGTTCCGTAACCCACCCAGGAGGTGCAAGCTTGCGATAGGGCCTGCGCGGCTCGAGCGTTTTAGATGAGCCGTGGGGAGGACGCCTACAGGCTACAGCGTCTCTAGCACATGGGAAGTCTATCTCGACGGCGACTACCGCGAATTGTGTGCTATCCGACTCGCTGTCACCCTGGTCTTGGCCAGCATGCTCGGCAAGACAACAGCCTTCTCCGCTGTGTGAGGACGCTCATCAGCCTGCTACAGTATGTAAAGCGAGTCCTCCGTGACCTTGGTGAATGCCGTGTTGCTCTCGTGGTCTTCTCTTCGTTACTGCCACCACTCCTGTGGTCTTCGTCTTTCCTTCTTTCCTTCCTTCCTTCACATCCCTCAACATGGTCGTCACCACGAGGGCAGCTCTCGCTGTCCTCGCCGCCGCCGCCGCCGCCACACAGGTGCTCGCTTGGGGCCCTCGAGAGGGTCCGCATGGCGCGCCAGGTCACTATGGAGGCCTCCGCGTACACGATGAGACTTTTCAACCGGACTTCTCACTGCACGTCACATACGAAAACATCACCGTGGGATGCCAATCACGCGCATCGGTCCTGGTCAACGGAACATTACCCGGGCCGGAGCTGCGATTACCCGCTGGCAAGACAAGCTGGGTCCGCGTCTACAACGATATGGGTGGAGATCACTGTTACAACACCACGATGCATTGGCACGGACTCAGCCAGCGCATGGCACCCTTCGCAGATGGAACACCTCAAGCAAGTCAGTGGCCGATACCATGCCAACACTTCTTTGACTACGAGGTCCATCCTACGGAAGACGAGCCCGGCACTTACTTCTATCATTCACATGTTGGCTTCCAAGCCGTGTCGGCGTCAGGACCTTTGATTGTCGAGGACTGCAAACCCCTGCCTTATCAGTATGACGAGGAACAGGTCATCCTTCTGAGCGACTACTTCAACGCGACCGACCACGCGATCGAGACGGACTTG
Organism: Lecanosticta acicola; assembly: GCA_963674455.1. Taxonomy (NCBI): domain Eukaryota; kingdom Fungi; phylum Ascomycota; class Dothideomycetes; order Mycosphaerellales; family Mycosphaerellaceae; genus Lecanosticta; species Lecanosticta acicola. The sequence continues at coordinate 333,892 of CAVMBE010000022.1, read as the reverse complement.
CTGTCGACACCATTCGTGTGGCCTGGCGAGGTGAATGCTGTGCTGATCAATGGAGTGGGCGTTGCCGATGGAGAGCAAGCCGGCGACGGCAGCTGCAAGTTACCCGTCATCAACGTATCTCCTGGCAAGACTTACCGTCTGCGCTTCATTGGAGGTGCGGCACTTTCCATGGTTCAACTGGGAATTGTCGGCCATGACGAGTTCACGATCATCGAAGCCGATGGCGCGTATACCAAGCCTCATACCGAGAAGTTCATGCAAGTCTCGACCGGTCAGCGGTTCAGCGCACTCTTCAAGGCGAAATCTCAGGCCGAACTTGGCAATCAAACCGATTACCTCATCCAGTTTGAGACGAAAGACCGTCCAGCAGTTTATCGTGGTTATGGAGTTCTTCGCTATCGCCCTGACGAGCCGTCAATCACCACCGCCCCAGCCAAGCCACCGCTCACCCTTTCCAACGCCACTTATGACTGGGCCGAGTACGCGCTGGAGCCGCTCTACGAGAACAATTTCCCTACTGCGGACCAAGTCACTCGCCGTATTGAAATCGACAGTCGCCAACTCACCGAGCAGACCATTATCTGGCATCTGAATGGTTTGCAGTGGAATGAAACTACCGTTCCATACCCAGGTGATCTGCCTTACTTGGTCGCCATCTACGAGCATGGACCTTCTGCCATCCCCAACTACACGGCTGCACTGGCGAACAACGGCTGGGATCCGTATACCAAGACTTTCCCAGCCAAGATGGGAGAGGTGCCGTAGTCCGAAACATCACAATACCCATTGGCAGTTACTGACTTTCTCCTGCGCAGGTTCTCGAAATCATTCTGTATAACACCGGATCCCTTGTCAAAAACGGCGGCGCTGTCGATTACCATCCTTTCCACGCCCATGGAGGTCATTACTACGACATCGGTAGCGGCAACGGAACCTATAACGCCACGGCGAATGAAATGAAGCTCAAGGACTACCACCCCGTGAAGCGGGATACAACCAATCTTTACCGCTACGGATCCAAGACGGTTTCAGGGGAACGAATGGGATGGCGAGCGTGGCGATTGAGAGTCGACGATGCTGGGGTGTGGATGATCCATTGCCATATCTTGCAGCATATGATTATGGGCATGCAGAGCGTGTGGGTTATGGGTGATTATGAGGATATCACCGCCCTGCCTGCTGTAGATGGTGAGTTCCCCCCGAGAGGAGTGAGAAAGGATGTTTCCCTTTACTGACTGTTGAACAGCGTCTGGCTACTTCACCTTCGGTGGCAGCGTGGTTGGTAATGCCACCCACCCCGCCGTAATGCCGCACTACTTTGGCGATGATGGAAAATAGAGGCCGATATACCCCATGACGATGATTGTGTTGTACCGAGCATGTACATAGTAGTCTAGTAGTTCGTTGTACACACATATCCAAGTAGCGCATTCAGGTTGCTTCTTGTTCCTAGTTTCGTGATGTATATAGATGCACGCAAATATATGGAATGGATTGGCAAGCATAAGCCCTGTGAACCAAGCTCCGCCGCGTGCTACGTCAGCCGGCAGGGCGCCCGTTTCCAAGTGAATGAATCTCCCCTCCACCGCCAGAAGTACTAGTCAACAGAGCTCATAAACAAAGCTTTCCTCGCGTCCATTCCACGCAAACCTCTGGAGAAAAATGTCAATTACTTCAGGTATAGCTCCTCGTTCACGACAGGCACCATTCCGCCAGCTAATGCCTTTTGCACAGAGACCATCTGGGCCGCCTCTCCCACCACCACCCGCGGTTCCCCCACTCCCCTCGCCTCGGACTCCAAAGGCGAACGCATCACCTACGCCAGCAACAAATCCATCTTCATCCGCTCCATCGACCAGCCCTCGGTGGCCAAGCAGTACACCCAACACACCGCTCCCACGACCGTCGCCCGCTTCTCCCCCTCGGGCTTCTACGTCGCTTCGGGCGACGTTTCCGGCAGCGTACGCGTCTGGGACGCCCCGGGCGCGGAGACCACCAAAGGCGAATATCACATCATCGGAGGCCGGATCAACGACATCGCCTGGGATGGAGACTCGCAACGCATCATCGCCGTGGGCGACGGCAAGGAGCGGTTCGGACACTGCATCACGGCGGATTCCGGCAATTCGGTGGGCGAGATTTCGGGCCATTCGCAGCAGATCAACTGCGTGAGTATCCGGCAGCAGAGACCTCTGCGGGCTGCGACGGGGAGCGATGATATGTCCATGGTGTTTTATCATGGTGCGCCGTTCACGTTCAACACGAGCGTGAGGGGCAAGCATGACAAGTATATCTACGGAACGCAGTTTTCGCCGAATGGGGAGGTGTTGGTGACTGTGGGCAGTGATCGGAAGATTTGGATATATGATGGCAAGACGGGAGAGGCGATCAGGGAGATGGGAGGAGCGGGGGAGCACAAGGGCAGTATTTTTGGGGTTGGATGGGATAGGGACAGTAAGAAGGTGGTCACTTGTAGTGGGGATCAGACGGTGAAGATCTGGGATGTGGAGGCTGGGAAGTGTACGAAGAGTTGGAGGATGGGTGGGGATGAAGGGGTGAGTGTGCCGGATCAGCAGGTCGGTGTTACGTGGCCCGGAGGACGGAGTGACGGTTTGATCATCTCGGTGGACTTGGAAGGGAACTTGAATTACTTCCAGGAAAGCAGCGAGAAGCCCGTCAAGATTGTTCGAGGACATCAGAAAGCCATCACGGCTGCGGCTTCGGCACCGGACAGCAAGACTCTCTGGACGGGTAGTTACGAAGGCCGCTCGCGATCGTGGGACTTGACGACGGGCGCAGCAGACCTCATCGATGGCGAGACGCATTCCAACTACATCTCCGGCATCGCCACCTCCTCTTCCGATGGAAGAATCTACAGCGTCGGCTGGGACGACACTCTCCGCACCATCGATTCCTCACAATCCTCGTACCTGGGCAGCGCTCTCAAAACCGAAGGCCAACCAAAAGGCGTCGCAGTCGCTACGGTGGGAGGCAAACCTCACACCCTCGTAGCGACGGCTTCCGGAATCACGGCCTACTCGGAAGGCTCCAAAGTCTCCGAGCAGAAACTCCCCGCTCCACCGACCTGCATCACCGCGCACGGCGAGATCGTAGCCGCAGGCTCCGACGACAAGACCGTACGGATCTTCCAAGCAGGCTCCCCAACTTCCTTCGACTCCCTCACGACCCTCACCGACGCCACCTCCCCCATCTCAACCCTCGCCTTCTCCCCTTCCGGCTCTCACCTCGCCGTGGGCCTCAGCAACGGCAAAATCTTCGTCTACTCTTCTGCTTCCTCCTCCTCGGGCGGCGCCTGGACTCTCGAGACCAACCGTTGGTCCGCGCATACCGCCCGCGTCACCTGTATCGCCTGGTCGCCCGACGGCAAGAAAGCCGTCTCCGGCGCTCTGGATACGAACGTCATGGTCTGGAGCCTGTCCGACCCGGGCAAGAGGGTAAAAGCCTTGAATGCGCATAAGGAAGGCGTGGGCGGTGTGGTCTGGCATGAAGAGGGCAAGGTCGTGAGTGTGGGCGCCGATGCTGCCGTGAAGGTCTGGAAGGTGGAGGGGGTCTCGTGAGTGAGGACGGGAATCTGGAAGAGAAATTCATCGGGTCATTAGGTTGTGCCGATGACAACCAAAAGTTACCAACCAATTTACCGAATACCAAAAGATAAAAGTTTTCTAGAGATTTTGTTCTTGTTGTGGTGTTGTTGTTGTTGTTGTTGTGGTGTTGTTGTGTTGTTTTGTGTTCCAAATAAGTTTACACAAACTATCTAGACAGGCTGAAACTGCTGTGATGGGATTAGAAGAAGAACATACAGCAGCGGCAGCAGTGGCAGCAGCAGCAAGGGATGAAAATCGATGCCGCCCAGGATATTATCCCCCCTTCGTGATGATCGATGCGCTCTGAAGAATCATGTCCTCATTTCTTTCGATTTCTTCGTTCTCCAGCAACGCCTCGCTCAAGAGTCTTCCAAAATTACGCGAGAAAGAAAGGAAAACGCAAACAACCAACCAACAAACAGCCAGTTTTCTGGCTTTCCCCTTCGATCTTGCAAGTACGTGAAAGAACCCCGGACCTCGTTATTGGCGTAGTAGCTTGCTATCCCGTTGTATCAGGCGCCGTCTTCTTCGCCTTCTTACGGACGGGCGACGGCTCCTCGTCCATATCGTGATCCAGCGCCGAGGTGGTGGCGCGCTTCCTGCCAGAACCAGGCGGATGGCTCGAAGACGAAGCGGCCGTAGCGGGTGTGGCGCCGTCGGTAGGGTTCTGGTTGTTGCGGGATGCCTCCTAAGGATCCCTAGGGAAGGAAAGAATATTAGCTGAAAAATGCCGGTGTAGTAGGTATGGTGTGTCTTACCTGCTCCCCATAACCTTCCCAGCCTGGATCGCCTGCATCTTGCTGTGCCAACCAGGTGCTGGCTGAAATTTCCGCACAGTCCTCACCTCGTCAAGGCTGTATCCCGGGATCCGAATGCCGTAGTTACGCTCCAGCACGATCTGGATGTCGCGTATGTCGAGAGTCTGATTCGGGCGCAGCTTCGCAAGACGGCACGCGGACGTGATGACGTCGTCGACGAAGTTGTCTGCGACGGACAACATCGACTCTTCGACTTCCGGAGCGAGGATGGAGGACGACTCGCTGTTGTCAGAGGACGGCGCCGAGCCGGTGACCTGGCGCACGAGCTCGTCGAGCTTGCGCTTGCTAAGGACGCGGTCGCCTTCGCCCTCGAGTGTGTATGGTGGTGGTCGCGCAACACCTGGGTTGTACATCATGCCCTGATTGCCGAGTGTGGGACGCGAAGGGGGTCCGGCGACAGGCTGTTGCGTACGCGGGTCGAGTTGCAGTGTCTTCGGAATCGGGAACTTTGTGTTGGCGCTGTTCGTCTGGGTAGTCTGCAGATTCGGGTATGCTGAGGTGGGGGTGTTTTGCTGCGTCGCGGAGCTGGGTTGTTGTTGGTTGAATGGTAGTCCGTTGGGTACTTGAGGCTGCTGAGGCTGCGCTTGTTGAGCTTGCTGCTGGCCCGAGTTATATTCACTTGCCGCGCGTGAAAGAGCTTGTTGCTGATTCAGCGTTTGCGGTCGCTGAGGTTGTGGCTGGCCTGCGTTGTTCGGTCCACCGGGAGCTGATGTCGCCTGCTGTTGAGATGCAGCTTGATTGGCGTTTTGAGCCTGCGCTGTGTTTATTTGAGGCGGTCGCTGCTGCTGTTGCACGTTCTGCTGAGGAAAGTTTTGCGGAGGTTGAGGCTGTGTCGCGGTTTGAGGAGTCTGCTGGAGTTGAGGTTGCGCTTGCCCCTGTTGCTGTTGTTGGCCAATGTTTTGTTGGCCGGGGCCGTTTGGCTGGTTTTGTCCCGTTTGTGCCTGCTGTTGCACAGGGCCGCTCTGGGGCTGGGGCGGAGAGATCGAGTTTCGCTGGTCCGTATTGGCCGGCTTTATGTTTGCATCGGGCTGTTGCTGCTGTGCCGACTGCTGGGACTGCTGTTGCTGCTGGGCACCGTCCATGCCTTGTTGTGTGGGTGGGCGTTGCTGGGGTTGCTGGTTTGATGCCTGAGGCTGCATGCCGTTCTGCTGGGCTTGCTGGTGCTGCTGCCCATGTCCTTCACCCTGAGCCTTCCAATTAGCCCACCTCGCGTTCGCGGCCTCCACATTCTTTTTCGCCTCTTCCAGGCGCTGCATGGCTTGTTGTGGGATTTCCCGATTCTGCTGCTTGAGCTGGCTAATTTGCTGGCTCAACTGATGCGCATTTCTCATGATCTGATCGCGCCTAGCGAGGAGTGGGACTGCTTCACGGCGCCATCTGTGTCTATGGGTCTCATATTGCTGCTGTGTCATATTGGCCGGTCTGAAAACGTTGACAGAATCCAGCGCTTGTTGAGATTGTTGAGAGAGCTGAATCGGTTGTCCGCCTTGTCCTCCAGCTCCAACTTGTCCGCCTTGTGCAGCTTGAGCGCGAGCCTGGGCTTGTGCTTGGGCTTGAGCCTGCGCCTGAGCTTGAGCATGCATCTGCTGCATATTGGGCTGTGCCATCTGTTGAGACATCTGCGGTCCTTGCTGCATGCCGCCTTGTTGTGGCTGATTTGGTCTCTGCCCACTTCCAGAGCCAGGGCGACTTGCGCGATGTTGGCTCAGCTGGCTCATGAGTTTTTGACTTGCGATCCTGATCTTATCTTCAGCCTGCTTGCGCTGGTCGCTGTCAGGCGCAGAGCTATTGAAGGTGTTCCACAGATTCATGAGGCCATTCCTGTATTGGTCCTTCTGCTGATCGTTCAAGAACGGCAGCTTTTCAATTTGCTCGGGTCTGATCATTGGGGGCTGTTGCGGCCCTCCGGGTTGGCCTGGCGCCTGCGCCATCTTGGTTGATGTAGATTGGTGGTGTGGATGTTGGATAGATGTTGTCGGGTGGCAGATATTGGAGTTGGTTCGGGGGAAGACCTAGTGGAATAGTGAAGTGGTCATGTGCGTGCTGAGTTGAGGAGCGGACCGCCGGTTGCGGCGCAAGTTACGAATAGGTAATAGGCAATTGGTTGGTGGTCGAGGGGTCGTTGTGGCTCGTCTCCGGTACGTCGCTCGTCAGATCGTTATCTGATGTCGCGTCTCCGTCGTCCGGCCAGTCAATAGCCCAGAAATGGCGGAGAGGCTGCAGATTAATAAGTGGTATCGCATGTGAAGACAAGACGGTAGATAGCATATGACAGGGCAAGAGGTCGAGGTCAGGCGGGAGCGGCCGTTGCCAAGACTCTTCAAGTGCCCGCGCGGGATACCTGCTCTTGCCAGCTATTGTATCGTCACCTCCGCCTATTGTCTTCTTTGTCCATTGAGATGCTGGATCTGGAAAGAGATGACGGATTGACCATCACGATCGCCTGCGGAACCAAATTCAACTGTGGCGAAACGATACATCTGCTGCCCCCCAACAGGGAACTCGGCCCACCGCCTTCATCGTGCCATGTGGCTACATCTTCGTGGCCACTCCAGCATTGATCAACTCTTCGACATGGCTTCACCCAGACATACGCTCAATCTCGTCGGCATGCTTGCGCCGCGCCCGTGCCTTGTCCCAGCTGAGGGCTCGCTGCTCCATTTAAGTTGCTTCCGTGAGCAGGCGGCATCTTGATACTGGGTCCGTTGCCATCCGTAGGCGGAAGCTTATGCCATTGAAACCAAATACCCAAATGCGCCGTGAGGAGCGCCAACAATGAATCCAAAGCTTGTTCCGTGGTATTTTCGCCGGCGCCCTGGGCAGCAATCTGGCGGGCCGTGATGGGTCCGTAGACGAGGATTGCTCGAAGAAGAGTTTTCTCTGCAAGGACGATAATGATGTCGAACACATCTTGAGGCTTGGTGGTCTCGAGCAGGAAGCGGTCAATGTGGCTCTGAACCGCCCATGGAAATACGACTGCTGCATTGGCTGCGTTCGGTCAGCAGACCTACCCGTGAGCGACGAGCGCACCAACTCACCGAGAATCTGCTCTCGAAAGCCGAGGATTCGATCGCTTTGATGGCTAGGTGTCGCCAGCGTAGGCGGAGTACCTCCAGTTGACGACATCACGCGACGGAATTGCGGAAGTGTACGGTTTCTTGCGTGTAAGATGCAATTGAAATGCATCTACCTGTCGGCCTGGAAACACGCGCCTCCCCAGGCACACCATCAGCGAACTTCGCTTCCTTCGCTCGGCCACCACTGCCTGTGCATGGAGAGACTAACAAGGCAGTCACCAGGTGGGCGGACACGGAATCTCCTGCCGTGGTAATTTGGGAGATCATCCCGGAGCGCACTACCATTGCATCTGTGCTATCCAACCCACTGTGGCCTCAAGACTTGCCAATACACTTGGGAATGGACGAGGTTTGCGATGTGTTCTCAGGCTCCGTACTCGCAGTCGCCCCGTCTTGCCAAGGGTATTCTTATTCGGTACCACATCGTTTCTAGCAATTCCGTGCTAACAAATGTTTTTCGGAATCTTGCTACTCTTGTCCAGCGGTAGACAAGATGGGCTAGTGAAACGCTGTTTGATATCGAGATATTGGTCTCTTTCCCAAGACGCACTGCACGACACGCAGGAACGAGCGATTCTAGCGAATTTTCATCACCATGCTCTCCTGGATCAAAACTAAGAGCAAATCCAGAAGCGCTCCATACGCAGTAAGCATTTTAGTTGCCAAGCTAACCATTTTGCACCCCTCTGACAGCTCCGTGTTCACCGCGCCCCAACGCCGGTCTCGCGCCTACCAAGGACTTGTCGATATTTCCACCATTGGGCTGTTGCTCAAGGGTCCCGCGATTGAAGAAATCACTATCCATGTTCCGTCCCACCGCCTGTGAGACTGTGTCGAGCAGCGACTGCAATGCCATCTCCGCGATAGGGTTGTCGTCTGTGCCGCAGGCAACAAAATTACGTTTCGTTATGAGGCCGTAGATGAGGATGGCTTGAAAGCTATCTTGCCGTCTCTGGACAAGTATCACGTCAAAGACTTTTGCCGGTGGTGTGTTGTCAATTCGGTAGTAGTCAAGATGTTGCTGTACGGCCCCTGGAAAGGCGAAGGCTGCATTTGCTATGACGAGTGTGTTAGCAGGGTTTTTGGAACACAGAAAGTGGTCTGACAAACCGATGATTTGCTCTCTGAGGCTCTGGATACGCCCACCAACGTAATGGAAGTTCCCAGCGGTGTTAGGAGAGGCCATGGTACCCAATGATTCTACGAGAAACTGATACGGAAGTCAACTGATGAGCAAGAGAGCAGGCTTAAATGTACACAAGGTCGCCTTTGTTCCTTTCAGCGAAACAGCAAGCAGGAGTCTTCTCGCTGCGAGAAGGAACATTGTTTCCTGAAGAGACGACTACAAACCTTTCCAACGCCCAATAATGTATCCGGTCAAAGCAAAATGCGATGCACCTCTCACTCAGCTCCAACTCGAGCCAATCCACATCAGGCATGTTCATATCTCTCGTCGAGCTCCTTCTTCGGATCCTCCTCCTCCTCCAATTGCAAAAGCCATGACGAGGGTCGAAACGTCCGTCATAGCGCGTGAGTGAAGTCTCCGCAAGTCTTCAGAGACTTCCTTAATCGACGGCTGTGGAAGTCGTGCTTTGACTGGCAATGTTGTTGATATGGCTGCTGGTGTACTCTTTTCTCAAGAAGATTGTACCGACAGGAGGTATTCCACTAACTGTAGAGCAGGAACACTCTCGAAGCGAAAAGGTTAATGTGAATGTCTGCCCATGATTCCGTGTCGTCGGCTGGTGCAAAACATGTCTGAGCAACCCAACCGCCCCCTCTGGCAGTCTTACCGGATACATTGCACTGTGGCCTTATTCCAGGGGAGGAAATCCTCGACGATCAGCGCGAGACAATTGGAAGCAATAGACAGGGCTTTTCATGTGAACATAGTCTTGAATTTTGACGTCATCGCATGTGAAAACCACGTGCAACCCGCCAAGGGCATCCGTGAAATCTGACTCACTCTCGACGTCCAATCCCAAAAACTTCTCGAAAAACAAAAATAAACGCGATGACTTCTGGACTGATGAGGTTTCCCACAGCCGGCTATTTCGGCAAATTTTTTCATCTCTTTCCAAGATCCTCCTGCTCCTCCTCTAACAAAAGTTTTGCGAATACTTCCCCTTCCTTTCAATATCCTACCCTAGTCCACACAAAAAACTTCATCAGAGCATCTGAGGCCGTTTCAGAGACATATGTTTGGCTCTCCCGGCAGGTTCGCGATCCAGTGGCTGGCTTGCTGCCGTAGATTGGCACAGCTTGGAATTGCTCATGCTTTTGTTCTCTAATTGATGGAGAGCACCACTTCGAAAATCTCGTCGAGTGTACGGGTATAGATTCTCAAGCTAGAGAGAGGGAGAGAGAGGATTGAAGCGTTTACTGACCATGTGATCAGCGATCGTAATCGTTTTGACGCTAGCTTGAAGGCGCGGCTCACGGAGGACTTGGGTCACGGAGGCCCTGCATATCTGTGGAATGGACCATGATGGCGAGAGAAACTTGTTCTGGTCGCTTTCTTGAGTGGTTATGAGCAGTCTGGAGCTGCAGTCTTGTGCGTCTGGGACTTCTTGGAGGAGTTGCGATGCTGGTATGATGATCAGAATGATTCTGTTCGATGGCCGGAGCCCATCCGACATCGGAAATACACGCAGAGAAGGGATAAGTGATGACAAGTTTCTAGTGGTGGCTTTGATTCTCGACTGGCTGTCAATTCATTTGCCGAGTAGTCGTCAGACACTCAGTTTGCTTTCGAGACGCAGATATTCCAGACGTAGCTGCGGATGTTTATGCACCAGGTGGCAGCTATTCCGATAGCCTGGAGGCTCAGATGCTGCTTGTTGGTATTGCGCACCTTACTCCTCCTCCTCCTCCTCCTCCGCCTGTGGGTAATGAAGAAGTGGACCTGGCAGCCTTTGCTGGTGCAGAAGAGCCTCCTTTGCCTTTCGAGTCATCGATCTTGCTACTCAAACGATCTAGCAGTCCCTTCAACACCCGAGTATAGCTGCTTCCAAAGGAGGAAGGACCTCCAACAGCGACCTGCCGGTCCGTAAACTCGAGTGCCATAGCCCAATGTTGCTTTCCGCATGCCCGGGTTGGTGCCGGAGACGTAGACGTCGAAGATCTCGCTCAGGTATCAGGCTCCGTTGGCATACCGGGAGACGACATTTTGGGCAAAGAGGATAGCAGCCTTTGCCGGTGATGTGGAGTTGATAGTCGAGATATTCGCACAAGACCGAATGAGGACGGACCGAAGATTTGCTCGCGCAGGTCTGAATGCTTGTGGTGCCAAACATGGCGATCGAGGGCCTTGGTTTGTCTGCGGTTGTTGTGAGTGGTGGAACTGGCTTGGAATCGCCCGTAAATTCGGCTGAGGGCGTCCGTGGAGGGAAAGTTCTCGTGTGAGGTCCGCGTTTGCTGTAGTCGACAGCAGCGAAGGACGACCCAAAGACGTCTTGAGCAGACCGTTGCACCATCGGCTAGCAGCCTGGCAGCGCTTCCCATGTGAAAAGGGGTCTTTGGAGCAATTCATCTCTTGACAATTACCAGACCCGCTACTCAGCCTTCTCGTCCGTCTCCTCCAATAACGCCCCATCAACCTCTCCCTCCCCAACGGCCTTCTTTCTCTTCACCTCCCACCCTTTCTCCCTCAGCGCAGCCCCAAGCACACTCAATAGAGACCCTAGAGCCTGCAATTCCGAAGTCTTAAAACATCCCGACGCAGCAGTTCTGCTTCCCGAATAAACCAAATGAGCCCTCCAATTCGTCTTGTTACTCCAAGTGCCTTCATTCTTGCAGACGAGGACGACGTCGAATGGACTTCTTGAATTCTGCATTTTGGTACTTTCATCCGGTTGTGTTGGTTTGAAATTGCCTTCGACCAACTTGGGGAAGAGATGCACAGCGTTCGCGAGAATCTGTTCCCTGTATCCGGAAAGAGTATACGTATTCGCCAGACGTGAGATCGACATGCTGAATTTTTCGATTCGATACTAGTCTTGCGAGTGTGCAAGCAGCAACAGTGCTTGTTCCTTATAGATCCTGTCATCGCTCACCATACACTCACGTAAGATTCGGCTTCTGTCGGTTTAGCTCGCGTGGGCTAAGGCCAGGGCTGGTCTCGGCCAAACCTCGCTCTTTGCCACTTGGGGTTGGCAGTCGGTGTTTCCATATGCTTGCATCGAAACGTTCACTTGCAGAGTTCTGCTTGCTTCATCAGGAAGGAGCACGCGTGCCAAGAGAAAAGAATCAGTAGCCCATCACAACTTGCAACAGGAGAGCACGGAAGCGGAGGGCGAGAGAAAGGGGAAGAAAGGTAATCGAGCACAGGTAGATTCCTTCGCAGGTATTGATTCTAGTGTTGTTTGAGTAACGTGAGATCCTACGATTTCGATTCTTTGTCGCTATCCATCATTTCACTCCAGGTTTGATACCGCCAGGTTGAAGGCAGTCTTGTCCGCAGCAATTTGCGTTGCACCCGTAATGCCGTCGCCAGATGGCGGCGCCGAGCTCAGTCGACGTCTGTTATCGCTCGTGCTTATTCCTCTGCACGAGACTGGTGGATGCACGCGCACGGCAGTGTCTAAGCGTGATGCGACCAACACAGCTGAAAGGATTTGCGCTATCGCTATGCGCGCGCGCTCAAAAGCTAGCAGTAGGTAGAGTCGGAGTCCGAGTTGGCATCGACTATGTTGGCGGATTCAGCTGTTGCGGCTCGGGTTTCGCCGCTGGAATTGCAATACTGCGCATCGTCCAAGTTTCGTGGACTATGTTGCAGTCATGAAGACGGTGGCTGATGCTTTTCATTTTGGTGGCTCGTCATATGGTCCGAAACACGCCACTTCAAGCGACTCTTCGATCAACATGGCAATCGTGTCGTAAAGGCCAGGCCAAAGCGTTGAGCCATTGTCCTTGGCCGCATCCTCGCCGTTGGGCACATCCTGCGGAATCTTGGAATCGTACTTCTTTTTCAATGATCGCAGGCTGTCCTCGGCTTTGGAATTCTTCAGTTCCAGAGTAAACAGATTTCCATTCTTGCTGCGGTAGCTGATCTTCCGCTTGTCGGCGGAGAGAACCATGGGGCGTTGTTGTGTTTCTGTCGCGGTGGTAGGTGCGCCCATTGTCGCTTGTGATCGATCGCCAAGGCCGCGCGATATCTCGATGTCGTGCGCGATATCTTCGATGTAATAGTTGGAAGTGCGCGGAGAGTGAGCAAGTCTTCCCAGTCTCACTGAAATAGATCTCGATGTGCTGTGCGTAGCCGTGCGGAATGGATCAAGGGCTGTAATTCTGTAACATGCGACATGGTTGACGGACTGGGCGACAGGAACATGTTATAGTATGGTGTTTTAAGCTCGGCTTTGCACCAGAGGTGTTGTATGGCTGACGTAGTTGGCCAAGTGATCAAAGAGAATGCACTGGCGTAGAAAATGGAATGCGTGAAGGGGCCAGACGTCAAAGCCGCATCATCGCAGCCTAACAATGGCCGGCAAACCGGATTACCAAGCCCCATCGCGATGCATCGCAATGGTCACATGAGCACCGAGTCTTGCTGCGGCTGGCGCTAGGGTGGAAAGTCACCGCGGCAAAGTCCTACAGGACACCATGGAAAGGAGAGATTGCATTGTCAACAAGAAACATGTGAAGAACGTGACGGCCGGTTGCAGAACAAAGCACACGCTCAGCATGACTCGAGGAGATTATTTCGGTGCCAACTTCTTGTCGACCTCAAATTGCCGGAATAGAGAATCCGTGGGTCTTGCTGCCGCGATCCGTGGGCGAGGAACTGGGCAGCTGTCAACGTCATTCGGCTGACGGAAGGTTTCGCGTAAGGTAAACACACCGACCGCGGCTCGGTGCGCTGTCACGTGAGACCGGAGTCTGCTTGACGGGACCATTCCATACCGTATATGTATACACGTAGGTGCGAGAGGTGCGAGAGGTGCGAGAGGTGCGAGAGGTGCAGTGGATCAGGAAAGGGGACGGGAGAATCTGTGGGTGAATGAAAAGAAGGGACGACGGAGCGTTTGTCAGGGCAGGCACTAGTCCCGGAAGCCCGTGACCTCGCGTGTTGAGGAGGGACGCTAGTGCGGCCCGTGCTCCCGAACCCTTTGTTGTCGACCCTCTTTCCACTACTCTCGACGCGTTGGCGACTTCCCGCTGCTGGCTGCCAGACTCGAGTCACCACATCCTCCCCCAGCACACGACACCACACTGGTATGTCTTGCGCATCCACCACCCACACATATCACCACCCGGCCGTCCGCCACTGAAACAGCTGCTGGCACGAGAGAAGACTGCCCGCCGGAGTCGCCGCCGCTGCTCGACGCGCGTGTTTTGTTTTATTCCACATTCCACTCGCAATCTAAACTTGTCCAAGAGCGCCGACAGGGACATCCTTATCGCTGGCCGACACGCTGCGCGCCCTCATGTTCAATCACCGATAGCCACATCCTGCCCCCGCCCACCGCAAATCGACAAATCGTCCTGCACCGCACCGCACTGCGCGCGCCCGCGTCCCTCCGCCATACGAGCACCTTCGATAATCTCATTGCCTGCCCTCAGTCAAGCATCGCACATCCATCGCCCGAGCGACAATACACGGGGCCAGAACGTATTTGTATAAGACCTCGTCCTCGCTCCTGCGCACGCCTTGTCGCACACCGGCCCTCGACCACGCCCCACGCGAGACCGCAAGCCGGCGCCACTTCACGACTTTGTCTGAGTGTCTGACACCTGGCGATGGAGCTGCAATACTCGCCGCGCAATTCTCCCGGCGGCACTATGCATATGCTGTCGCCCACCCATCCCTCCGTGGACGGCCTTTCAACCATTCGTCAAATCCGTCGCTCTCTTTCGCGCTCGCCATCCAAGCCCTCGCGCTTCCAACTTTTCACTACCAAGGCAACCCCGGTATCGCCTCCAAGCCTCATGTCGCCGGCTCCCAAATCGCCATCTGCACTGAGCCGCGCCGTGACCGTCGACTGTGCGCAATACGACCCTAGACCAAAGACCACTGGGAACCGCACAGGGCCTTTGCGCACTCGATCGCGCAGAACCTCTCCAAACAGCCCTTTGAGACGTGCTCTGAGCGACAATGCCAATCAGGCCAACGCTGCTCCTCGATACCTGAGCCGCAGAAGTTCAGCCGAGCACGACCAAGAGAACATGGATTGCAGCGAGGATAGCCTGAAACCAGCGTCCGTGCTGCCGCGCTTCGACGACCCTATCAAGATCGATTTTGGACGGCCAGGGCCTGAGAAGCTGCTGCAACCTGTAATGCGCGATCACGCCTCCCCAATGAAGTCGAGTCCGCTGAAGAGGAGTGATGGTGTCATGAACCTGGAGGCTGCTACCTTTGGCAGTACACGCAGCAGCAAGCGTCGCAGCGTACACGGCACTTCTATGGGAAATGACTTCAATATCTTCGACCACGCCTTTGACAACGCACAATCAGCCGATTCTGGCGAATCGAGCGAAGAGAAGGAGAAGGAGAAGGATGGAGGACCGGTGTTCACCTGGAACACATCCTCCGCACATTCACCACAGAGACGCCCTCCGAGCCTGCGCAAATCAACTTTACAACAGCGTGCAGGTTCAAGTCGCAAGAATCTCTACGCTGAGTCAATGCGAGATTCCGTGATGAGCCCGTCGTTGTCTCGCGCTCGATCGCGCTTCTCTCTCGATGGCGCCTTGCCATTGCGTAGCCCTGACATGGACTCTCCTTCTCGTCGCGGCAATGTTAGCGATCCGCCGGTGCTGTTCCCTCCGCCGATGCAGAAGACCTATCAATCGGCGCCAAAGCCGCATCCACTGTCACAAGCTTTGACTCCGTCCTCGTCCACCTCGAGTGTTACCGCCGAGGATAGCCAGGAGAGCAATCGGCAGCCCGAGGCGAACGAGGGCAGGACCGAAGCTCCCCAGCTGGAACGTCCGACAGACATGTCAAAGCCGCCACCAGGCTTCTCAAGGTCTCTTCCCGTCGGTGCAATGCGTCATGTTCAGGAGTCTGCACAGGATGACAAATCTACTCCTGCCGCTTTCAAGATGGCAAAGCCGCTTCCGCAGGCATTCATGTCTACGGGCTTGATCTCCAAGCGCCATCGTAACATTGATGGCCCAGGTTCATCACTCTTTTCCAGCACAAACATGCCAGATACCCCGTCGAAGAAAGCGCCGCACATCACATTCGGCGCAACTCCAGCACCTTCGGCGCTCGGCAAGGTTGCTAGACCAATGCACGAGTTCGGTAGCCCAAGCACGCCCTTCAATGGCCGCGTGTCCAGCATATCGCCGGAATCTTTCGGCAAGGGAGTCAACATCTTCGGATCTCGAGTCAACCAGCCACAGCTTACTCGCCGGAGCAGTTTCCTGAGCATCGATGGAGACGAAGCACAGTCGCCCACGCATAGTCTGGAAATTCAAGCGAACGATGACTTGCCTCCGACGCCGACCAAGTCAACGTCAACGACCTCTCGACCACAGTCTAAGGGTAAGAGTAACAGTCTCCGCAGCAGCCTGTTCGGGAGGAGGACATCTTTGGGGCCTGACACGTTTGCTTCACCTGCCGACCGTGAGCATTCGCCAACTCCGGACGAGCAATGTAAGTACATGGATGCGTCTACGCCTTGTTTTCGGGCGGCCAGAGACACCGGCTGCGCAATTGATGATTCGCCAATGCCTTTCATCACATTGACGTCCTGTACGACTCCTTCGCCGTCTTGCGTTCGGAGCCAGTCGATGCATGAAACGCAACGACCGGCTTCTCCTTCACCGCTTGCTAAGAGATCGCTTCGTTCTCTCCCCTCGTTGGATGCGTCCGCGACTACCCGTATCCGATCTGACTCTCTTCCAGCGCCCACTCACACGGGGACTCTTGAGGGCGCAGACCAACAGTCTCCGCACACTCCTCAGGATTCTTTCACGCCACCAGACCCGAGCAGTCTGTCAATTTCCGTGGAGGATCGAGGATCTTCGCTGTTCAACAGCAACAGCTTTCCACCGGCGACTCCCACTGGACCGCGGAGCGAACACTTCAGTCACGGCCAGGGTCAGGCAAACGTATCCTCAAGCTACTTTGCAAACGACGTCGACACTGCATTGACCTCCCGCTTTGCCAAGGTCACTACCATCGGCGCTGGCGAGTTCTCTCAGGTCTACAAGGTCGAGCAGCCGGTGCCCAATGGCCCCTCTGCGCGCCACAATCAAGGTAGTCCTGGCAGCAATGTCTGGGCGGTGAAGAAGTCTCGGCGAGCATACATTGGAATTCGGGACAGACAGCGTAAGATGCAAGAAGTGGAGATTCTGAGATCACTCCGTGGCAACGAGCACATCGTCGAACTGGTGGATGACTGGGAGGCCAAGAACCACCTGTATATCCAGACCGAGTACTGTGATAATGGCAACCTGAAGGACTTCCTGACCCAAACTGGCTACAAGGGGCGACTGGATGACTTCCGCATCTGGAAGATCCTCCTGGAGATGGCGCAAGGCGTCAAGACAATCCACGACGCCGGTTTTATCCACCTCGATTTGAAGCCGGCAAACGTCTTCATTGATTGGGAGGGTCTCCTCAAGATCGGCGACTTTGGCATGGCCAGCACCTGGCCTGCTCCACGTGGAATCGACGGGGAGGGTGATCGCGAATATATCGGGCCCGAGGTTCTCTCTGGCCGCTTCGACAAGCCTGCTGATATCTTCTCGCTCGGTATGATCATGCTGGAGATTGCCGGCAACATTGTCCTCCCCGACAATGGTGCATCATGGCAGCGATTGCGCGCGGGCGACCTCAGCGACTTGCCAAGCCTGACGTGGAGTTCCGACAGCAGCTTGGTGCGTGACGAGTCCGGCGATCCAGTCGAGCTTCTCAACGGGCAGTCGAACGAGTCGCTTTGCACGTCGAATCAGGGCGACGACGACCTGAGCTTCCTGCGTCCTACGGCACCCAAGACGGAGCGCGCGCAAGATCTCGTCCAGCCGCCGAACTTTATGGTTGACCACACGGACCCGGAGGCGCTGAATCGCATGGTGCAGTGGTTGATCTGCCCCGATCCTGATCAGCGTCCTTGCGTCGACCAGGTTCTCTCGGCTGGAAGTGTGCAGTGGGTCCAGCAGCGTCGGCGCGCTGGAGCGACGATATATGAAGGCAGTTGGGGGCCGGCAGACGATGTGCTCAATCACGGAGCGGAGCACGACGACGTGGAGATGACTGATATTTAAGCTCGACTTCCGTCACACAAGGGATTGGCAAGGCAATGTCGTCGTGCAGATTTCTTCTCCACCGCTCAAGCGCCTTGCTTTCTTGGAGTACGACCATCCACCACTGACAGCATGAGACATGACACGCAACCATGCACGGACGGGATACCTTTTTTTTTGAGACATCTTCAAGCAGTGTAACGACTTTTACGAATCAGCATGGCGGCATGGGGAAAATGGAGCCGGCGTTTACTTTTCTCGGTCCCACCAAAGGATCGATGGACGGACGGACGGGGGTGGGGTGGAAGAAGGAGGTGTCTGTCTGATGGGGGGCGGGGGATGATTGATTGCTCGGAAGAAGTTTTTTGGATTGGGATTGAATGGACAGGACCACCGGTATGGTATGGGACATGGACACGGGACATGAAGTCGAATGGGATGATATGTGCAAGCCAGCGCTAGCTATTATGGTATTATGGAAGCTATTCGCTCTTGGACAAACTGTCTCTATATCTTCTCTGCTTACTTGGCTGGTGTCACCGGATGTGAGGTGGTGTTGGTGAGATCTATCGAATTACCTTACTCTTTCCTTGCGGGGGGGGGTTTTGGATGGATGGGATGTCTTGGGTGCATGCATGCGGTGTCATGCCTGTTCCCGAGGTTTCACATGCACTTTTTGTGTTTGGTCGCGCACAGCATGTGCAACGTTCTTCTCTCTTGGAGCCCGAGAGGTTGGATAGGGGGTTTCCACTGGCGAGGCGTGTTTGCGAAAAGGAAATTATTTGTTTGTGTCGTGAACGCAGGAGATGCTTGGTCGGAGATGCTGTCAGGTATCTCGGAGACCGAGGCTGTGGGCTATACTTGGCAGCTGAAGTAAAAGGTAGGTGGGTGAGGTAAGAAGGAAGAGTAGGCTTTTGGGGGCAAAGCACTGTAGGCGTTTTCTTTGTGAGCGTGGGAGTGTCGTTGCTTCACGCGCGTACATACCCCACGTTGTTTGCATATGCTCGCACCCACGCTGCAAGGCGATGCGATGCGATGCGATGCGATGCTGTGCGTGCTGTGCGTGCTGAGTAGCTCTGAATGTTATGGATTGCTTTTTTTTTTTTTTTTTGCCTTACCTTGCCCTGCCTTGGCTTGCCTTGCATGCGTTGGAAAACAAGGCAGGGCATTTCTTTTTAGCGCGGAGTGGATGTGCTCACGAGATGATGATGATGATGATGAAGATGATGATGATGATGATGATGATGATTGCCGAGAAGCTCGGTATAGGTAGCTGTGAGTGTGATGTCGGTGCGAAGGAGGAGAGGAGAAGGAGGCAAGTGAGGAGTTGCCGGCGGGTCGGCATGCGGAGCACCTCACCGAGGGACTCGGGAGAGAGTCAGGCCACGGGTGCGACTTCTGCATTCCGGTAATAATAATCAGCGTGCATGTAGCCACCGCTCGTGTCTCCTGTGTGCCTGTGGCGTCGACTCGGTAGTAGGTGTAGGTAAGGTAGGTAGGTAGTTGGGCTGAGATGCGCTGTAGATTGCTGCTTGCATAAGGTAGAAGTGCCAGTCGGTGGATGTGTGGCAGTGGCAGGTGACTGTGGCAGGGGTACAGTACGGTACCGGCCAGCGCGTTCCTGGGAGCGCCACTTCCGTGATGATGATGACGGTGCCACATGTGTCGCTCTGCCGTGAGAGGTGGCCCACATGCAGCCAAGCAGCGTGTCGGGAAACCAGGAAGGGGAAGGGCGACTCGAAGGAAGGGAAGGAAGGGAAGGAAGGGAAGAAAGGGAAGGAAGGGAAGAAAGGGAAGGAAACACCGTGGCAGGCCCGCACACAGCACAGCGCAGCACAGCACAGCACAGCACACACAGCACCGCACCGCACTCAAACTAAAGCAAGCACTCACAAAGCCTGCATTACTGCATTACCGCATTCCTGCATTACTTTCCTCCTTCACCACCTGCATCCACACACGCCTGACGCCCTCCGACGCGCCTTTGTTGTCGCCTACTTCCCTATCGCACCCGACCACGTCGAATGCGCCGCACCGCCTGCATCACACATCCCCGTACCCATCGCCGCACCACCTGCTCCAACTCCATCCGTCATCCCCATCCCATCCCTTCCCCACGACGGCGCACGCGAGCACGATTCCGCTCGTCCCGTAGCCACCTCTCCTCCCTCCTCTCCTGCATCGCACAGAGACGAAACACGACCAACCCGGACTCCCCTGCAACTGCACACTTGACCACTACTACCCCCCGAACCACTCCGAACGACGCCGTCGCTGCATCTGCGCTGCGAACAACTCACACGCTGTTGACCGCCTACTGCATCCGCGAACCTCCCGAAACCGAGCGTCCAGACCGACCGCCTACCCTGCCCATTTGGCGTGCACTGTCCCGTTCGCTACCTGACCTGCCGGGCATGGAGTCGGCATAAGGCACATACCTCCCATCATTCGCGACACCATGGGACAAGCACTGTACTGGTCGAACAGAAATCGACAACCGAGTCACCAACTTCACAATGGCGAGCAATAGCAATAGCAGCAGCAGCAACCACACGCGCTCCGTATCGGGGCAGTCAGAGACCTCGGAGCCTGCCACTTCCAACCCTCACAACAATGGAGCCAACCCTTCCGCAACAAGAAATACATCGCACACTCAGCGGAAACAGAAATCGTCACCACCCACACCGATGCTGAGAAAGTCATCCTCCAGCAACTTGACTCCTCTGGTGTCGTCACCTCTAGCTCAGAGCCCTCATACGTCACGAAATACCTCCCCCATTCGGAAAGAGAAGTCCACAACGCAAGGGTCTGGTAATCTATCTTCCCAGCCGTCGGCTGCAGCGATTCAGAGAGCACTATCCGCGTCCAGTGTGCCCCAATTGCAACATCAACCAGGCTCCCAAACTCCTACGGTGTCGGAAGCTGTGTCCAAGATGTCCCGAGGACAGAGAGGCACATCTGTTTCCGCAGAGAACATACCATCATGGCCAGTATCCCCTCGATTGAAGTCTCCACCTCCATCCGGGCCGAATTCCAGACGAGGCTCCGCCGCAGCATCTAGGAAGCCCGATGCGAACGTGCCCCCAAGCATCCAGGTCCTCAGCGCGACTCCACAATCGAACAACCCACCACAGACCATTCCACGGCAAGCGAACATGGACAATCCAAAGCCCGAGGTACAGCTGCAGCCACCGCCACCGCCAAAAGCATCAGCTGCACGAGGTCCCAGTGGCAAGTCAATGCTCGAGACTGTCCAGGAAAACAGTGCGGACGGACAAGAGCCCAGCCCCGTCGCAATTCAGGCCTCATCGGATCTAAAGCCATGGACGAAGCTCCCCGATGAAGATCTCCGAACGCCCAAGGCTGAAGCCACCAAGACGGAGGATCCAAAGCCAGGCGAGAGTGGGAGTGAAAGCGCAGGCAACAAGAGTGATTCCAAGCCGCGAGGACGTCGGCCATCAGAATCCAACAGCGTTGCCAGCAGTCAAGCACCCCGGACGAAGAGTACGGCGGCGAAGCCCAGCCAGGGCTCATCCACCATAAAGTCGCGCCAAGGCGAAGGAAAACAGAACATGACCGTCGAAACCGAGACGGTTCAATCGATCCCGCAATCGGGTCTCGCGCCTGCAAGCGAGGGAGCAAATCGCCTGCGCACGGACAATAACGGGACTGTAAAGCTCAAACCCAGCACCGAGACCATTCGCCCCAAGAAGGAGCGCAAGAAGAACGAGCGAAAGAACAGAAGTGTCAACCAAGGCTCAGGTACGTGTTTTACTTCTCCCCAACGGCAAGGTGGACATCACCTTCGCAGTCATCATGGTACCTCAGAGTCGTCAGACGGGGTTATACCACCCCTGCGGCGCGCTTCAACATGGCGCCCAGAGCACGATTCGTTCACCACGTTGCGGCGTACTTTCTCCTTCATGTCCGGCGGTGCCACGGCTGAAGAGCCAATGGCACCGCCGGATGCTCAGTCATTTTCAGCTACTCCGTCAAGTCGTCGTCCCAGTTCAACTGCGTTTCTCAGGACTTTGTCTGACAAGTATCCTCGCAAAGCAACCTCCAAGGCCGACCTGTTCGAGCAACGAGTGGCGAATGCGGTAGACGAGGCCAACACCTCTGACTCTGACGAGACATTCGTTTATGAGTCGAACCCTCCCGAGCCCCAGCGACGACAACGACATCACAGTAGGACTCCGAGCGTTACCTCGTCACACAGCATGGCCGACCAGCAGCGAGGAGGTATGCGCAACATCGGCGACGTATTCGATGATCGACGCGTAGGCGGCAAGCGAAGCATGAAGTTTTCCAGCAACCCATATCAGGACGTCGACAGCCCCGAGAGCAAGGACGGAACGGTGCGAACGCATACTCCCCGGCACATAGGCAGGTTTGGGAGAGGCGGTCACCACTCTGCATCCTACGACCAACAAGAGTCACCATTCACGCAAGCGTCGAAGTTGCGACAGAACCACCTGCAGCGATCGAGACCCAATTCGCCCAAGAGTCCACAAAGCCTGCAATTCCGGTCGGGAGCCGGTTTCCTCTCTGGCAGTCGCAAACATGAACAACCGTATGATTTCGACGTCGAACAGAACGCCGATGATGAGCGAACACCGCTTGTCGGGAGCGTGCGTGCGAATCGTAACTACAGAAGCATTCGCCGCAGAGGTAGCATCAATACCTACATGGGCGAATATTCCTACCAAAGCGACCGTCAACCATGGCGATGCTGCAACAGACGAGCCGGATCGTGTGCTCTTACTGGCATCATCGCACTTCTGGTGATTCTCTCCGCAATCGGCTTCGTGATAGCCTCGAACCGACCTCTCCAGGACATTGAGATCAAGAAGGTTGATAGCGTCCTGGCGACTGAGCAGGAGCTCATGTTCGACCTGATTGTTGGCGCGCTCAACCCAAACATGTTGGGCGTCTCGGTGTCTGATCTCGATGTCAACATCTTTGCGAAAAGCAAGCACGTGGGCATGGGACATACCACCGAGACTTCTACACGCCTGGCAGACAGCCAAGAAAAGCAGCAGAGGAGAATCGAGGCTAGCGGGGACATCGATCGCAATCCAAATCCGTCGCAAGACTTATCGGGACACTGGCACGCGCCGACTGACCACGGCCCCTACTCAGACATTGAGAAGGACGCTCAGACTATGCTTCTTGGGCGCGTCTTCCACTTTGACCAGGCCATTTCTTTTGAAGGAACTCCCATCCATCAAAAGCAACAGACATCATCCGGTCAAGTTCGGTTGATGCAGCCAGGCAACAAGACAGAATCAGGGGGCAGTGCTCGCTGGGAGCAGATCATACAGAACCCCTTCGAGCTGATCGTACGCGGTGTTCTGAAGTATCAGCTGCCGATCTCGTCCCGTCAACAGAAAGCTGCGGTGGGAGCGTCTGTAATGGTCCACCCCGAGGACGGCATCGACCAGCACGGTAGCATGAGAGTCGAGCCCGTCGACCATTCTGAGCACTGGCAGTGGATTGAATGGCCCGATCTTATGGATGATGACTCCGACGAAGCAGCTCGGATCAAGGATACAGACAGACTCGAAGAGTTGGAATGAGCGAGAGGTCCTTCGCGACGCAAGTTTAACGCGCAGTCCACCTGGGATGCTACTGGCCACACATCGGATTCAATATGTGCAAGTTGACATTATTCCTTTTTCATTCTTCTGAGCGTTCAAGCGACAACAAACACCACGACCTGGCAATGGGAACAATATGGGATTATCTTGGCATCTTGAGACCAAGCAAAGGAGTCGAGATTTTGGGAATATGGAAAGGCGTGGACTGGCATCATTGGGAGGGAGCTTATCACAAGACAGAGGGTGAGAAGAGGCCGGTAGATTTGGCCCCGCGGCGCGACGCCTGAAGTGTTTCCTTGATATTGGAATTCTCTGAGATGTATTTTGGCTAGAAGTTGAAACCAAGAGAGGAGGTATTGTCTGCTGCTCCTGATGTATTGATGTGCCTTTGGATGGTCTACAGTATCCCTATTGTTGGACCCAAGCCCTGACGTGAATCGCCAAGCTTTTGTCGGCATGTCGGGCCGGCTTCCCTTTCTCCACGCCCTCCAGCTTCGAGATCATCTGCTGCTTCGCGGTAGGTAAATAATACTACGACACTATGAGAAAGGCGCACAGCACTGGTGTTCACGGCGCATTTGCATATTCCTAGTTTCTTCACTTCTCGGCATCGGCGGCGACTATATCCACTCATCCTGACCACACCACCCAACTCCACCAACCACATCCGTGAGCTCGCGACCTCTCCTCCGCATTCTCCGCACGATCGCATGCGAATGTCCCCCCCCAGGCCATGCAATAGCGCTCGAACGATTCGCGTGTGCTAGACGAGATGAATCCAGCCGAGCTGACGCTCACCATTTCGCCGAACCTCACCAAGGCACTACCGAACAACATCGCGGCGCAAAAGAGCAACGTTGCACCTTCAAAGACGACCTTGGAGCGCCTGAATTTGGAACCGATATACACGCAATTGAAGAGCGCGCTTGGAGAACAATGGGGAGAATATCAGGCTGTGCTCAAGCAGTTTGTGCTGGGCTCCCTCAACCAGGCTGAGCTATCATGGGTCTTGCAGCCGCTCCTTTCGCCGGCGCAGTCTGTGGTCACATCTACCGATTCGAGCAAGTCGCCGTTGTCGACTCTACACCTTCACAATACGCTTGTGAATGCGATCTATGCAAATACCCTGCGCGACCCTCCTCCTGCCGAGATCGCACCGTGGGTTGTCGCAACAGACAAGCCCACTTCCACGTCAAAGAATGCCGGAGCTGGATCTGGTGCAAACGACAAGGTGGAAGAGCGGCTGAAACGCGAGGTAATGTTATGGGGCCCTCGAGACCGCAAGAGAATCAAGACTTCCAATGAGGGAATGAAACCTGTCAACCAGAGTTTCCAGGAGATCCGAGACTATGCGAGTGAGTTGGCTGTCCAGCCGCCTTCTTCGCAATCGCAGGCACAGACGGAACCGCAGAGTGCGACAGCAACAGCACCGAGTGGATCTGGCTTGGCAAAGACGAATTTTGAGATTGAGATTCGGCGGAGGTTCGCAAGTACGCTGGCTCAAGAGGCGTTGGAGTTTCCTGCTCTCAATGAGATTCAGAGTCGTATTGAGCCGATCTCGTACGAGACGGGCTTATCGGGGGTTCAGCAGGGATCACTACAAGGCTGCGCGGAACTCATTGAGCAGGCTACGGAGGTGTACGTCAAGGAGATGTTGGGGTCACTACTCGCCCATGCACGCTCCAACGTCCCTGGCGTTGCCAGTATCCAAACCAACAAGTTCAAACAGAGATTGCGACAAGAAGAAATGGACGCTGAGCGAGGTGTCTTGCAACGGAATGCGGCTGGCCTGCTGCCCGTTGAAATGGAAATTCAAGCGAACCGGCAAGCGCTTGACATGCAAGATCTTCGACTTGGTCTCAAGCTGGACGACTCATTCCTCAAGACAGATCGCTTCTTGGACGAAAGCATCATGCTCAGTCAGTACCCTGATCTACATCAAAACTCGAAAATGAATGGCACGCTCCTGGGGAATGGACGGCCCTTGACGAATGGTGTCAGCAGTAAAATAGAGCGAGCCCCAACAGCAGACGTACCAGATCTTGACGACACGGACTTTGGTCACTGGAAGGGCACTACGAAGAAAGATTCGGATAACCTGATGAGTACGCTGGATGATTGTTTGCTGGCTGTCGGATAGAATCCAGGCACTGCTGCATGTGGACAAATTCCAGCGCAAGGACTCAATCAGGGAAATAGGAAAGGTGGAATGAGGGGGGGACTGACTGTCCAATACGGCGACATTGTGATCTCGCCGCAGCGGCCGACCACGCTTGGTAGAGGCCTATTCAGAGATGCCCCGCAGCCTCCGATTGGAAGTGAGGTGGTAGGCAAGAGACCTGAGAAGACTGTTTTAGACTATGCGCTCCATTCGACTGGTAATGGTACTCTCGCGCAGAAGAGGAAGCAGCCTTCGAAACGACCGCCAAAGTCGAGGCCTCAACTAGAGGGCGACGCTACGGCTGCCGCGCAGACAGACAAGGCGCCCAAGAAGTCGCCAGCTCAGGGGACTGGTAAGCATTGTAGCCGTGGCCCGCTGGATCATCCTCCACCACCAAGGAAGGCTTCCGAAGTCGCGCCAACAGTTGATGATGATCGCGTTCATGAGGTTGATCATCCATGGCTACCTTCCTTTGCAGATCAGGAACGAAAGGAAATGCAAGAGAAGGAAAAGGCTATGTACAAACCCACGCAAGGCGAAGATGTCGTGGAGCCTTCCAAGCTGTTGTTAAAGCGCCGCCAGAGTGAGCAGGGCGGGACTCCAAGGAAGAGAAAAACAACAGATAGCAAGGGGAGGGCCATTGATAGGCTTGACCCACGAGACCGCGCCAAATTGCTGGAGCTTCTCGCAGAAGCCAATGCTGCTGAAGCTGCAAAATCTGGCCAGCCCTCGTTTCCGCGCCGCCAGAAAGTGCGGAAGGAACCCACAAACGGAACAACGAAAGCAAATGATAGGACGCCTGCGGAGCCCGTCAAGACGATCTCTGTTCCTGCTTCTTCAGGTGAACACGGCGGTGGCGGAACCTCGCCATCGAGTGCTGTACCAAGTTCGGGCTACGTGAAGGGGCCAGTCACCACATCACCTACTGCCGCACCTGCGGGTAGTTCTCCGGCCCATCAAGCTGCTGCAATGCCTTCTGTTGTTCAGCGCTCCGCGCCCGACCCTACCACACGACACGCCATTTCTAGTCAGACGGCTGGAACTAAGCGTCGTCGTAGTAGTGAAGATGAAGGACCAGATGATAGAGCTACGAAGCAAAACATGACGGCCAGAGCCAGCCAGACAGGCTACCCGCAGCCTGTCCCCCAGCAACCGGAGCCCAACAGGGCTCAGAAACAACCCAGAATGAACAGCGCCAACGCCAATCCTGTGTATACACCCGCATCCGAGCAGTACAATACGCAGTCTGGGTCTTCCATGATTTCCTCGATGGGAACTCATACGAATGATCACAACTACGGGCGAGGAAGTAATGCGAGCACTACGCCTCAAGTGCGTCACGCTCCACCGGCGCAGATGGGAGGTCGTATAAATGATCACTATTCTGGGCCAGTGAACGACCCGAGCAGCACGCCTCAAGTGCGTTACGCTCCACAGGCGCAAATGATGCCTCCGCAGCCTCCGCAGCAGCATGCGTCTCGGCAGTATCCTAACGGTACCCCAAATACGCCTGCCAGATCGCCAGCTCTCACTCAGGAATCGGGAAACTATGCAGAGACACTGCAGCGATATGAGTCCAGGTATCACGGAATGTTCATGCAACAACAGATGATAGGGCCTCTCCCTCAGCAGCGGCTCATGACCACATTCGATGGAAACCGGGGCCCATCGCAGACGACGCAGCAGGTCGCGCAGGTACCGCAGCGACCTGAAATGACCGCGTCTCCCCTTCCGCAGCGGCCCATGTCTTCGCTCAATGGCAACCAAATGCCGTCGCAGACGTCGAAGCTATACGTGCAGACACCGCAGCGACCTGAGGTTGTCGGACCTTTCCCTCAGCAGCGGCCTTTGTCTCCGTGCAACGAAAATCGTGCACCGTCGCAAACGCCGCAGCAATATACGCTGGCACCGCAGCGACCTGAGGTTGTTGGGCCTTCCCCTCAGCAGCGGCCTATATCTTCGTTCAACGGAAACCGTGCATCATCGCAAACGCCGCAGCAATATACGCTAGCACCGCAGCGACCAGGACCGATGCAACCGAATCAACAACAGCGCCCACCTCCGCAGCCGATGCCAATGCAACGCTCTGTCTCCAACCAGTCCGTTCCTCAGATCCAAGGCTACCTGTATCCGCCAGGATACGAAGTTCCAAACACACAGCAGCCAACTCCATACAGTCCTGCCATGCAGAGAAACCAGCAGTGGGAAAGTAATGTGAACCATATGACCATGCCCACCCCTCGCCCTGCCATGCAGCAACAGCAGCAACAAGCACCACCATATCAGCCGCCACAGTGCACGACTGCTGACGATCCGATGGGTCTGCTGCTTCAGCATTCGCAGAGTTGTGACTGTGGGTGCGAGCGGTGTGGAATGGCGAGGGCGCGGTTATTCCAGATGGCCGTAGAGGGGCGCTTTTGAAAGGAGAGGAGAGAGGGTAGATAGGGGCAGAGATGCTGTGCAAGGAAAACAGCCCATGAGGTGGTGGTGGTACATAAAAGCTTCTTTTTCTGCCAAGTAGTTAGTATCGCAACTTGGAAAAGCTTGGTTTGCGGGTCCATGCACCAGTCTGTGAGTTGTTCGTGTGAAACGAACTTCATCTTCTTTCTTTCTTTCATCATGGACTTCTCTTCCTCCTCACGATTTTCATTTTCATTACTGTTTGTCTTGTGCCACCTTTTACTCTTACGTCCTAAATATAGCTCCGGCGGCAGCTGCATCTCTTTACACGAGCTGCAAGCCATATATACCTTACCTACCAATGATCTATCTCAGTCCTCGGATTTCGTCATCTATGCATGCACGATGTGTGAACCGTGGCATGATTCCACGTGCTGAGGTGAGCGGCTACTACTGTACTAGACCTACCTTTGGGGTCGGGTTAGGTTGAGTCGGGGTTTGGTTTCATATTTCCTCGTATTCCTCTCCCTCTCAACTCACCTCACATCTCTGAAACCCGACCGGTCCATTTCCAAACCAACCAAACCTTTTCGCATCCGTCTTCCGTCTTCAACACCAACCAACAATCTCACAAACACAACAAGCTCCACGAATCCTCAGCCTACTAGCAACAACAACAAAAGATGTCCTATAACCAGTACGGTTACGGTTCTTCCCAGGGAGGAGGAGGAGGAGGAGGAGGAGGAGGCTATGGTGGTGGTGGTGGTGGTCCGGGCTACGGCCAGCAAGCTCCCCCTCCCCCTCCAACCAACATCCCCCCGCCCTGGTACCCCCAGTGGGAAGCGCACGCCGCCCGCTACATCTTCATCAACCCGCAGACCGGCGAGCGCAGCTACGACTTCCCTCGTGCCTCTTCCTACGGAGGAGCTTCCGCCGCTGCCTACGATGGAGGCTACGCCGGCGGCGGACCCGGTGCGTCGAATTATGGAGGTTTCGAGCAATCCAAACGACAACAGCAGCAGGCGAAGCAAAGCGGTGGTGGTGGTGGTGGTGGGCATGGACTGCTCTACGGCGCTCTAGGAGCCGCCGCGGGTCTCGCGGGCGGCGCCTTCCTCGCGCACGAAGGCCACGAAGTGAAAGAGAAATGGGAGCGAGATGAAGAAGAGCGCGTGGACGACCGCTTCCGCCGCGACGAAGACGGAATGCAAGACTTCTCGCGGCGAGAAGAATACCGCGTCGAAGACTCGTTCCGCGGCGATGAAGACCGCGTCGAAAACTTCGGCGACCGCGTGGAAGGGCGCGTGGAGGAATTCCCGGAAGACGCGGCGGGCTGGGCGGGCAGGCGGGTGCAGGATGTGGAAGACATCCCGCAGGATGTGGAGCAGGGGTTTGATCGGTTCGGGAATCGGATTGAGCAGGGCTGGGACGACGTGGAGGAGGCACCGGAGAGGATGGCGAATTGGGTGGGGGATGAGGTGGGTGGTGTGGAGAGGTTTGGGGATCGCGTGGATGATGCGTATGATGATGGACGGGATGAGGGACGGAGGGATGATTGGTAGACTTTGATGATGATGAAACGTACAAGAGAGAGACGCAGGACGCGTCCAGCGTAGCGTATACGACAGCGTTGGGTGAATATAGTCGGTATTCAGAGACTGAGAGCCCATATTCGTCAAGGCTCATCGTTCTATTCATGTGTCTATATTACATGCTGTCTTCCGAGGGCGTCTCGCGGCCTCGTCAGAATGTCGAAGCTGATCGAAGTCTTACATACCCTCAAAGCCGCCCTCATCTCCATCATCAGCATCGCCCTCGCCCTCAATGATCTCCTTTGCCAGCTCGCGTTCCCGCTCACGAGCCTTGGCAGCTTCCGCGATCTCCTGGCGATGCTTGTTCATGGGGTATCTCATAGCCATGACACACTCATCGCGCATACCAAGAAGAGCACTGATGCGCGCATGGAAAGCATCGCATGGCTCCGTTGTGCTGTACGCGTCCTTCTGTGGTACCGTGACCATGTGTCCATTCTGGTGATCCAACGAAGCCTCAATTACACCATCTCGGATCGCCTTTGCCGTAATGTATTCAGCCGACTCTTCCGATTCTACGCCCAAACGTGTGCAGATGTCGCGGAGTGAGATGCGAGAGTACGAGAGGGAGAGCATGCGGACGCCGGTCTTGATGACGTTTTGACGGAGGCGGAGGATGAGGGTGTAGGTGCCGTCCTTGCGGAACTGGGCCTCATTGAGGCTGACGCACTTCAAGAAGGCCTGCAGATCACCCACACGGACAGCCTGGACAAGCTTGAAGTATGGATAGAGCGCAGCCTCCAGCGAAGGTTGTCGGAAGAGTGATCGGTCGGGAATATCACCCATCAATAGCTCCACGACAATGAGGAGCTTTGTAGCTTGCTGGTAGAAGCCGACAGCAGGGCCCTGTGTGGGCGATTTGCGTGTCGCGGACTCGAGGTGCTCGTGCGCTTGGGTGTATTGAAGCTGAATGGCGCGGATACGGCCTAGGTAGTACAGGTATCGACATACTTGGTTGTTTGAGGCGGTCATCGGGAACTGGGTCTGTGCAACAAGAAGGTCGGCTTGAGTGATGTCTGCGGTGCTGATGTAGTTGCGCAGGAGCAACACGGTCACGGCAGCCTGTGTGTCAATGTCCTTGCGCAGCACGGCCGATCGGAGTGCGGCCAGTAGCTTCGGTCTGGTATCGATGACGGGTGACTGCTTTGACGGCGGCTTCGGGTCAAGATTTTCGTGGAAGAGCGCGTAGTAGAAGTAGGCTTTGGCGCCCATTTGGTCAAGCGTTCGGCGATTCCAGCTGCGGATTCGCTCGACGAAGTTCTCGCTGAAGTCTGCACCCTTCTCAAACTCGCCGTTGTCGTAAAGATAGACCTGTTCCGATCAGCATCTCCGCGCATCCCCATGTTTCTATTGTCATCACTGACCTGCACCAAAACACCCAGGTACGCCCAGATCTCGGGATGTGTCTGCTCTTCCGGCTCCTTCTCTTTGCTCGCCGCAGCTCCATTCTGGGCAGCATAATGCTTCTCTGGTATTAGCTCCTCTAGTATCTGCCGGCCTCTGTTCGAAGGCTTCGGATATGCTGTTCGGATGCCCTGCACTAAGGCTTCGGGGAAGTTGGGAGCTTTCCGCAGTGTCGCTATGCCTCGTAGGGCGCGTAGCGTAAACCGTGAGTCAAAGCTGTCCACTGCTTGGGTGATGAGGGCGAAGTTGTTGATAATGACTGCAGCGATGTGTTAGTATCAGCTGTTTCTTGGGTGTTTGGCGAGGCGTGGACGTACTCCGCTCTGGCGGCAAGTCCGGGGCTGGACCAACCCTCTCCTCCTGCTTCTCGCCATTGACGGCATCGACGTCCATCTTGTCCGCCATGTTCAAGGTCGAGGTGGTCGATTGTGGGCGTGGATGGGGTGGTGGTGGCGGTGGAAGGTCTCGTGCTTGAGAGGTGTGGTGTCGCTGAACGAAGCTC
Source organism: Lecanosticta acicola (assembly GCA_963674455.1). Taxonomy (NCBI): domain Eukaryota; kingdom Fungi; phylum Ascomycota; class Dothideomycetes; order Mycosphaerellales; family Mycosphaerellaceae; genus Lecanosticta; species Lecanosticta acicola. Next base: position 302,539 of record CAVMBE010000022.1, on the reverse strand, counting down.
ACAGCAACTCGGAAGGCTCAACTTCGGCAGAACTCAAGACAACCCGGATGTTTGGCGTCACATGCAACGCGACCTCCAAACATCAACTTTTCCAACACTGACACGGATACTCTGCGACTGAAAGCGAGGGGAACCATAGAAGGTTTTTGAAAAACATAATCTACGCGTCGTCCAGCTTGAAAGGACTTCACAATCGGACCAGACCGAACCACAGGAGCTGGTCACCACGCGTGGGAATTCGAACACTTTGACGGACCAGGAGAATAAGTCGAAGCAGTCAAGCTACTATGGGATCTCTATTGAACTCGCATTTGGAGCAAATCTCTTTATGCGCTACCTCGATTGCGGAACTTCCTTTCCCAGGACCCAAACGCTTCACGAATGCTCTGCTGGCCCAGCATGACATTACAGCTTTGATCCGGGACACGGAGGCCCACGAACGCGCTCTCTTCCATCTCGCACCACCGCCACTGCCTAGCAGGTCTGCTGCTCAGGATATCTCTTCGGCCCCCGCGACTGGTCCCGCTGCGTCATCAACGACTTCCAGGAGGGCGACCATGTATGGAAACCGGCAACCGAAGAACAAAGCCGTGGCCGCAGTACTAGGTGGTGATTTGTACCAGCGTACGCGGAAGGAAAGCGCCGCGGTTAGGCAGAAAGGCGATGTCGATGTGGAGATTCTGCTGGAAGGTGCGGAGAGATTACTTGCTGTGTATCCAGTGCCCGGAGCTGCCGACAAGATCACGCAGCTCAGACGCCGACATCAGCAGCTCGTGGCGAACATATCTCATTATGAGGCACTGGTAGGCCAACAGTCCGCCGACTTGGCCCGTATGAACAGGCCCACATATGACGACGGTGACGACGACGAGATCATGGACGACGAGCCGATCGTAAGCGCGCCCACCATGACCAAGGAGGATCTCGAGCGCGAGGAGACTGAAATCGCAGAACTCGAAGGAAAGAAAAAGTCTTTGGAGGATCGAGTGACTGGCATGGAGAGGGATCTAGGAGGGCTCATGCGATGATTTGATCTCATGGAATGAGTCCTTCTGACCTTCGCATGGCACATGGCCGTAGAGCGATTGTACGTCGTTATGGGCTCAACGCCAGCGCATGGCCAGCGTGAACGCTTTCTCGATCTGCTGCACGAATCTACAACTTCGATCGAATGCGATTCCACACATTACTACAACATGGCAGCAATCGCGCAGGCATTGCAGCATAATGTCCTACCAATCTCACGAACTGTTACCGGATGCTGAAAAGGCGTACAAAGAAGAACTTGATGCGGAGTCAGTCCTCCGGGAAGCCATACTGAGTGCGTCCTCGTCATGATCAACCGTGACCGGTCATGTCGCTGATAGAAATAGGAGATGCGATCACATCCTTCCCTCAAGCCTCCGCGATACCCAAACAGCATCGACGCTCTGGCTTCGTTGTAGCCATTGTGGGTCAGAGCGGAGCCTACCAAGCAATACTCATGGGCATCCGCGCTGTGCCCATCCGGACCCAAACGTACAACACCCGCGGAGACGCTTTGCGAGAATTACTATGGATGATGGCCTCGCAACAGGCCTCTAAACTTTAAGGTCCAGAATGTACGCGCTGCCCAATTTCCGTTGCCTCATCTCCAGGAATACATCCGAAGTACCCTCCACTATCTTCCTCGGCCCAGCGAATCTAAAGCCCAGAATCTGCCCCGTCTTTGCTGCATCGAACGGTCTGTCAGAATGTCCTGTCTCCAAGTCGGCTTAAACATCCCCCATCAAAATTTCTCCGGCTACATTTGCTCAATGTAAAAGCCGGGTGGACACGTGCGAATATGCGTCTGTGCTCAATCCGAATCCGAGGCTCCTCCTTTTCCAACCTCAAGCTTCCAAGCTGTTTCTTGATCTGCTTTTACTCGTATGTCTCCTTTGTCATTCACAACTGCGTGGCGCAGTACGGTCAACATGGCTGCTCGTCATGCGCTCGGTAAACGCGCTTTCTCGACTAGATCGGCCACAGGCTAGAAGGTTACCGTTACAGTCCAAGGCTGCAAAGACGGCACGTCTCAGCCTCACATATTGCCTCACGTCAAGCACGTGTCGCCTTACCCCGCAGAAGGCAACTTTCGAAACAGACGCCTTCGTCCGCGCATCAGTGCTGAAAAACATTGCTTTGTGCTACATGAGAAGCGTTGATTGATCAATTCTGAAATTCCAGTAGCGCGCAACATCTCTCCATCATTAGTGGAGTACCTGAACACACATTGGACATGGGAAACCCAGCAGGATGCTATTCTTAAGAAGATGGGCGGGCATTTGGCGGGAGATGCACTATATCGATACACGAGGCTGGAAGATGATACCACCCAGATCCGGCTTCTCAGGCACTCAAGACAGCCCAGCCGTGAAGAGGTGAAGTTCGAGATGCAGGCCTGGCCTATCGGCGGCACTCCAACATATCACGCTATTTCCTATACCTGGGGCGACGTCTCAAAGACTGAGTCTGTCATCGTCAACCAAATTCGTTGTCGGATCGGCGTCAACGCGCATTACGCTTTATTACAGTCAATCAATCAACAGAAAGCTGATGTCGACTACTACTGGATTGACACGCTATGCATCGACCAGTCTCACCTGCTGGAAAAAGGCCACCAAGTCCAGATGATGGGGTCGATTTACGGAGGATCATCTCTGAACTACTTATGCGTCGGACCTGGAGGCCCCCATTTTCGCCTTCTGTTCTCAGTCTGCGATAAGTATTTCCCGGCAACCAGCTACGAGGCTCGAAAGGATCTCGGCAGTCCTTCGGACAAAATAAGGGAGTATGTCAACACTCTCCCGCCAGACAGCGAAGAATTGGATCATCTTTGCACTGCCATGGACGAGTTCATGAAGATCACTTATATAAGGCGACTTTGGGTGGTACAAGAAATCATGATGGGTCTATCCCAGGATCGATCCTCTGCGGGCGCGGTGCAGTTCCAGCTACATTGTGGCAGCTGTTCGATCTCTACCGGGGTCTTGATGGCTTGAAGCTCCTGGAGACAGAGCCATCCGACAGACCGCCATTACTAAACATGGGATGGCACATTGAGCATCGAGTGGTTATATACGGTGAGCCAGGTCCGCCGCATATGAGATGGAGCTTGCCATCGATCATTTCCATATCTCGAGAATTCGACTGCCTGGACCGGAGGGACCGCATCTACGGCATTCTCTCATTCGTGGCAACGCCGTTGGGCTTGCCTGCCATCGAAGTCGACTACAATCTGAAGACGCAGCAGTTGTTCCTACAACTTTTGTACTACTACCTAGCTGAACTTGGTCACCAAGTCTTTGACCATCCTTAGTGAAGCGCTCGAGGTGCAACTTAGCCCTGAGCACTACGACAAGCTGGTGGGCTGCCACTGTCTGATATGCGCGACGCGATGCCTACAAGCACCTGGAACAGCGACGAATTGCAGAATCTCACGGCTTTTCGACTCCCTGCCGCCGGATGGTGGTCAGCTCGCTTTGAGCAGCGCAGACCATCAATGCACGTGTCTGACGCCTTGTCCGCAGCCATGGCGCCCGGAATTCAAATACCTGGAAGACCACTTGAGAGCACATCTGCTTCAATTTGGATCGCTCACCGCTCCTGACACTCGAACGCTGCTGAAAGGATACATGTGAAGCATGAGGAGACGGAGGGCGGAGCCGGGAAACGAATGATGCGTGGAAACAGCTTTTGAGAAAGAGTTGCTCAGCACGGTCAACATTCAGAATGAAGTGCACAGTTACTTTGCGTGCAATTATTGCGTCCGTCATTTGTGTGGACTTGTCGAAACGTATTGTGCTCATGACATTGATTTCTTGAATGCCGTTCCTTACGGGCTCGCATTGTACTCTAGCCACCACACGGCGGAGAAACTTGCCTGAATCAGCTAGCATTAGCGGTTTGGATTGTTAATAAGAGAAGAGGCCTACACTACACACTGTTACAGTACATGCAGGTTTGGCCGACGGCGGCTATTGTGATTGTTGCCGATGCAAGGTATCGCTCTCCGCTTCCTTTCGCACCATCTCATTGGACCGAGGAGATGCATCTTTTCCGCACCAGATTTTCAGTCCACTTGAATTGGTGGTTGCTCGCAGCGACATCGCTTGGCTACAGCGAATGCGTTGTTATCAATCCGACCGTACTTTCGCACTCGTTGCTTGAACGCCAAATAATCTACCATCACTTTCCGTGTCTGCTACATGACTCCAGGCAATTTTCGCCACCAGCCATAGCTATAAAAACCTGAATGGAAGAAGATGGCGAGACGCGATTCTGCTGGATCGAAATATGGCCTGGAGGAAGACGTCCTGCCAGAAGAATCTCAAATGCACGCATGGCCTAACATCGAAGACGACGAAATCGAACGAGAGCTAGAAGAAGCCGAAGAAATCCAACAGCCCCACCAACACCGCCCAGTAATAATAAACGACGAGAAATCTTCCAACAACAACCCTCTCTCCAGAACTCTATCCCGAAGGTCCGCCGCCTCATCATGGCTCGATCCCGGCCCACCACCCGACGGAGGCCTCCAAGCCTGGATCCAAGTCGCATGCACGCACCTCACCATCTTCACCACCTTCGGGTACATCACCTCCTTCGGCGTCTTCCAGACCTACTACGAAACCGCCCTCGGCGTCTCCCCCTCCACCATCTCCTGGATCGGCTCCGTCCAGATCTTCCTCCTCTTCGGCATCGGGACCTTCTCCGGCCGCGCGACAGATGCAGGGCTCTTCCGGCACGTCTACCTCGCCGGAGCAGTCTTCCAACTCCTCGGCGTCTTCTGTACCGCGCAATCCACGAATTTCTGGCAGCTGTTCCTCAGCCAGGCGATATGTACGGGCATAGCGAATGGGCTACAATTCTGTCCGGCCATGGCTCTGGTCACGACGTATTTCGCCAAACGAAGAGCTTTCGCCGTCGGAGTGACTGCTCTGGGGTCTTGTACGGGCGGGATAGTGTTTCCGATTGTCGTCCAGCAGGCCCTTCCGAAGATTGGATTCCCGTGGACAATCCGCATCATTGGATTCATCATGCTGGCGTTCAACGTGATTACCATCGCTCTCTATCGCATTCGGCTGCCGCCGAGGAAGTCCGGACAACTGGTGGACTGGCAATCTTTCCGGGAACCTCCGTACACACTCTACTGTGTCGCCATGTTCTTCTGTTTCTGGGGCCTATACTTTGCCTTCTTCTACATCGGATCCTACGGCCGCGACGTCCTGGGCGTGTCCTATCAGCAGTCAATCAATCTGCTGCTTACCGTCGTCTGCATGGGGTTCATCTTCCGCATCCTCCCAAACTACTTCGCCGACAAACTCGGAACTCTCAACACTCTGATCCCATTTGCTTTCCTCTGCGGCATCATGATGTTCGGCTGGATCGGCGTCCGTTCCCTCTCCGGTCTCTACGTCTTCGCAGCCCTCTACGGCTGCGGAAGCGCTGTCATTCAAGCGCTATGGCCGGCAATGTTCGGCAATCTGAGCAGAATTCCGGATCTGAAAAAAGCGGGCGTGAGAATGGGAATGGCGTTTACGATTGTGAGTTTTGCGAGTTTGACGGGACCGCCGTTGGCTGGGGCTTTGATCCAGCAGAATGAGGGTGATTATCTGTATGCGCAGGTCTGGGCGGGGATTTCATTCTTCGTGGGTGGGGCGTTGTTGCTTGTTACGAGGTGGGCGAAGGTTGGGTGGGATTGGAAGGCAAGGATATAGAGTCAAGTTCGATAGATATTTGCAAGTATGATCTCGGTAGAAGGTATGCGCTGCTCAGAAACTGCATTTCGATCTAGGAGGAACTGGACGCTAGTCCACGCACTCCATGACTTCGTGTCTTTCGTAGAGCTGGATCAGGTAGCCTTAAGAACGAATGCGTGCACGGACCTCTATATCACATGCAACGCGCACACATTGTGTTGTGTGTAGTCTGAAGCTATCTGCGAATGCGTGCCACCAGAGAGCTTCGCTAGTATGCACGCTCCAGGAAGTGCTCAGTATGATCAAGCCTTCGACGAGTGGTGTTCGCAAACCGCCGACCCGGTAGGGGGGTAGGATGAGCAAGGCATGAAGAGAGATGGGAAGGATGTCTGCGTCTCGCTTTGATTACGAGCAGAGCTTGGAACAAGCCCACGGCCACACCGTATAAGTCGTGTGCCATCAATCGTCCGATGCATCCGCTCGCGTCGCTCGCAGTGTCGTTCAGGTACCACTCGAGATGTAGAAGCCAGCTGAGTACATCTGTCGCCCGTAGGTCCTGGACCCCACGCGACGTCCTGTGAGAGCTCTTCTGGAAAGCGCGCTAGTCCTGCGTGAGAATCTCCCATGGCCGCTGCCCAGATGCGAAATCGTGTTTGCGGCTCGTCACCATGCGGTAGGTAGCGTGCCGAGCCTGCCAACAGCTTGATCGGAGTGTAAGTCTCTTGCCCTTTTCGAAGACAAAATACAGTGGTCTACACCAAAGGGTTCTCACCATCGAGAGCCACGTAGAAGATCTGACAAGTTCGCCGCAGATCATGTTCGAAGTTGGGCGATTATTTCCGTCGAAGAATCTTTGCGGGCATGGCCTCGATGTTGATGATTCTGCCTGGAAGGTCGTCGGCGAGTCACGACACAGTGCAGGCATGCTTGCTTGTGCCGATGGCGTGTGTCAAGATCCAGGGCAGGGGGCTCCTCGAAGCGCAGTGCAACAAGCACGCACTTGAAGGCGCAGTAAACCACCAGGCGAGACGCAAAGCTAAGGTAATTGGTACTTTCAGATGTAGCGGAGAGCGAATGAAAGGCAAGTGTCTGTGCTTGAAGCGTAGTGGCGTGGCTGCCGGCCGCACCTCCCATGGTATGATGGACACGGTACGATGGAAGGAACGCCCCGTGGCTCTGACATGGGCTCGCCGCGACTTCGCATTGTCGTGCACAGCGCGAACCGATCCTTGCAGGCGAATCGGGAGACGGCCTCAGCGTGCAGTCAGTATCGGAGAGCACACGCTGAACAGCACAGCCGTATGTCCCAATGCGAGGAGCGGAACAGACTTTTCTGCAGTGCCTTCACCTCGCTCATGCGAATCAATGTCGGCTGGACAAAAAGTGTCATATCCAGGGAACCCAACCCGAACGCCAAGAAGTATGACACTGTGTTGCAGCGCAACTTGGCTTAAACCATTCAAATCCTCCCAGGTAATCTCAGTTGGCACTGTCGCAGCTCGAAGGTGCTGTTTATGTTCTTCCTCAGGTATCAGATGCCTAAGCCACCTTCAAGATATAGAGCGAATTATACTCCTTGCCGTATGCTCCAACATCTAGTCGCTTGCTTCATCGCCGCTGTCACCGAAATCGACGAAGCCTTTCGGCAGTCTCCGCTTTGGTGCCTCGCCGTCCTTCTTTTCTTCAGAATCACTTGCGATCTTGCCCTCCTCTCCTCCCTCGTCATCTTCTTCTCCCTCACTCTGTCCCCACCGCTCATTGAACTCCTTGGCAGCCTCCAGCTCCGCAGCCAGCTCTCGAGTTTCTTTGATCTGCTTCGCTTTCTCATTGCTGTACCTCGGAGTCATGCCAACGTCGTCCAGCATCTTCTTGAGATGTTTGATCTTCTCTTTCGGCGTCTCACACTTGGCGAGCTCCCTATGCCACAGCTTTCGAATGCCGCACTTTACAAGCCAGCCCTGCAAGCGCTTGATCTCCTCCTCGTCCGGCGACACCTCCTTTCCAGCAGCCTTGGATTTCGTCTTTCCGGTAACCTTCGACTTAGGCTTCGCCTCCACGGCAGCCTTCTTTCCACGTTTCTTCTTGGGTGGCTCGTCGATCACAGATGAAAGCTCGCCCTCGTCATCCTCTGCGGCAGTTGTTTTGCCATTGGTCTCGGGAACTTCAAGTTTGTCTGGTACGTCTGACAGCTCGCTCTCTTCGTTGTCAGCTTTTGCAGGTTGCTCTTTCTTGCCCTCTTCAGCATCTTCTATTGCTTGCTCTACGTCGTTGTCCGCGGGCTCATCCTCGTCATCTTCTATCTCGCTTTCGACTTTGGTAGCAGCCTTCTTCGTTGCACGCTTCTTTGCTGGCTTCTTTGCAGGCTTCTTTGCAGGTCTCGCGTCCAATTCCTCATCTTCTTCGGCCTCTGGTTCGGACAGGTCATCTTCTGACTCAACCTTCGCCTTCTTGCGTCGCTTTGTCTTGTTCGGCTCCTCGTCATCCGACTTGCGCTTCGTGCCTGCCTTAGCCTTGGGCTTTGGTGCAGCTTTCGTAGGCTTTGCCTTAGGTTTCACTGGTGAAGGCTCGTTTTCCTCATTGAACGCGTCGGTGATGATGTCCTTGCTACGTGTCTTCCATTCTATTCCCTTCAAGATACTGACATCAAAGTCAAGCTCTTTAGCGGCAATGTCGCGTACTTGATTGACGGAAAGCGGATCGTCCGTTTTCTTCTTGTGCTCTCTCACGACGCGTCGCAGGCACTGCTCGATCTCGTGGTCGGCGGGACTGTCGGCTGGAGTAGACATCTCGGAGTCAGACATGTCGACGACGTGTCAGGTGGAAATTCGAAGGACGCGTCTTGACATTACTGATCGCAAGACATGGGATGAACTCGAGCTCGATGCTCGACCGGCGGGGACCCACCCACCTTCTCCGCGTTTCGCTTGCTCCCGAGCCGGCCGGCCTTCCGCCGCACCAATGCGAAAGAGGCTTTGGAGCGCGGCATTTTGAGTTCTGCCCTGGCGTCGCTTCACCGTCTCACATGTGACTTGCGGCATGTGCAAAGGAACTTTGAAGGACTTCGGATTGAAGCCTTGATTCTACTGTGATACGCCTCGAGTATCGTCCTATCAGCTCCACGGATGTGTGCACTCGCCGACAAGCCCTTTCCAGGACAAGTCAAGTGACGTTACCGTGAACGTGGCCTGACGTACGTGCGTGCAGGGAAGTCGAACCTCAGCGGCATCCTCCAGCATTTTCTTGGAACTGTGGAACGGTGGAAGCCCGCAGAACATCCATCACCGTAAACGACGCCAACCACTCCTTCGCCCCTTCTTCTCGACAAACGTGATATCACCTCATCGCCACCGACTTCCTTCATCACCGCGAAGTGAACATCCAGCCCGCTGTGATCAGCACTTGACACGCACAGGGGCAGCAGCGATTTGCACGTTTCAAGCGGCAGATTGGGGAAACCTCCGACACCTTCCTCGTTTGCCAGGGCCGATTCCCAGACCACGAATCACCGACCGCACCTGCTTCAGCTCTGCGACCACGAACACTCCTGCCATCCTACGAACCCCCGATCCCGGTCGCTGCGCCGCCGCAGGTACAACATTGGCATTTTCATTCTCGCTACACCCCCAAAAAAGTAAGTCACCACAGATCCTTCTCCTCCTCCTTATATATCACAGCCATGGGCGCCACCGACCCTACACCCACCACTTCCCTGCAGCCCTCAGTCATGCACGATACTTCGAGGAAGAATGGCCGCGTGGGCAAGAAAGGTGGCCGGCGCCAAACATTCCAGATATCATTAGACTCATCAGACTCCGAAGACATCCAACTGACCGTTTCTCCCTCAGGTTCCGTCAGCTTCAGCACCATGCCTTCCCTCGGCGACGACCAGCCCTCTCCTAAGGGGAGACTGCTGCTAGTCTCGAACCGGCTCCCCATCACCATCAAGCGCTCCGACGAGGGCCACTACGACTTCTCCATGTCTTCCGGCGGTCTGGTTGCTGGTCTCTCCGGCCTCGCAAAGACCACCAAGTTCCAGTGGTACGGCTGGCCCGGCGTTCAAGTACCCGAGAACGAGATCGGCCACGTCAAGAAGCGCCTCGACGACGAGTTCAATGCCGTGCCAATCTTCATGTCTGACGAGCTCTCCGACCGCCACTATAACGGATTCTCGAATAGTATACTCTGGCCTCTGTTCCACTACCACCCGGGTGAGATCACCTTCGACGAGTCTGCCTGGGATGGTTACGTCGAGGCCAACCGACTCTTCGCCAAGGAGATTGCTCGTGACGTGCAAGACAACGACCTCGTCTGGATCCACGACTACCATCTGATGCTTCTCCCTGCAATGCTCCGGGAAGAGCTCAACCGGGGCGAGTCGAAGCCGAAGAACGTCAAGTTCGGCTTCTTCTTGCACACGCCATTTCCGTCGTCTGAAATCTACCGCATCCTGCCAGTACGCAACGAGATCTTGCAAGGTGTCCTTCACTGTGATCTGGTCGGCTTCCACACCTACGACTACGCCCGTCACTTCCTTTCATCGTGCGCACGCATTCTCGGCCTGCCGACAACGCCCAATGGCGTCGAGTTCCAGGGCAAGCTGGTTACGGTGGGCGCCTTTCCCATCGGCATTGATCCGGACAAGTTCACACAGGCCATGGAAAAGGACAACGTGATTCGTCGTATCGACGCCCTCAAGAAAAAGTTTGAAGGTGTCAAGATCATCGTCGGCGTGGATCGTCTCGACTACATCAAAGGTGTGCCGCAGAAGCTGCATGCACTTGAAGTCTTCTTAACTGAGCATCCCGAGTGGATCGGCAAGGTCGTCCTCGTTCAGGTCGCCGTGCCCTCGCGGCAGGACGTCGAAGAGTACCAAAACCTGCGCGCCGTCGTCAACGAGCTCGTCGGCCGCATCAACGGCAAGTTCGGCACGATCGAGTTCATGCCGATCCACTTCATGCACAAGTCGGTCAGCTTCGACGAACTCACGGCACTCTACTCCATCTCCGACGTCTGCTTGGTCAGCTCCACTCGTGACGGCATGAACCTGGTATCCTACGAATACATCGCTTGCCAGCAAGAGCGCCATGGTGCCCTCATCCTCTCGGAATTCACTGGTGCTGCACAGTCGTTGAATGGTGCCCTCGTCGTCAACCCTTGGAACACCGAGGAGCTCGCGGATTCCATTCATGATGCCGTTACCATGGGCGACGAGCAGCGAGCTCTGAACTACCAGAAGCTCGCCAAGTACGTCAACAAGTACACCTCGGCCTGGTGGGGAGAGAGCTTCGTGTCGGAACTTACTCGCATCAGCGAGCAGGCCGAACACAAGCTCAAAGTCCGCCGCCAGAGCCTAATGGACCCTGCGAACACCGTCGAGAAGAACGGTGAAGGCGCGCAGTCCTCCAGTCAACAACAGCAAGTCGCCAATGGGGTCTCAGACAACCAGACGACCAAGCAGAGCGAACTGGGGAAGTAAGGGTACCTCGCGTGTGCTGGTTCTCAAATAGATTTCTTGAGGTCAAACTAAGACTAACATTTCATTTCTTGAATAGTGATGATGAAGATGAAGAGGGGATCGTGCTGAAGGTGCGGTCAAGGGGCGACTCCAAGCTCACGCGCTCGTCCGGCGAGGGTGAAAGCTAACTAGCGGGTCATGACTGAAGGCATAGAGCATCAAGACGAGATAGATGGGCATCAGCGATGGTGATATGGGCGTTTCTGGTCAAGGCATAGACAGGGACGCGGGATACCACTGACGAGGACTTCTGCATTTCAGAAGCCGATGGACTGATGTCTTTGTTCTTAGCTCCCTTTCTGCGACGAATGATCACTTGGTCGACATTCTATCCCTCCATCAATTTATGCAATCATTTCCCGTCGCACAGTCCACTCCGCTGACTACGTGGAGACACAGCAGGGTATCAGAAAGTCACGACTTATCGTGCTGCGAATGTCAGCTGAGTGGTGTACACACCCGTCTAATAAGAGAATGGTATTCATTCTTTTCCACCACGAGAGTGTATTGATCCGCCATTCACTTGTTGATGGGTCCGAAAGGCTTGGGATGGATTGTCGAAGGAGTTGGAACGAGATCGAGGCCTCGTCATTCGAGAGAGAGGCTCGTGCTGTGGTGGGTGATGCAGCGGATGAGGGAGGGAGATGCCTGCCATCGTGAGCTTGCCGATCGGGCGAGAGGCGGTGTATGATGAAAAGAATGGAGGCGGAGATGATTCCTTATGTGTACTCTTCCGAGGAATTGATTCGAATCGCTGAGAAGGAATAATATGTCTGGTATGAAAAACGAGCCATGTCGGCTGCCGGAGAGATGGGGTACGGAGAAAGGCTGGCCAAAAAGCAGAGGAGCATGTGAAGGGCATGGGCATGAGAGGTCTCAAAGGATGATTTGCTCGTCAAATGTGGACGCTAGTGGGTGTTGGGTGAATGAATCGAAGCGAAGCCGATTTCGGCCAATCGTCCCGGGTGGGTTCCACGGGCGGGCGTGATTTGAAACTCAACCGCGTTTCATCTTTAGCCCGACTTCTCACTTCCGTCTCCCTATCACTAGATAATATGGCAGTGGCCTATCGACCTCCACTTGTTGGCCGCAGCACCGGAAAACGTCTTGGCCGGAGCTATGACGCCGTTTGAGGAGCGATGACTTGCAGCTTGCTGCTGTGGCCACCTTGATGGCCTGGAGGTTTGTGAACGCAGGTACAGCACCAGGGAAAATCGGACGGGAGAGAAAAACATTCTCGCAACCCCCATCGCAGAACCGTCAACATGCCGCACAAAAAACACGTCGTCTTCGACGTAGTCGGAACCCTCGTCTGCTTCGATGCTTTCTACAGACGCATAGACGAGACCATCGGTCCCAAACTCCGCGAACGTGGCATTCCGTCCCGACTCTTCGGATATACGTGGATGACGCATTCGGAGCTCGAATTCACATTCCTCTCCATGAGCGAGCGACATGCGGCGTACAGGAATGTGATGCAAGCGATGTTCTATCGGAATCTCTGGATGGCGGGAATCGAGGAGCCGCGGGAGGTGTTTAGTGATGCGGAGAGGGAGAAGTGTCAGGAAGGTTATAGTCTGTTGGAATTGAGGCAAGGGGCGAGGGAGTGTATTGAGATTCTGAGGAAGGGAGGCTTTGAGGTCTGGTGTTTGACCACGGCAGGTGTGTGCGAGACGTTTCGTTAGCGATGTGTTGGGGGCGCTCTGGGATGCTGATATGCTGATGTTATGCTCGATCTAGACACGGCGCGAGTGCAGGGCTACTTCCACCGCGGAGGCGTCGAGATGCCAGCGGACCGGTTCGTGAGCTGCGACACTCAGGGCGTCGCGAAGCCTGCGCTGGCCGCGTACCGGCCGGTCTTTGAGCAGTTTGGGGCGGATGATGAGAAGTGGTTTGCTGCGGCGCATATGTGGGATGTCAGTGCCGCGAGACAAGTCGGGTTCCGTGGCGCGTACTGTTCCGCGTACGAGAAGGAAGACTGTCTGGAGCTGTTTGGGGGGAAGATGGAAGTCATGAGCCGCACGCTCGTGGAGATGGCTCAGAAGTTGGTCGAGGCGGCGAAGTAGTAGTCGTCGCCTGACCATGGCGTGTGAGAAAGTCCGGCCCGCACTTGCTTGATATTCAGTCAGGACGTCTTCTTGTGGAGGGAGCAGTGTCGTCAAGCGAAAATTGATGACCGTGATGGGCCAAAGCGACGTTCACTTGGAATGGCTATCTTGGCTATCTCATTCAGTTCTTTGGGTCATTCGATAGGCGAGCCCGGAGCGCTGGAAAGCGAGAGGCCCGCCGAGTGGGGCAAGATGGAGAGATGGTGCCATTCGCACATTCGCGTGCTTGCTTGCAGCGTGCCCTGTTCCGTTCTTTCGGCGGTGAGCGTCTTCATAAGTCATCCGTGACCAGTGCACAGGCTGAGCTGGGCGAAACTTGATGTTTGATCTGATAACCCGTAAGACGCCACTTTTATCAGATCTCCCCCCGTGAACGCGTCGGATATCGCGTTTATTTGCCGAATCAGGGAGTCCGGTTCCTGCCATTCGTATTGGCCGGCCACGTGGCGATACCTCCCACGCGCGGGCCTTGTGTGAGACATTCCACATTGAACTGGCGAGCAAGGGAAACGAAGAAGAGGCTGACATTCTGGGCAATGGGTCTGCTTTCTCGCATGTTAGATGATTGTCGGGGATTGCGGATAAATCATTTTCGACTGTCAATCTTTTGGAAGCGATGGAGAAGGGCGGTATCGGCCCGGTTCTTCTCGAAATCGAATGCATAGAAAAAGGGGTCAGTCAGCAAGACGGCGGTTTGCGAAACGGTCCCGTTCACCGGCATACATTCGAATAGAGGTCATGTGTGCTGTCTGCTAATAATATGTACCCATCTACCACCTCTCCTTCCTCTGAATAGAAAAAGGACATTCAAGCGCTCATTATCAGTTTCAACGAAAAACGCCTTTGAAATGATGATCTCGAGGTATCTATCAAAAGTACCGTAGATACCGTACCAAAACCAATCCCCAAGAATTTCCTTTGAGAATTTTGCTTTTCTTTCGTTCCTAGATATATAGCAAGCAAGCAAGCAATCATTCTTCGAATCATCAGTGTTGGCCTGGCATTTTATGATAGAGAAACCGCTCGGCGGGGTTTCGGGTCGTGGATTCTTTGGGCTTTCCTGGAAATGGACGCCACTCGACAGTCATGCCACGGCCGTGGACGGATGAGAAAGAAGGCGACGGTGGCGGCGGGGACGGAGGCTAGCACGAGAAGGGCAGATGCATCGCCTGTGGTGGTGTATGCTTTCGCTCGCTCGCGGTGGTGAGTGAAAGGCTTGGCCGGGCTTGGTCTGGCTCTTCATCTTCCTATTAGTTCTCACCCAACAAGCAAGCGTCACACGCACAATTCTTGGAATTTCGTTATTAATGTCTCGCGGGCAGAAGATGGCCGGGTTTCCGGGAGTCCCTTATTCGCTTCGCGTTGCCTCGCTTCTCTGGGCTTCATGGGTTTGCTGAACTCGGTATAAAGCTGGAAGGCGATAGCACATGGTATGGGTCCGCCTTTTTCCCACGTGGTCGTAGGAAGCTAGTAAGTAGGGGTTTCACTTGCATGCATTATTACGGCTCATCGCGGGGGCCGCTCGCTTTGTTCCAGGCCAGAAGGATTCTAGAGGAATATCTTTCTAGCGCTATCGCGGCGATGACAAGACTGGCCAGATGGTCCGACCGGTGCTGATAATAAGATGCTCAGTCGGTATTAAGGGACTGGCCATAGCGTGTCTCGATTTCTAGACCGGAGTTGTCCTGGACGGGCCGAAGTCGTGGAGCCTGCCTTGTGCCTGGTGATGTCGAACGCACCTCAGACCACTTTCCTTGACTGCCGAGAAGGGCCTGGATCGACCAGATGCCGAGTTTAGTGGTTTCCCTGCGCAACTTGCGAGATGGATTGGCACTGATGAGCGAGTGCCCCCTGGCGTATACTGTAGAGCTCCAGCCTCGGTCGCATTGCATTAGCTGCTGCCAGGCAACCAGGGAGCCTGTCACGCACGAGTCCCTCCCAACTCTCCGACGCTCCGATGCACCTCCCGCGGGCTCTCAGCACACCGCGCGATCGAAGTTCCGCAATGCGAGATCGATTGCTCTGCTCACCATGAGATAAGCACACGCGCAAGCAATGATGTATCTATCGGATGCCACGATGTATCGAAGACACGATATGTGGGGCGTCCAGATGGAGAAAGCGGGATCCGCACCGGCGCACCGGCACCAGGATCGTCATGGCCAAGCCGTTGGTAAGATCCGAAATTGGTGTGCTGGGCCAGAGCAATTCCATTCCATTTCCTCGGCCGGGCTATGTTTCTGCACCTCCCAACAAAGGAAGAATGACCGACAATCTCCGAGTCCAGCTGCAAACGAGCAATGATGAGCAATCCTGTGCATTTGCTGCACCGCATGCACGAAAGAGAAGACGCGGCACAGTGCAGCAGCAGCAAGAAGCATATGATAGGTACGTACCTGTGATTAGCGTGCACCAAAGGACCCGATCGCTCGTTCAAGCTCCGTTAGGGGAAGCGGGCCCGGTCATCCAGGCACCAGGCCCTCGGGTCCAATCGACTACAGCAGATTCCAATTTGCTGGAGACTCCGAGGAAGCAGCAGAGTAGCAGAGCGGGATGGCATCATTTCAAATACCCCGGCGGTAGGAAGTTGGACACTAGGGAGAAGGGTGTTAGACTCACGCTGTATTTGGCCAGTGCGATTGTCAGGGTCCGAGAGCATGATGAGAGCGTGTGCGGCGCTCTGGAAGCCGTGAAACAACCCTCAAGACGCAATCAATCTGATCTGGCCGGACCGATTTTCCCACGTGTCGAAGGTGAGATGCACGTCTTCCTTTTCAGCGCCATTGCATTCACATGCCGGCTTAGAACCAAGCATAGCGCGAAGAACCCCGGCAAGCCTAAAGGAAACCTTACGAGCGCCATGTAGAAACTATCCTGTAATAGATAAGACGGGTGTGTGAGACTCGCGCAACTAAAAGATGATGCCGTCGCCCGCCGCTGGTCTTATCACGTCGTGATATAAGTACCGTCTGCGCGGGACTGGTGCTTTTTGGTGAAGTCCACAACCACCATGTGTCAACACGTCGAGGTCAGGTATCAATGCGGCCACCTGCGGTTCTGCGTCCTGTGTTGGTGTGAGTATATTCTAATGCCCACCCACTTGTCCGCGACGGTTCATGTACTGACACGGCTCCTGCAGGTTCGAAATATACGGACTCCCACAAGTGTTGTCCTTTGAAGGTTCGCCGACATGAACATCTCACGACTGAACGATGTGGTAGGTTGGCCAATCGCGGGAATTGGCCCGGCTCAAGCTTACCTTACTGTCTGCGCCGTAGGCTATTGTCGAGAGACAAACTCACTATCTCTCCGGATGAAACGATACTGTTCGAACCCGCCTGCGACAAGTCCACGAAGCTGTACATCGAAGCGGAACCAAGCAGCATGTCGACGTCCGCCACCGCTAGTCGTGCCATCAACGCAATCGCCGACAGATGCGACCGTGTGATCCGGATGCAGCGATTAGTGCCTCGGCGAGCTTGTTTTATGATACCCATCACTGCGCGGAGTCTGGAGCCTTCCTCCCTGGTTAATTGGAGCGAGGTGTGTTGACATTATTGTACCATTAGCGGTGAATGTGGTTTAGTTGCCTCTCTGGTTAATCGGAGAGAGGTGTGTTGATATTATTGTACCATTAGCGGTGAATGTGGTTGTGTTGCCTGGCTTCGGAACATGTGGATCGAGGGAGAAATGCAAAAGCCCATCATCTTGCAAGATACGGCTGTTGTATAGGAAGAAATTCCATGTAGGGCGACGTGCATGTTAACTACCCATGGAATGCCATTTCCTCGTTGCCTTGTGGAATGTTGGCAGCCAGCAGTGAGTCAGAAGCTGCCTCATGGGCGCACAGTACATATCGAGCTGATGGAGAGAGTTCACTCCTGCAGCTACGGCAGAGCTCATGTGGAGGACCCTTCCCTCTACTAGCAGCATCCATCAGAGCGATATCCGTTGATCAAAGTGCCTGCAGCTCCTGATTCAACGCTCTTGGTCGTAGGCCTTTCTGGCTTCCAGAAGCGCTGTCATCGTCCACCCCCGAAAACCTGGTAGGATGAATGAGACGTCGAGGATGACTTCTTTCCCGCAATGGATCCGTGATTAAGTGTGTGGTGTCATCGACCATGATCACCTGACGAAGTCGAAAGAAGGTTACTGTACATGTAGAGGTACAGCGTCCTCACATGCACACATGCATCGGAGTGTAAAAAGATACGGGAGCTTCCCGTCTGTCCGCGCTGTTGCAGACTGGAGACAGGGATGCAAAATGCGGCGCGCCGGAAATGACTGGGACAAACTCCACAGGCTTGACCACCTTCCATTCTCTTCTCTTCTCGACTCACACTCGACATCAACCTGGAATTGCCCAAAGATTTCGCCGACATCTTCACCCTTCACCCTTTGAGCTAACGTACCAATCACATGTGAGATTGCATGCGTGACGACGCTCAGCAGGACAATTAGTCATGAACGAGAGCCCGCAAAGCTCCTATCGGATATGCGACCTCGAGCTACAAACCATCCTCTTCTCATGCTTCGTTTTGAGCAGACGGTGTGAGAATCCTTCCACGAGCTTCAAGATTGGAAACATTACCGCAGCTCGTTGAAATGCTCACGATTCAGCAATCCAAATGTTACAGAAGCAACCATGGATGGAGAATCCCAACCCAAACATGTACCCATCATCGGTGCCGGTCTTGCGATCTACGAAATACCGAAAAGCATTCGCGTGTGTTTCCCGCCAACCGACTCTCAGCGATAAGTGCTGTTCCCCATCTGAGTCGAGAAGGACCCTCTCTGACCCAAATTATCGATACGTCCCAGTAGCAACTCCATCACTCGAAAAGCGGCTCCAGGAGAGTACCCGGGCACTTGATGTCCAGCAAGTTGAACCTGATAGAAAGTGACACCCCTCTCAGTCCCATACTTCCCAAGAGTACCACCACCCGCGACGGCGCCCGGGTTATAAGCCGGATAGTAAGGCACGTAGAAGTCGTTGCCGGGGAACTGTTGCAAGCCCTGCATCCCGTTCCATGTAACGTTCTGCAGCGCAAGAAGCGTGCCGTTGGTGCCCAGCAGAATATCCAGGTTGCCGCATCCGATGATCACGTTGTTGGTGTGCTCGATGACCGTCTGGAGGACATCGTTCTGAGCCGGTCCAATACTCTGGTCCTCGCCGGTTTTGTTTCCATGTGGCCCTTGGAACACGCTTTCGTGCGTGCAGATGCTCCAGTTGGTCGTGAGGGGTGCATGGATGGCGCGCTTCACATCTGTTCGATTGAAGTATTTTGTTTTGGGCGCTGGGTCATATCCCCTAAAATAAAATCTTACATCAGTGCCTGGAAATCACAAGTCAGGTGAAGAATGCTCACCGGTTGATAGGTCCATTAACCGACCATAGAAAGGGACAGTAGTCGGTGATATGATAGACACTGGCGCAGGGGTTGATCTCTAGGATAGCATGGAAGCTCGTGTCGAAAGTATCACAGGTGCTGTTGGCAGTGAATGCATTCGGAAGCTCGGGAAACTTTTGCTGCGGTGGGGGAAAGGTCAGATATCTCTCCAGGTAGTGAGCGTAGCCGCACCGCTGATGTTGAGCGGACAGATTTGTGAGAGTGGTCTCGTTAAGATTCAGAACGTTCTGCCAGTACTGCACGAATGGCACGATCGTGGCAGCCAGTTGGGTGGTTCCATCTGGACCTCCGATGATTGGATCGTTGATTGCGATGCCCTTGAGAGGCATGTGCGGACAGTCGCGCTGGATGAACTCATTCGCGACGTACGTGACATAATAGCTGTATAGGCCGCTAATCAGCTCACGCTTCGTCGTCAAGTCTTTCTTTTAAGACCACATCTACCCAGCATAGCTCTCTCCATTCAGATAGACATCCCAACCTTCAAGGTCGAATGTCTTCACAAACTGTTCGTAGAACCCCACAAACTGCTCCGCAAGCTCGTACTCGTTGGTAATGTCGGATCGGCCCTGGGTAAATCCAACGCCGATCGGCTGCTCCACCCAGAGCATATTCGTCAAGTTTCTCCAGTCGTACGTATTCTGCGTCGGGGAATACGTGCCCGGCATCCACGTGAACGGACCGTTCTCGGTGATGAGGCCTCCCAAGCTGGAACATCCCGGGCCGCCATTGAACCAAGTCGTTACCTCTTTGCGCGAAGCGTCGAAGCCGGGAAAGAACCAGAAGTAGAGCTTTCGCGTCTCGTTGGCGTGGTCAGAGATGGGGAGGAGGCCGGCATAGGATTCTCCGAGGTCGAAGTTCACATCTGGCACGGATTTGCCATCGACTGCGAATTGCGCCGTCTTGTCGGTCAAGAAGCGAGGGCGTTGATGACTGTACTGGGGAGGAGCGCTTCGTTGGTGAAGGGCATGGGCATGTCGTTCAAGCGCTTGGCGTTGTATCCGCTCGGCTCGCTGGAAGATGTTCTCGGGCGTGCTTGCAAGGGCTGTAGTGAAGAGGCACGTCGCAGCTAAGACTTGCCAGATGAGATGCATGATTGTCGTCAGCTTGGGGAAAGGTGTTTGGTAAGATTCGTGCTGAGACTCGCGGTAATGAGTGTAGTGGAGAACAAGTTTGCTTCTCGATCGGCGTCTACCAAGCAAGTTGCTGGAAGTTGCACGCAGCCGAGAGGTGTGCTCCTGGTTTGTCCCGATAGAAGATGAATATGACAACTCAAGCACGTACATGTACTGCACAGAGGGATCTGCAGGTTGTGATGTCCTTCCATCTTTGTCCATCGTCTTTGCCCACCGACGGGACGCACCTGCGAAGATCGCCTCTGAGTGTCGTGCTCACCTCGATGCTGATAACTCCGCAGTCTGGTATTGGCACGCAGCGCACAGGCTGTTGTGGTAGATCAACAGCGCCTTCGGCTAGATTGAAACGTCAAAATGGCCAGCAACTTGTGCGTCGGCAGTAGATAATCCCTTCCCGAGGCACTTTTAGTGAAGTCGGATGCTAAGTCACAGCGAGACCGCCATGTACTTTGGAAACAAGCTCTTGTGCGAAGTTTCTCTTTTGACAAAGTTCGTACAAGCATACCTCATCTTGCACAGCGTTGTTACTCTGAAAGCTTAAACATAGCAGCAGGGGAGGCGGGACTTCTGCCTGGAGCCTGCGGTAAAAGATTCTGAGCCGCGATCCCATTTTGCCAACACCCAGAGGAAGGATATGGCTTCTTTCCCTGTAGCAAGACCAGAAGAGGACGAAAACATTGCTCGGATCTCGTATCATGCTTTTCGTCTCGAATGGTACGGTAGCGCCGTGCCTGGTGACAAGTACTACATCCTGACATGGTTGGGCTGCAATTGGTTCCACGACCTTTCTTGCCCTCTCCAGACCACCGATACCACGACTGACAACCAGAACAAATCCTGACTTTGCATCAAAGGGCGCGACTGAAATGGATCGTGCTGTCATACGTCTCGCGCGTGTTTTAGGAGGACGTGTCGAGGCGGCTAGATCAGCAAATAGTGATGTTCCAGCAGCTTTCTCATGCTTTCTGCCGCCGAATGTCTGCCGAGTCCAAGCATGTGGGAAGTGGACTTTCGTCGAGGTGTCGGATCCACTCGATGTCCAATGCTTTCGTCGATTGCGAGCTTAGCGGCATTTACCACAGTTCCTTCATCCATCAAGGGAACACCAATCATTGTTGGCGCTGTGGTTTTCGTGGCAAGCTTGGAGCAATGGCGATAGTTGATAACGTCCTTGGCATCTTGCACATTTTCCGCCAAGCTTTGATCATGCATAAGACCGCGGTGTCGGCCCAAAAGCGCTACAAGTCGTGGTGATTCTTGTCGTGTCGGATGGGTAAAACTCTCCTTCAGGCAACAGCGCCTTGCAGAGGAGTTCCTCATGTCCGACGTCATCTCACTGCCCTGATTACACAAGGCCAAGGGATCTTAATCATGCGTGGACCGGTCTGGGGATGTCCGGGCTGTAGGATTGAATCGTCCAAGTAGGTCTCGCAAGCGGATGGTCGGATCTGTAATTTCAAGATTCTCTGCTGTCGCCCTGGCCGCTGAAACTTCCTATACACAACACCCCTATAGCAAGCTTAGCCGAGAGGTTCACGACTTGTATGACTGTGCCAGCCACATCGAAGGCACTCAAAGGATCCACAGCACTGTTCTGTCGCGTTCCAAGGCTCTGATCGAGTCGAATGTGTAGATTCCAAAGCACACTGCAAACATTCAGCCACTGGGTGTTGTACTCATGCGGCCTCCTCGCTTGCACTCAGCCCCAGATCAGCTGCCCTCTTCATATGCTGGGCGCCGACGAGTGTGTAAATCGGACATCTCTGTAGCCATGACTGGTCATACCGCCACTCCACGTCGATGAGGCTTCTGCATTTGTGATTTTGCAGTTCGTGATGGTTGGTGGTAGGGACAGCTGCCAGCCGAGAGAGGGGGCGACACCAGTGACGCAGTTAGTGAGCCCTCATCAATAAGGAGATGGGGACTCATCAAAGTTGATGAGTCCGACTGCAATTTCCGTATGCCTCGACGTCGCTGGCCGAGAAGACGTCGCATATGACTATCCAGTGGTCTATCGGCGCTCAAAGAGTCAATGAAGGCAACGACTTGGTTGGCCAGACGAGATATGTGACATGATGTATTTTTAGAGATAACCATAAGGCCAACCTTCGTGATGTCCCAATGAATGAGAGAGTGGCAAGATGTCTTCCGCACAATGTCACCGGCTTGGGGGAAGCTTAAAAAGGGCGTATCGCGGGTGATATTTGCCAATGCGGCTGATTAGAGAAGAAATGTCGGCGGATTTGTGGCTCGGTAGCACGTGGCCAGTATACTTGTCGTTCATCGATCCACTGAGAATATTCGTACAGAAAAAGCACCGGCGCCAAAAGTCAGGTGTGATGAGATTATTGACATTAAAGTATCATCACTTCATCGATTACGTACCTTATGCACCGTGAAACTCAAATCTCATGCTTCGATGAGACGAGACGAGCTATATTGGGCGTAAAAGAAGCCACCACTGAGTCGTCTTCAGCCTTCATACAGAAACACAGAAAGACCTCGCCTCGCCTAAGAAGCGGACTGGGCTCCGGCCGGCTGACCACGCGCTCCTTGCCGGTCCCACGTCCAGGCGCCAACCAACCACGCCCTGTGACGCCACTTTCAGCTTTCGACAGAATACCTTACAGTCTCCATCCTTCCTACATGTCATAACACGACCAACGACACATCTCCGCAATCATGCGACCCTTGACGGCGCTTCCGTCGGTGCTGTTGATCCTCATCTCCTCCGTCGTCGCCTTGCCCGACGAGGGCCTCACAAAGACGCTCCCCGACGGCCTTCAAATCGAATCCATCAGCGGACCAGTGACGTGCGACAGACCTACAAGAAATAACGACAAGATAGCAGTAAACTACAGAGGATCACTACAGTCTGATGGCTCAGAGTTCGATGAGAGCTATAAGCGTGGGAAACCCTTCGAATTCACGCTAGGCGCTGGGCAGGTTATCAAAGGATGGGAAGAAGGACTATTGGATATGTGTATAGGGCAAGCGAGGAGGTTGAAGATACCGCCCGAGTTAGGGTATGGAGATAGAGGAGCTGGAGCCGCTATTCCACCCAAGTCTACGCTGGTCTTCGAAACGAAGTTGGTCGATATTGTAGAGCTGTCAAGTGAGCCTGCTCCAGCGCCTACAACGACCGAAGAGGAGAGCTTTTCGATTGCTACTGCGCCGCCTACCAAGCCAGAGGGTGAGGCAGTAGAGGACAAGGAAGGGTTGTTGGAGGCAGGGCCCCCGAAACATCCTGGGAAACCGACGGATCCCCCTCCACGGCCGGCTAGATGTCATCTGCTGGGCCCTTTCGCGCTGCTCGTACAGGGTGCTCTGGGAGGCATAGCGCTTCTCACGCTCGTGTGGAAGCGATGGCGAGAAGTTCCCAAGCGGCCTTGGAAGATCTTCTTCTTCGACGTGAGCAAGCAGGTCTTGGGATCAATGCTCACACACGCGATCAACTTGACCATGAGCATGCTTGGTAGCGCGGATATGGTTCATGCTGCTCAGCATGTTGCTTCCACCGGCAGCGCGGACAGCCATAGCGGAGGGCGACGATCGCCGAATCCGTGCTCCTTTTACCTGCTCAACCTGGGAATCGATGTAAGTTGCAACATCTACTGAGCATCTCCAAGATACTAACGTGTTGGTGACAGACCACGATTGGAGTGCCAGTACTCTGGTTCCTCCTCAAAGTGCTCTACCTCATCTTCCTCCGCACTCCCCTCGCGAATCCACCCGAATCGATCAAGTCAGGTCACTACGGCAACCCAGCGAGAGTCAACTGGTACCTCAGGCAACTTCTCATTTACTGTATTGGTTTGGTCGGAATGAAGTTGTTCGTCTTCTTCCTCTTCCTTACTATGCCCTGGCTCCCCTGGATCGGCGACTGGGCTCTTCGCTGGACCGAAGGCAACGAAGCCCTTCAGATCACCTTCGCGCTCTTTGTCTTCCCCCTGGCCATGAACGCGGTGCAATACTGGCTCATCGACAACTTCATCATGGATAAAAAGAAGGGTGAAGGTGAAGGATACCAGCAGGTTGCGGGTGAAGAGGTTGACGACGAGAGGCAGAGGATGATGGAGGACGAAGAGATTGGTGAAGATGTGCATGTGAGTGGAAAGGACTCGTCAGATCATTTGGATGGGCAGACGTTGAGGGAAGTGGAGCCTTTGCCGATGCCTACCGAACCCAAGAATGGAGAGGGAAGTCGGCGAGGCAGTCCGAGGGATGCTTATAGTTGACGTGTTTCCTCCTGCGACGCGGGCATTGCACGTCAACACGATCGGCGTTTGTTTGGGACAGATATTCATTGGACGAACGGTACGGCGATATGTATATCGACAGCACAGGTTTGCAAGAGAATCTTAACGGCAGAGGCACGCAAAAGCAGTCCAGTATTCTCTTTCGGTCTACATGGTGGGACTTTGACTAAAGAGGCTTCATGCAGCTACCATGACAGACAACTCGACAGTTCAGCTGCGACACGACATGCGCTTCCCGATGGCAGTCGCTCTGCCACGCAAGGCGAGTTGGACAGGTGTGCCCCCTTCCACCTTCATTGGCTCCTGAATTCCAAGACAAACGCTGACATTCGCACGGGATAATGAGAACACATACGTCTTTAGCGCTGCGGCAGTCAACTGCGAGCCAAGGTTCACTAGTACCCTGAGGCTGAGTGCCAGGGCAGCTTCTCTCTCTCGGATCTGCACGCTACCCTACGTCCACGACTGTCGACAACAACAGCTCTTATTAGCTCGTAAGATGATTCGAAGGCACACCGCTGGACTCGTGCCCTTTGCGCCACTGCGACCAGCAACCTCAGTTTTCAAAGTCGTGCTACTACTGACTTCTGTACATCGACCGATCACAATAAGACTTCTGAACGTATTCATCACACTCGAATTCAGCCCTTTTCAACGACAACAATCCCCCACCGTATGCGATCGCATCGCACCTTTGGGGCGAGAGCGGGCACAACGTGTTTAAGGAATTCCCGAAAGGGCAAGAGAGCACGAGCTCACTAGGCTATCCGAGAGTACAACATTCCTGCGAACTTGCCCGGAAGAAGCACCTTTGGTCCGCTTCTCGAGCTGCGCGGATTGGTGCACCGGACCGGCCTTGCGACTGGTTGTGGATCGACGCGGCATGCATCGATTAACGAGACCTTTCGCAGCTTCCAGAGCCCCTGAGTTCGATGTTCAACAAGTGGTACCGAGCCGCCGAAGTCTGGTACGCCCTATGCCTCCGAGGTCCCGAACCGCTACTACAACCTCCACTTTTCGGAAAGGAGTTGATTCAGCCGTGTTTTTGGACATCACAAGAGCTCCTCGCCACTTTCATGGTTGGTTGTTCTTGATTGCGAATGGGTGGGATATCATCGCACACGAATGCAGAGACGGGTCAAATGTACGTGCAGCGGGAGAGAACCGAATCTGAGTGATTTGATCTCGAATATCACAGGCATTCGCAAGGAGGCTCTCACAGGGCTCAGCCCTCTCGGTGCATTCGTGGCTCTGGAGAAGTCCGCATTGGAGGAAAAGCTGGATTGGATTGCCAAAAGTACGACAAGAGAAAACCAGAAGATAGGACGTATTGTCTTTTGCGGCATCTTCGACGTCTATTTTGATCTCGAAGTCTGGCGAAGGGAAGAAGTAGTGTCTGACCCCGGGCTGGCATAAGAGATTTCCCCAGAAGTCTGCGTACCGCTCTTGGTCTACACAACGAGGTTCTTGAAATGCTCGATTCGCTGGCACATGGACGAATGAGACCGATACAAAGGCTACTGTACTGAGACTGGGTGTTTCGGTGTGGGAGTATATCAAGCTGCTGGGAACAAAATCGCTCCTGATTCTCCTCTACCGCATCGCCCCTAACGCCATCGCTCCTGATCCACCTCTACCGCATCGCTTATAACGCCATCGTCCCTCGGTCACGATCACTAGTAAGGCTGGCTAGCATCGGAGCTAGTGCAAATGCAACTGGTATCGAAGCTCCTGCAAACAAATTAGCATCTAGTTCATGCTTAACTACTATACACTAGGTAGTACTTACGCATCCTTCTGGTAAGCGAACGACCATTTGCATGCACTATTGCATTCCGTAGTCTGAATGACGCAGTTGGGGCCGAAAAGGTCTCCTTCCCCAGTGGTAGCGCAACCCCAAGAGCCCTGGGCCTTGCAGTCCGCAAGACCTTCCGCGTTGCATTGCCTGGCCCAGTACGTTTTCGCGGTGGCTGCAGAGACGAGAGTCATGATGGTGAGGATGGAGATCTGCATGATTGCTGTGATTGAGGATTGCTGTGATGATGATTGCTGTAATGAGGGTTGCTGTAATGAGGTTTGCTGTAATGAGGATAGCTGTAATGAGGATTGCTGTAACGATGATTGCTATTATGATGATACGACTCGAAGAAGGGTGAAGAAGAGGCGACCTTTATACTCTCCCTCGACGGTGAATTCCACAAACACGAGAAAGCTAAGGTCCAAGGTAAGCCGACCTTTGCCAACTAGGCAGGATTCGGCAAAAGTCCTACACAGAGTAGAGAAAAAGGTCTCGTTTCATCCCCGGATATAAGAAGATCTTGTACCATGGAGCCCATGAGGCTTACTAGGATTAATTACCATCGCTCCTAACAATCCTCTACGATTTCGCTAGTAGGCTGACTCGCTGCTAGCCCGACGTTTTACAACTACCGTACCTCGTAGGAGTCGCGGATAGGGGGGATTTGGCGGCGAGCGAGATCCCAAGGAATGGTTCGGAATAAGGCGTGAGAGTATATATATACGCATACGTATAGGCGCGCTATATGAAGGAGCCCCGTCGAGCTGGTGCTTAAGTGTACCTTATAGTCCGACATTGACTACCTCATAGAAGCCGTAGGAAGAGAGAGTAAGCCGCTGTACGTTGGTGAAATCCGGAAGTAAGGATTCGTAGGGCATGTGTGCGCGCACTACTAGTTAGGTATGTCTTACTAAACATTAGGTCAGATAGGTGCTTTTTTTCTGCACCAATCATAAAGAGCCTTGGCGTGACTTGGCAGAACAAGCCGGTTTCATAGTAAGTCGCTCCTGCACTACTCACAGAGAGCCTTGGCGTGGCTTGGCAGGGTCCAAAACAAAAAGCTACCTTACAGTAAGGTATATATAGTAGTACAGGCCCCAGTAAACATCGGGCAATAACGCGGCCCGCCATCTGCTGGGCTGAGATTACAGCCAAGACAGTCTTGACAGTATCACACCAGGCCTGGAATGTTACACTGCTGTAGTCTGACCACAGCGTGTGATGATGGAGATGTCTATCTCGGTCATTCCTCTACTAACAGCATAGCATCCACTTGACGATCGCCGCGGAGACAGGAGTCTCCATCCAAAATCCACCACTTCTCGCAAATCGGTAATTTCAAATCTCGAAGACTCTGATGATGCCGAGATGCTGCAAGCCTTGAACCCGAACCTGCCAACGTTCCAAGAGTCGAGCCGCTGCCAGTCAGAGGAGCAATGCACTCACCGCTCCGACCTCTGGATCGCAAGAATGATTTGAGGGTCCATGATTGCTCTGTGGAATCCTGTTGCTGCACTGGTCCATCTGGGTCTGAAGAGATGGATTCCTTGCTCGAGCATATGCGGAATATTATCCATCTGGATCGTTCAAATGCTTTAGCAAAGGGACGTCCTGTTTCGCAGTTTCTCGACATTGCTCGGCCCGCACGCCTTGGACTGCAGTTGCGAATTCTCGCAGTGGCGCCCACGAGCTCGCAAGCTTTGATGTGCAGACGGGCTGCGTTGATGCTCTTTGAGCTACATTCCTCTGGAGAGGATGAACATCCACTACACAGGATCCTTCACATGGCGTAGCTTGTTGCATACAGGGCATCACAGTGATTGTATGTCCTCCCATGAATGATACGACAGCCAGAAGACTTTTTGAGCGGCTTGTACTGAGAGGAGAGACGGATGATGAACGGTGGCTTCTTGTTCCGGACCAGGAAGAAGCTTAGCCAGAAACCAACATCGCGACCATTCACGCGTGCACACAGCCTCTTGCCGTGGCGAATGTGTTCCGTCTAGGCCGTCATGTTCCATCCGGCGTATTCTCGAAACAGTCTAAGTACCGCGGCCTACTGCAACATTGTCGAGCACGTGTGTTGCTTCAATCTGCGTGGTATTCAAGTTTGACGAATTGTGTACTGCGTAAGTCGCTTTCCTCCACCTTTCCAGGCCGGGAAAATGTGATCAGGAAGGATGCCGCGAATGAAAAGCTTGGGAAACATCTTCGGCTTGCAGTTCCATGGATTTGTTGAGGGATACATGGAAATCAGCCAAGGCTAGAGAGCAGTCGATTGGAACGACCTTCGAGGACGCAAGCCTATCGGGAAGATACTTGTCTCTCCATCCCTCAATATGTTGAAAATCGAATCTGGGCCACGCAGTCGGTTTCGCTTTCGGCGGTCAATTCTATTCCGACAGAGGCGCGGGTGGTAAGGTCGGCGGATAGATTTGGATCACCCTGAGTGATGGGTGTGTGGATGACAGCCATCCAATTCATGCGTCGCGCGCTGCGTATCGAACGGCATGCCATAGTCTGAATCACGCTTCTAGACTTGCGTATCTGACATAAACATTAGCGCAACAGCGATCCTACGCACAATACTATCGTCGGAGACTAGACTCAAACCCTACCTTCTCTGCCAATTTGGTGGTGCTGATGCAATGCAATGCACGGCATTCTTTCATCTTGTCTACATTTTCAGTCTGTTGATGTCTACACCCCTTTCTATCATCCAAATCTTTGTTCAGCGTACTGATGCGATGAAACACATGACAGCCCTAATCGAAGCCCTCTACGGCAGGGACGGAACATGCATGGTACTTACTTCAGGCTCACAGCGTCAATCAACCAATACCTCGCGGGACCGTTCCGCCTACGAATTGTACCACCATTGCCATCCACCGAGAGAGAAAAAAAGACCTGAAACAACACCATCCATCCCCTCGGCTCCTCGGAACACAGATCCGGACACCTACACGCCCGTGTCCCCGCGGCTACCGGTAACCGGAGCAGTCATCTTCGGAACAGATGGTTGCCATTCCGCATACTTTCCAACCTGGCTCGGGACAGATTCCGCCGCGGGTATGTACGTATTGTGAAGTGGAGGATTTACAGATACTGTGAATTATAGTACGTCCGGGATCCTCCCAGGGGTCCGTGTGAAGATGCCGGGACGTTGTTGTACCTCCGACGGATAGTGAGTGTGAGGCTTCGGAGAGGGGGATAGGTGAGACAGTGATCCGGTGCATTCGCGGCCGGGTTGGGAGGAGAGAGGATTACTTGGGCGGATTATTGAAGGGAGG
This sequence comes from Lecanosticta acicola, assembly GCA_963674455.1. Lineage (NCBI taxonomy): Eukaryota > Fungi > Ascomycota > Dothideomycetes > Mycosphaerellales > Mycosphaerellaceae > Lecanosticta > Lecanosticta acicola. Next base: position 273,299 of record CAVMBE010000022.1, on the reverse strand, counting down.
AAAGCCAGACCGGCTGAGAGGACGGTAGAGTAGAAGGACCTCGTACTGGCGAAGGAAAGGAAAGGAAAGTCTGTCATCGTGAAAGGTGCGTGCCTTGGGCAAATACCAGAGACCTGAGAGGTATGACCACGGTGGGTCATCTTCTGGTGCTTTCGCTACGGTAACACACTACCTTTCCAAACGTCTCCAACTCAGAGTCGGAATAGGACGGACTGCGAGACAGCAGACTCAATGTGTGAGCATGTCAAGTACCTGTGCTGGTAGCACTGCGAGGGGTAAGGTTCTTTCGTGAAAGTCGTTTTTCTCTGTTGCAAGAATCTAGTATCTCTCCAAAATGCCGGACCGCCTTGTTTGTTTATCACGCTAATAAATTTACAGCCCACGTATATGTTTATATGACGTGAAGATGACAGCGAACACGCCAGCACATGCAGTCCATGAGATGGAAAGCCACTCGGCATTAGGGGAAGCCGCGTTCCAGTGCGACAGTCATGCTTGTTCTGACCTCACGCTGATACCGTCTGCATGAGGTCGCCGTGTCTCGACATACGTGTTTTCGTCACCAGCGCGAGCAGTCGGGTTGAGCCGGAGATGGGACCATGGTCGCAGTTCCAGAGTTGTGTAGACCTACATCGGATTGTCGAAATCTTGCAAAGAGGCGCACAACCTCCAGAATCCTTGTCGCGTCGGCACGATTTTTGCCATGCAGCGTCATTCTCGACTTGTGGACGCCCAAGATGGCTGCCCGTAGGGTTTGTGGCCCAAGATGGCTCAAGTTAGCAAGAGAGCACGCGACTCTTTACTGTACAGCGGCCTGATGCTGGGGTTCCCCTCCACTTTCTCGTGATTGTGCGCGATGCTGTGCGCCCAGGGATGATTCATTCGTGTTTGCTGATCAGGCGGATCCGTTGTGGTCCGAATCCGTCAGTCCAGGTGTCTGCTGCCGCGGAGGACACTCCGTGCGCTTCGACTGGTGGACCAGAACGGGTAGGTGGCACGAAAGCTGCATTTTTTACTCAGCTGTGCGGGTCGAGACATGCGTCTTCCAGCACGATGGGCGGGGTCGTTTGCGAAGCGAAGGTGAGGCATTGATTGTATCCACTGTTTGAGGCGCCATCAATAGCTTGGGATGCGTGGAGTGCATGAGAGCGGAAAGGAAGGTGTCGTGTTTCACAGACACGAACATGGCGACAGCACATGCTGATCTTGAGCTTACCCCTGTGCAGCAATACCGGGAGCCAAGTTCGCCGCACACCGTGTTTCGGCAGAGGAAGAGTACATGTCGGCAACGAATGGATTATTCAATGCTGAGGATGAAGTGGGTGGGGCGGTATTTGGATGGGATGTTAGGATATACGAGGAACTGGAACCGGTGAGGTGAGGTGAGGTGCTATCACATGCTGGATGCGGGTAGCAAGCCGAGGAGTGTGGCCGAGGAGGGGCGTTCGGCGTGGTTCCCGGGAGATTGCCCTTGCACATGTCAAAGGTGACACGGAGCTGTGGGCCGGGAGTCTTGGCATCACATGCAAGCGGCAGCAGTTGGGGAGGCAAAACCTGGCTCAGCTCCTGAGAGGATCCAATGGCAGAGGCGAGACGCAGGGAATGGGGGCGAACGACTTGGGGAGCGACTCAGGCAGCAGATCGGAGGTGGGGTAGTCACGTGCGTCTATCAGAGGCGCGGAGGCTGGCTGCCCCGCACACTGTTTCGAGGCGGCGATGATGAGCGATGATGATGATGACGGGAGCGATGATGAGAGTACAGTGAGAGTACCTTGGTGAGACGAGCGATAAAGAGCTCTCGCGCAAGTTGGCGACGGGATTCGGGATCCAAACTTTCCAACGCATTTGGGCGGCGGCACAGGCGGGAGCGTGGTTGCCGCGGCCGCGACGCCCTCCGATTGGGCGCGAGGGCAGAGAGCGGGACGGCGACAGGCATGAGAGATAAACGTCATGGCGCTTCCCACTCTCTAGTTTCATGCTCTGTCTGACATGTGAAAGCTGCCCCCGAGCGCGATTCGCTGCGGCAGCGTGCGTACCACGCTGCCTTTGAGAGGCTTGAGGCCGTTTGTGGTTTGCCTAGCGGATGCGTAGGCAGTGAGGTAAGTAAGGTAGTCGCTGCACACCCTCTCCTCTCCTCAACGCTTTCCAACGCCCTTCCACCCCATCTCCAACACCACTCCCACCTTCCTCCCCGAGCACCAAGTACGCCCATCAGGACAGCACCAGGATCCGTAGTTGTCAGGTACGTCTACCGAAGCTCCAGGATCATGTAGAGCAGTGCAGCTCCCACCAATGGAACCGACTTCGCGGACGCGGACGCGGACGCTGACGAGCCTCTGCATCACCAGAACAGCGTAGTAGGAAGCAACCGAAGCATCAATCTGCGGCAAACAGCAACCGCAACAGACCTCCTCGCTCCCATCTCCAGTGTAAGTGCGCCCCTCCGTCCCACTTGCCTCACGCTACACCTGTATCTCTGCCCGGGCGACATCCCCAACGAGAATCGGGAATCTGACACAGAGACATTCTGCCTCGTCTCCCTTCGACCAATCGAAGCACAACCGAACTCGCGCCAGCAACCTTTCCACCTCTCCCACACATCACACCACCCTCTCCCCTCCAGCCATCTTTCCCGCCGAATCCGTCTCCTGCTAACACTGCCTCCCCTCCCGCAAGACAAGATGCCTCACGCAACCGAGACCCTCACCAACGGCGACAAGCCGTCCAGCCAATTCATCAACCACCTCACCTCCTACCCGGCCGTCAACGACAGCATCGAGACCTTCAAGCAGAACCCTTACGGAAAGAAGTCCCTCGAGCTCGCAGACGGCGTCTACTCCCGCTTCGGCAAGCCCGTTCAGCCTTACCTCGAGACCCCATACAGCTATGCCAAGCCATACGTCCAGAAGGCCGACGAGTTGGCTGACCGCGGCTTGAACGGCGTTGAGAGCCACTTCCCCATCGTCAAGGAGGACACCCACGCCATCATCGACACTGCCAAGGGCTACGTCTACTGGCCATTCGAGTACCTCACCCACACGTGGCATGGTAAGTCAATTGCACCCCCTTCACTCGCTCCATCCCCTCCTGACACCTGCTATCACAGACGAATACACCAAGACTGCCCGCCACAACAATCGCGGCCCCGGCGTCACCACCTCCGTCCTCGCCCTCCTTTCCACCGAGCTCAAGATCGCCTCCGACTTCTTTCAATCCGTCGCCGACTTTCTCGGCCCAAAGTACGAAGAATCCAAGAAGAAAGGCGCCGACTATGTCCGCGAGGTAGAAGGCAAGGCCCAACAATACAAGGAAATCGGCCAGGATAAGATCAACGAGTACACGAAGCAGGGACAACAGAAGGCCGATGAGTACACCAAGGAAGGACAGAAGAAGGCCGACGAGTTGAAGAAGCAGGGCGAGGAGACCAAGGAGCAGGCTAAGGCTCAGGCTCAAGGCGCCAAGGAAGAGGCGCAGAAGAAGGCTCAAAAGTAGGATATTTTGGGCGGCTTGAGAAGGAGTTCCCGCACCTGGTCGGGGACGGAAACCGAAGCTCCACACGATGGTTGAGAAGGATCGATTGACGACGATGATCTGATTCAGGAAGTGTGGGTGGGATGGAAGTGCGGAGTGGAACATTGGGGTGATCGTCGATGACTAGAGAGCGATTGATATCTTTTTTTTGTTGTTGTTGTTGTTGTTGTTGTTGTCATTTTGCTAGTTTACCTGACCTCATCCCTTTTTGGAGCGTCTGCTTGCTTTGAGCTTGCAACTAGCACAATACCTCTGCTATCACGACTTGTATGTACCTTTTGACCTCCTACCTGACCTCCAACGAACACTACTACTTGGGCTTAGTTTGCATAGCGGATAGAGCAATTGAGACCGGACAACACCTACCTTGCCATGCCTCCCTTGGAATTCAACTTGTATTCCTTGGATACACTCTTTGTAGAGTATTTAAACCTCCATCCCGCTATTGCGAACACTCGACAACCTTTTCGACTCATATACACTGAGAAAAGAAGGCAAAGAAAAAAAAAAGGCGCACAAAGTACCTCCATGGTCCCCCCCCCCCTTTCCGATGCTGCTGCGCCTCACTCACTCCCTCACTCACTTGGACTTCTGCGTCAAGCCGTGCGTGAAGAGGGGACTCTGGACCAGCTTGGCCCAATCGTGGACGTCCATGCTGTTGGCCGTGCTGCCGCGGACGGCTTCCTGCGCGCGGGGGATCATTTCCGCCTCGTACGCGCGGACGGCGTCGGGGGTGAAGGCGTGGGAGCTGCATTTCTGGGCGAGCAGGGCGGCGTCGTTGATGGCGTTGTTGAGGCCTTGGCCGCGGTCTGGAAGGGGCGAGAAGAAGGGGTGTTCGTTAGCTAAAGGGTGCTGGTGGGGGAGTAGAAGGGGGGGGGGGGGGGAGGGGGGGGTTTGGTTGGTTGGTGGAGAGGAGAGAATGTAGTGGATTGGTGGAGGGACAGGAAGAGGAAGAAGAGGAAGAAGAAGGGGGAGAAGGAGAAAAACAAGGGTACGGAAAAACTTACGAAAGGTCATCGGATGCGCAGCGTCGCCGACGAGTGTGACGGTGCCATGGTGATTATCCCAAGGTTCCGGGATCCAATGCGAGAGGCGATTATGCCAGCATTTCGTACCCTCGGGGATCGATTTCCACATGAATTTGATGCCTTCTTCGAAATCTTCGGCTCGCCTTTTGAGATCTTCGAGGATCTTGTCGCCTTGGAGGTTCATTACGTCGTAGTTCCTGTCGTTTGGAATCCAGCTCATGATCATCATGAAGGTCCATTCTCCAGGTTGGGAGTGGCCGTGAGCGTCGTGGACGCCGATCCAGTTGAAGTAGCCCAAGGGGTGGAAGATGACCATGAGACGACGGGCGTACTGTCTGAATTTCAAGGCTGCTTCGGAGGGGAGTTTGGCCATGCAGACGCTTGCTACCAGAGGCAGGGGAGTAGGAGCAGCCTGTTCGGGTCCGACGAGGAATTTCCGGACGGGCGAGTGAGCGCCTTCTGCGCCGATAAGGAGGTTCCCTGTCGCTGTCGTGCCGTCTTGGAAAGTCGCTGTCGCTACGTGGCCGTCGGATGAGATGGATGCGATTCTTTTGCCGAACTGTGCGGTGCATTAGCATTCGGTGGCAAGAGGGAGACTTGTGGGCAGATACGCGTATGTCGACGCCATTTGATATCGCGCGTAGGAATCGTTTCCGGGCGAGACGGATATTATAGGGGATTGGGACGGCTTTCAACACGTCGCCGGTCTCTCCATTAATGATGGGCATGACTTCATCTTCGCTGGCTCGGTGTTCGTCCACTTGTGCGTTTTCGACCTCGCTGTGGAGGTATTCTGGCAGACATTCTTGCAAAGGCACCTGAGCCCAGTATATGCCGAAGTTCCTATTGTATGTGAGTGGTGGCTGGTGATGATGACGACAGCATAGGCATTCGGGTGCAGACGAACCAGTCCCGAGCGCGAGCTTGTAGAGAGGCGTCTTGTTCGTAGACTGTGACCTCGGCACCTTGCTATGGTGAAGCAGTCAGCTATGGTCAATAATGACCCAGTGTGATGGTAAGCAGACGTGCCATCTGCAAGGCATGGGCCGTCAGCAAGCCTGCCGATCCTGGGACGAGCAATGGATGGATCAGTGTCTGGGTGAAGGGGGCATGCGTGCGGTGGCGGCAGTACCGGCTCCGATTATCAGCACTCGAGGCTTTGCATGCTGTCCGTCAGCCATCGTGTGTTGCTCCCAACAATCGCATGCGAATGGTGACGACAAGAAGAGATGTGGTGGGATGGATGGATGGATGGATGGATGGATGGATGGATGGAGACAGATGAGAAATCTTGAGCAGCACCGGCAATCACGACCAGCCTGTCTGCATGGTGCATGCGCATTGCAAGCCGCATTGCTGCACAGTCACGGTGCCGGAGATGCTGCACAGTGCTGCCACCGTTGCCATCATCGGATAAGATAGCTGCCACACTGCCATCATCGGTGATCGGATCAGCAGCTGCACGCATTAGTAAGGTATTGTGTATGTGCAGTGGTAACGGTAACGGTAACGGTAACGGTAACGGTAATAAGGTATCATCGGTGCCGTGTGCCGTGCACAGTGTGCCGGTCCATCTGATGAAGATGCCGGCGCTATCCGTCCGGTTAGTTCGGCTAAGAGGTCGAGACGGGACGGGAGAAGGCGAAGGAAGGTGGAAGGGTGGAAGTGTGGGAGCATGATTCGTCGACTGCAGCCACGCAGCGGAGAAGGGTGAAGGAGCATCATCCCAGTCCTGGTCTAAGGTATGGTACCTTTATTACTGACTTCATCTCCCTCCATGTTGCGCTGTCGTTGTTGTGTCGACACCGATGGCGCTCGCAGCTCGACGACATGCATCAATCTACACACACCGGGGCGCGTACTACTAGTACCGCTGCCCGCTCTCCATCCCCCACTACCGCGCCTGCTGAGCCGCCCGCGGAGCCGCCGGTTCCCGAGCCCGCAGCCGCCAGCGACTATGCGCCTTCCCTGCTGGCGCCCTTCAACGAGAACGAGGATGATGCGGACTCCGCCTACGGTGGCTCCTCCGCCGGCACTGACACCACTTCTCTCCTGTCCTCCATCGCACGCTACCGCGAGGAGAACGGCCGCACATATCACTCCTACGGCACCTTCGAGCACTGGGGCCCCAACGACGAGAAGGCCCAAGACCAACAGGATCTCAGTCACCACCTCTGGAGTCTGGCCTTGAAAGGAAACCTGTTCCTCGCGCCCGTTCAGAACCCCAAACATGTCCTCGATCTGGGTACCGGTACCGGCATCTGGAGCATCGAGGTCGCAGAGCAGTTTCCCGACGCTCAGGTCAGAGGAATCGATCTCTCTCCCATCCAGCCCTCCTGGGTTCCCCCCAACTGCTTCTTCGAGATCGACGACTTCAACGTAGAGTGGATCGACGAGAACAAGTTCGACCTGATCCACGGGCGCGAACTGCTGGGCACGGCGCCGGACTGGCTCTCCGTCTACAGCAGCGCACTCAAGGCCCTGCGACCTGGCGGATGGTTCGAACAACACGAACCATCGCTTTTCTTCCGCTCCTCCGTCCAAGAACTCGACGAATCCCATCCTTTCCCGCAATGGGGCAAACTCATGACCGAGGCCGGCTATAAAGCGAGCGCCCGCTTCGACATTGGCGCCGAGCTGAAAGGGTGGATGGAACAGGCTGGATTCATCAATGTCACGGAATACCGCATGCCCTGGCTGATAGGCGGCTGGTCCAAGGACAAGCACGAGAGGGAGGTTGGGCAATGGAATCAATTGCGGCTGGACCTGGGAATTGCCGACTTCTGCTCGAGGAGGTTCCATAACCATATGGGACAGAGCCCCGAGGAGATTGAAGTCTTCTGTGCGCATCTCAGAGCAGCTTTCCGCGACAAGAGCTTGTATGCATATCAGTGGGCGTAAGTTTACTCACCTCTCACCGACACAGCGTTGTTGGTTGTGCTTCAGCTAACCGGGGTGCGCAGTCATTTCGTCTACGGACAGAGACCACCAGAGGATGCAACAACAGCGGCCTGAGCAGGATGCCACGTAGGGGATAATATATCCTGTAATTACTCTCCGTACTGGCTGGCCAAATTTGACACAAATCCCCGCGCGATAGGAGCGCGGAATAGGACAGCCCGGTGACTCTACCTGGTAGCAAAATTGGCCATTGACGCATTTAACGAGATGATGTAAAGACGCGGAGCAGACTGTAGACTAGACGATGTCCTATTATTTCACTTATTTCACAATCTTCCTTCTACCTTTCCACAGTTTTGAGATCCGAGGTCCCACGCCGTCTATTGAAGCCTTGCTCCCCTCGGTACGCTATACTGGATCCCTTGCGCCGACTGATTCCACCAAGATTCTGCCTCCCCTCGAGGGCTTTGACGTAATTGGGGATCAATCGATGAGAACATGAATCCTGTCGCTGGAGGGCTGTCCGGCGGCATTCATTCTTGGGCTATGTCTCATCAACGGTAGGAGGCCTGCAGCGATGCGGAGTGCTTTTCTTTGCTGATTTGCACATCACGACCGCGCGCTCCTCTACCGATGCTGCACTCAATTTACGACGTGGACCGACAAGGACAAGATAACACACTTCCCGTTATAGACCGAAGTTTCTGATGAGATTGGTATACCACGTTCACCGCTTTGAGGGTGCGCGAGCAGACACCCTTCTCTTGCCTTGGTGGAGAGATGCTGTTAGCCACTTGCTATCCTATCGCCGTGGCACGCGGACTTTGGTAGACAGGCGGATACCTTGACACTCCGAATTTTCGCTTTCCCTCAAATACGTGTAGCTCCGAAGCAGGAAATGCTTGTTCGGAGTCGACATCAGCCGTTGCTCAATACATGTACCTTTTGTAGTTCCCGCAATCGAGGAGGTTCCACGCCCTTGATACCCTGACTTGCCTCGTACAGGTCCCGCGTTGATATTCACGCCCGACGCCTCGCTATGCCCAAAATCACGCTCTTCTTTCCACTTCCGTCCCGTTCATATCGCCCATCGGTAACTGGCATATCGTCCCGCTGTCTCCGACTTTCGAATGATCTTTACAACCTGTCCTCTTCTCAGACCCAGATACTTTGCCATCGGATCATCCACCTTGATCCTGGGCAGCTGTGTCTCCTTCAACCGATACCTCTCCAGCAAGCCTCTCTTCTCCTCCGAACTCAACAGGATATGCTTCGGCACCAGATCATGCCTGCTGATGTTCACCAGCAGATCCTCCTCCTTGAACACCTCCATGATGATGGGCAGAATCCCCGGGATGATCTTCAGCGCAGCAGACGTAGGCGCAACCTTCGTGACAAAGACCCCCGTGTAGAAGTTCTTCTCGCTGAGAGTCTGGGCGAAGTTCTTGAGCTGCTTGATTCCTACATTCATCTCGTCTGAGAATTCGACGTGAATGGTGCCGATTTCTGCCTGGCGCTCTTCTTCCGATCTGCCTGGTTTCGGGAGGGGGGTGTATTTCTGGGTCATTGCAGCCGCGGGACGGGCGGTGAAGGCCATTTTGACGCGCTGAGGGGCACCGGAGTCGTCGGCGAAGTCTTGTCGGAATTTGTCGAGGGAGATGTTGCATTCGTCTTCTGTGAGTTCGTAGCCCTGTAGTCACTGTTAGTAGTTGCGTTGCAGTTGCAGAGAGGGCGCCGGCGCGTACTCTGTCATAACACATTTGCTTGACGGTACGATAGACGCGCCACATGCGCGACAGCTCGCGCTGATCGTCGGACATGTTTGCTGTGTTGTGTCGAGTCTGTGAGGGTATTTGGTTCTGAGGAAGTAGTTGAAACGCGAATGGACTTTTGACGGAACGGGACGTGTTAGGGTTGCAGATCTCCGTAACCGAAAGCGATACCGAGGCGGATGCCGGTACGTAGTAGTGACGGAGCCTCAGGTAGCAACCAGGAGCTTCACCTGCTCGAGCGTGGGAGAGATGATCGTCGTCCTTTCCCGCTTGCCCACCCAGCAACCCGATTCCCGCCTTCTGGTCTGGAGTACAAGATCTGGTGACAAGCAGCTGCATCCTTCATACCTCAGGCATAGATTTTCTTATCTTGGCTCCCATGTGAGAGAGCAAACAGCATAGCAACCACAATCGCATGGAACAGGAGGAGCACGAGACATAAGACTTCATCGGTATAGCTGCATGACACAACCCGTCGCCAATGAGTACCGCGAATGAGTCGAAGGAAAGATGGAGAGCGGAGTACAGCGCCTGCTCTCGGACAAGCTGTATGACAAGCGCAAGCAGGGTGCCTTAGAGTACGTCCAACCCATCCAGCTTCCCTCTCTCTACTACACCATACCACATCATCACGACCTCCGTCGTCACTATGGCCTTCCTCAAGCGACCCAAGGCACATCTCCACCGCTCTCCCGACACATGTCCCTACATGGACGACTACGACGTCCAATTCGAATCTTTCGACAAAGAGTCGCTGATGAAGCATTCCCGCAGACTCGAAGCCACCATCCGCCAAGCACTCTCCGATGGGAACCACGATCGAATCGGCAGGATTGTCTGGCAGCTGTGTCATGACTACGCATACGCTGTGCATCAGCCCCACGCTCGCAATGGCGGTCTCATCGGTTTGGCGGCCGCAGCAATAGCTCTGGGACCAGTAAGGACAATGTACAAGCGTGGGCCTGTGGATTATGGACCTGACCAGCTCGCAGGAAGTCGCCCGCTACCTCAAAGAGATTGTACCGCCTGTCCTCGCTTGCTTCTCCGACCAAGATGCAAGAGTCAGATACTACGCTTGCGAGAGCATGTACAACATTGCAAAGGTTGCCAAGGGCGAGATTTTGATCTACTTCAACGATGTCTTCGACGCGCTGTCTAAGCTCGCAGCTGATACAGAGCTCTCGGTGAAGAATGGCGCTGAGCTCCTTGATCGGCTCGTCAAGGACATCGTGTCGGAATCAGCAGCCACATACGCCTCCGTCCTCGCACCTGAGGCCGTACAGGAAGCCGAAGGCATCTCGCCCCAACAGAGCGTAGAATTGCCGACCGCCTTCAGCTTGCCTCGTTTCATCCCACTCCTACAAGAACGAATTAATGTACAGAATCCATTTGCACGCACATTCCTGGTATCGTGGATTACGTTGCTAGACCAGATCCCCGATCTAGAGCTTGTTGCCTACCTCCCTAGCTTCCTGGGAGGTCTGCTGAGGTTTCTAAGCGACTCCAATGAGGACGTCCACACTACCACTAAGACTGCGCTGGACAGGTTCCTTGTTGAAATCAAGAAAATTGCTGCAGTCAAGAAGGACATTGCTGAAAGCAAGAAGGGACGGGAGGTGCAAGAGAGAAAGGCGAGCGACTCAAGCTTTGCGGTAGAGTCGCCAAAGCCTGAAGATGCCGAAGCTGAGCCCGATCCCTCACAAAGCAGAGAGAGTCGTGAGCATGGTACCATGCAAACGCCCGAGCCTGCTGCGCCAGAACAGCTCACTAGTATGGCAGATGTCGAGGCTGCTAGTCGCGCCTCATCAATCACGGCCGCTGAGGATGATGAAATGTCAACGACGGATGATGAATGGATACCAGGACAGGATGTTCAGATCGACTACCAAAGAATTCTGGAGATCCTGGTCAACTTCTTGGCTGAGTCGAGGGAAGAAGGGATTCAGATTACTACTCTGAAGTGGATCGAGACTTTCTTGGAGATTTGTCCTGAAGACATCCTTTCGTTTACACCAAAGCTCCTGCAGCAGCTTCTCCCTGCCCTCTCGCACGACAGAGAGCAGGTCAGCTCGGCGGCCCATAAGGTTAACAACCTGTTAATAGCATACATCATGTCGCTGCCTGAGGACCCGTCGAAAGCCACTCACGCCGGCACTTCAGAAGCCGTGCCCGCTGCCGGACCATCCGCGACTGTAGCAGGGACTGCCTCTATCGCTACAGCATTCCAGCGTTCAGTAAGGGAAACTAATGGCACAGAGAAACGTGAGTCGCTTAGCAACGTTAAGAGCGTTCGCAAGCTGGAAACACCGGAACCAGGATCAGCTCCGCGTACACCGCAAGTGTCAACTCCCGAGCCGCGTGCCACTGACCATGTTGAGAAGCCTCACACCGACCTCGACTACGAAGCTGCTGTCAATGCGCTGACCCTACAATTTTTGCATGAACATGAGGCTACTCGAGTGGCTGCACTGGCTTGGCTAATCATGCTGCATCGCAAATCGCCTCGTAAGATCCTTGCGATCCAGGATGCGACTTTTCCGGCTCTCCTGAAGACACTCAGTGATCCTGCGGAAGCAGTCGTCACGAGGGATCTGCTGCTGCTTTCTCAGATCAGCAAAAGCAGTGACGATAGCTACTTCGAGTCGTTCATGGTCAATTTACTGAAGCTTTTCTGCACTGACCGGCGGCTACTGGAGACGAGAGGAAACCTCATCATTCGCCAGCTGTGCCTATCACTATCGGCAGAGCGTATTTACCGCACCATGGCCAACTGCTTAGAAAGAGATGAGGATGACATCGAATTTGCGTCCATCATGGTGCAGAATCTCAACAACAACTTGATAACAGCTCCTGAGCTTGCCGATCTACGTAAGCGGCTGCGTAACCTGGACAGCAGAGACGGGCAGACATTCTTCACGGTCCTCTTCAAAGCATGGTGTGTCAACGCGGTCGCCACGTTCTCCCTTTGTCTCCTCGCGCAAGCATACGAGCAAGCCTATAACCTTCTGCAAGTCTTCTGCGATATCGAAATGACAGTCAACATGCTCATTCAAATCGACAAGCTGGTTCAACTCTTAGAGTCCCCCGTGTTCACCTATTTGCGGATGCAGCTGCTGGAACCGGAACGACATCCTCACTTGTACAAGTGTATGTACGGCTTGCTCATGCTTCTGCCTCAAAGCAGTGCTTTTGCCGCTCTCAAAAACAGACTAAACAGCGTCTCGGCCATCGGCTACCTCCATATCGGCACCCGCGGCCAAGGCCCATCCACTCCGGCCAGCTCCGTCACTACCTTTGGCGAGCGCCAAAATCGCCTCAAGAGCCGCGAAGACGGAGGAATCAAGTGGACAGAACTTCTCGACAAATTCAAGACAACCCAAGAAAAAGTCCGACGTATACAGCAGAGACAGCTCTTGAATCAGCATGGATTGGAGGACCAGGCGACTCCACAGAAAGAAACCAAGGCTGTCCAGACCGCACCTGATAATATCAGGCCAGTGTCTGGCGGGCTGAGACCCGACTCTGCTCAAAGTGGACCTATTAGGGGCCATCAGCCGCAGCAGTCTACTTTGGGACAGAAGAAGGGAACGAGTAGTCTGGGACGGTTGGGCGGGTTTGCGAGTGGGTCGAGATCAGGGAAGACGAAGAAGTGAGCTCACGCATGAGCGTTATTCGTAGGATCATTGGACTTCAGCGAGGCGTTTTTTGAGAAGGTTGTGTACGAGGAACAGGACTTGCCTCGACCGTGACGCAGAGCAGGTCGATTTGAAAGAGGTCGTTGGACAAAAGCTATGACAGCACCAGAAACAGCTTGAGAAGGGCTACGCGCTCGTCGCAAAGATTTGGCGCTTTTGGTTTTACTATTCCATGTATTCAGGGACTACTGTCCTTTCCCTCTTTCTACTGCAATGACGTACATCACTCATGCTATCATCATCGCCATCACCAGTTTGCTGTGATTCAGCGTGCTCCACTGCCGGAGTGAATCCATGGATATGGCTTTGACTGACATCAAGCCCCATCGCTAGTGTTTTTGCTGATCGTGAAGTTTTCTTCCGGCATGAAGTATTCTGTTGTTTTTAAGTTCCTGCAGGGCGACTTTCCTAGCCAGAATGGCATTGAGTTCCTGGAAACGGACACGAATGTGCAGGTTGAAAGCGCGCTGCAACAACGGGCACGCGATTGGATTATTGGGCGCACTGTGATGCTCTTCTCGTGACAAGTGGTTTTCTGTGGCAAGACCATACTTTCATACCTGCATACCGCTGTAGAATGCACTCCAAAGGGGTAGATGAACGCTCGCTTGGTATGGCAGCGGTCGCAGCCAGGTGCATTCGATGGCATCGAGCAATGTTCCGTGTTATCTGTCACATGGCTCCCATATTCGGCGAGCGGCAGAGTGCAGGACTCTTCTCGGTGGTTGCGACAGACTGCATATCCGCGCCGAGACGGGTTGGTGTCGAGAGTCGAATTCGGGTTTGCATGCATGGGTAGTCTTAACCGGGCAAGAAAGGCAAATCCGACGCCTGCGCCAAGTCGTTGATATCGAACAGGTTGTTCCACGAGAGGTCTCTCAAGAAGTCGCTGGCGTCCCAACCGGCCATATTATCAGATTGGTCTGTGGCTGGCACCAGGCCCTCAGCATTGCTGGCTGCACTTTGGTTCGTATCGCTGGCGTCGTCAGCCGGCGTCGCCACGGGCTTCGACTCCATGGGTGAAGCGGTATCCTTGAGCCTTCTTTGTTTCGCAGAAGGACCGTACGGATCTTCGTGACCAAACGCATCAGAGCTGGTCCGGCGCTGACCTTGTTGGAGGTTGGATAAGAGCACCGACAGAGCCGCGTGGCATCGGCTTGCGCTACGCCAGCGGCCAGACATTCGCTTGAGCAAGTCTAGGCAACGGAGAATCTCTCTGTGTCACGTCAGCGGTGTCTTCTTGTACGTGTAGCAGTCAAATCCTTACTGTGAGCCCTGGTCAATGGTATACAGTCCTATCTGACATGCGAAAGAAATTACAAGTCCAGACATCCATACTGCGGCGAGGTAGCCAGGCCAGAAGAGGTTTGTCTGCTTTTCCATGGCAACAATGGTCCTTTTGGCCGCTCGAATGGTGACTTGCAGGCCATGATGGAACTCTGGTGTATTTCTCGGCAGAGAAAGGGAAGGTCTGTTGGTGGAGATGACGAGCTGCTCGTACAGGACATGAAAGAATGGCAGGAACCGCGCTATCTGTTCCTCGGCTGCCGAGCTCTCTGGCGTGATGATGGGCTCCTCTGGGAGACTGTTAAACCATCTGTCCACATCTGAGCGTAGGAACAGGACCATACGTGGGTCATGACTGCGGGTGTGAATGGAAACGTGGAAGATCTCGAGAGCACGACCGACAAGACGGCCGTGGTCTACGAAGTTGGACAAGATGATCTCTCGAGGGATCCCCGTTGGTTTCGCTGGCATCTTCGCTTCCGAACCATTGGTCTGCCGACCATGGGTCTCATCTCTGCCAGGGATGCAAACGTCGATTTCGGCTTCTGTGAGGGACACGGGAATCCCGAGTGCCTGGCAAATGTATCGGTCCAGCGCGAACGAACTCCAGATGACACGTTTGCGGAGGTCTCGATCCTCGTTAGAGAGTTGCGGATAACGATACGGGCATCGATGTAGGCCAGCATGGTACAACAATTTACTCAATAGACCGCCCAGCGACGAAGCCGTGCGCAACGCCATCTGGGAGACACAGTATACTTGAGCAGCTAGGACGGTCTGAACGGTCAGCATGTCGTGTCTCGATGCCAGAGACGATACGAGCTGAAGTAAATCCGGCCTAAAGGGCATATGACCGGCAGTGGAGGATCCGCTGGCACCGACTCCCAGGACGCATTGCAAGATGACAAGAAAGCAAAGCTGACGCCGGTCGACAAGAACCGTGCCAGGGCCTTGCATCATCCTTGGGTCCTGATAAAGTGCATGTAGCTCTCGGAGGAACTCTGGACCAGACAGGAAGGGTAGCAATGGATGCCATGTCTTGAAATATTCAATCGCAAGCTGCTGTGCCACCTCGAATGAGAGCAGCAGTCCAAGGTTGGCCGAGTTGTGAATCTCGATGGCTCCTTGGGCAGTAAAGGTCACTTCCAGGCCATGCTCACGTTCCCGAGCAGGCGAGTTTCTCGCCGAGGCGTAGTCGTCTTCCCCGCCCACTGTATCCTCTGCGGCCGGCAGAGAGCCGCATTGTCGCCCGGACTGCTCAAAGGCCTGCTTGACGGTGTTGATGAAGTAGATGCCGCTTGATGAACCGATGAAGCGCGACTCGTGCGGCGAAGGTTGGGTAAGAGAGCCGATCTCGTGATTGCTCCCGGGCGACTCCTGCGCGTCCATGTCCAATGCCCGCCGCGATCACGCCACTGGCTGCCGCCACACCGCTTGAGGCTGGGCGTGTCACGAGCGTGTCGAGGCGCGTGAAAGTTGGTCCGGGCTTTGATGTAAGTGAATGTCGGATGTGAGATCCTTGGCCTGCATGCCAAGGAATTACACCACACTTGCTAAAGTGGTGTTATGCCTAAGTGTGAAAAACTCTGGTCTTAGCAGCCAAGCAGAGGGGATATAAAAACACCTCAAAACCTTATATAGATAGCCGGGCTATAAACCTTCTTTGTTAGTTAAAGCTCTTATATCTAGTAGCTAAGATACCTTCTATCTTTTCTTCTAAGAATAGATATATTAAAGCCCTCTATACAAGCCTATAGGTTGCCTAATTAACTATAGCCCTAATCCAAGTTTTAACTATAATAACTACTACTATAGCCGACTAACCTAACCTACCTAATACTATACGCTTTACTAACCGAGACTTTCTACCCTTAGAATTCCTAGGCCTCTACATTTTAGAGCATAGTAAGGGAGCCGACCTAGTAGCAATTACAGCCCTTTAGCGAGCTCTCTAGCTTCTCTAAGAACTAAGTACTATATAAGAAGCTATAGTAGCTACTCCTTAGAACCCTCTAACTAATACTACTATTAACTAAGCTCTAAACACTACTACTTCTATAGCTAGACTAATAGGAAGGATCTAGATTAGACATCTAGTACTATATAATAATAGCTAGAGAAATAATAATGTCTTAGACTAGATTAACTAGGTCTAGAATTAGATTGCCTAGAATAAGATCTTTATGTTTAAAACACTACTTAATAATCTTTAGAAAATGTAACTAGTATTAACTTACCTTACTAGGGATGCTCTTATTAACTAGGTAGTAGCTATTACTAAAGCCTAGAAAGTAAAGAACCTACTTAGGGCTTTTAAGAATACTATACAAACTCTAGAAGATCTAAATATAGACTTAGACTATACGGAGTCCATTCGTAGGAAATTTAATAGCTGTACCTAGATAGGAGGAGTACATAACTTTATTAGAGTACTAAAAGGCTTGTAGAACAAGCTTTATAACCCTAAACCTAATAATTTCGTCTTTATTAGGAGGTTCTAGGCTAGCCTTAAACGAGATATTAGAGATAAATTAGACTAGAGAGGAGTGTATATATTAAACACTTCTACTAGGGACTATATAAGGTAGGCTATTAATATAGACAAAAAACTCTATAGTACTAGGAAGGCCTAGGAATCTATAAATGCCCTACTATAACAAAATACCGAACAATTAGCAGCCCTAGGAACCTCCTAAAGTTCTAAGGGAAGAAAAGACAAAGGCATAAAGGGGAGGAATAGTAAGGGCAAGAAAGGTAGGAAGCATAATAGGAAAACTAGGAGTAACAAGTCCTTAAGCACTTGCTTCAAGTATAGGAAGACTAGTTACTAGAGAAATGAGTACATGTTAAAAAACTAGCTTATAAGATGCCTAAAGAGGCTTAGTACCTTATAAAGCAGTTAAATGCCTCTACCTCTCCCCTAGGACCTAGCTCCTAAGGTAAACTAGCTATATAGGAGGACTTAGAGGAGGAAGAAGACTACACCCTAGAAAGGCTTGCCTCTATTAATAAGAACTTGTTTACTATTAAAGGTGTAATTAGACTACTAAACAAACTAACTAGAGCCTACTTTATACTAGATACTACTACTTTAGGAGTTTATATCTCCTACTAAGTAGTAAAGAGACTCCCTAAGAAGCTTTATATATCTATGCCCCCTATAAGGATACTCCTTCTAATAGGGTAGAGCATTATATTAGATTCTAGAGTTATTTTACTATACTAGATTAGATCCTAGTAGGACTAAATCCCTACTAGAGTCCTAGACATCCTAGAGTATAAAGTGATTCTTAGTCTCTAATAGTTTAGACAGTACAACCTAATAGTAAACTAGCAAGCTAGTAAACTTAGTCTTTAGGACAAGGATAGTAAAGGCTACTCTATTAAGTCTAACTCTAAGATCTTTAAGCTAAAGGATAGAAACCTAGATTTAGAAGTCTTTAACTCCCTCTATTTAGTAGAAGCAGTTAAGTATATATCTAGTCCCTAGTACCTATATATACTACGAAAGGCTCCTCTAAGTAAGGATAACATTTAGGAGAAAGGCCTAAATGCTACTACTAAGACAGAGACTGTACCTAAGGAGAACAAACCTCCCCTATATAGTAATCTAGAAATCTAGAAGTTAGTAAACTAGTTCCCTACCCTCTAGAGAGATTCCCTCCTAGCTAAACTCCTATAGGAGAGAGCTTTTAATTATATAATTGAAACTAGAGATACTACCCCTATTAACCTCTAGGCCTATAGCTTGAACCTAAAACAGCTAGAGGAACAGACTATATAGATCTAAAAGCTACTAGAGAGGGGCCTAATTAAGCCTTCTAGTAGTCCCTAGGGAAGTCCTATACTCTTTGTTCTAAAGCCTAATAGGCAATAGAGAATGTATATTAACTATAGGGCCCTTAATAATACTACTATAAAGAATAGCTTCCCCCTCCTAAGGATCTAAGATTACTTAGACACTATTACCTAGGGTAGTATATTTACTAAACTGGACCTTGTCTCTAGATTTTAGTAGCTCTTAATTAAACCTAAGCATACCTATAAGACTGTATTTAATACTAGGGATAGGAAGTATAAGTTCTTAGTAATACTATTTAGGCTTACTAATACTCTAGCTTCCTTCTAATCCCTAATAAATAATGTCTTAAGGGACCTCCTATAGAAGAATATAGTTATATACTTAGATAATATTCTTATATACTCTAAGGATATAAAGGAACATATTAAGCACTTGTAAGAAGTGTTTAAGAGGCTAAGTAAGGCAGACCTGTTCTACTTAGTAGAGAAGTGTATTTTAGGAGTTAAGACTGTCACCTTCTATAGCTATAAGGTTACTAAGAACATAGTTAAACTAATATAAGACAAGGTGGAAGCTATCTCTAACTAGCCTATACTAACTAATACTTAATAGATCCGTTAGTTCTTAGGACTTACTAGGTACTATAGACGCTTTATTCGTAGCTTTACTAAGTTAGCTACACCTCTGTCTAACCTTTTAAAGGAAGATAATATTAACTTAAGAAGCAAGAAGAAGCGACCTATTAGGTAGAATGTATAATATACAATTGCTTTTAAGACTCTTAAGAAAGCTCTCTAGTCCTACCTAGTCTTAATAGCCCTAAACACTTCTAAACCTTTTATTATTAAGACAGATGCTTTAGAGTAGGCTATTAGGGCCGCTCTGTATTAGTATAATAATAAAGACAAGCTCTATCCTATTGCCTTCTCTAGAAGAAAGCTTTAAGGAGCTAAGCTTAACTATCCTATCTACGAAAAGGAAGGCCTAGCTATTAAGGAAGCCCTAAGAACCTAGAGCAATTATATTACAAATAGACTAACTATTACTGTCTTAACAGACTACTAATCCCTTAAATACCTTAACTAGACTAAAGGTTAGAGCAAGAGGATTATAAGGTAGGCTAAAGAATTTTAAGAATATAACCTAGATATTAAGTATAGGAAAGGTAGTAAAGCTATTGTCCTAGATACTATCTCTAGAAGGCCTAACTTTATTAGGGAAGGACTAGCAAACATAGCTTAGCCTATAGAGTCAAGTGCTACTATTAAATAGCTAGCTATACTAAGACTTAAGGCTAAGGAACATAAACCCTTTATAGAAGCTATACTTGCCTATAAGCAAGATATAACACTTCTATAAGATCCTTACCTTAAGGATATAGTCCTTAAGAGATCCTAGCAGTTCACTACCCTAATAGATAATAAAGGGATTGTTAATCTTAGGCATATTCTACTAGATAATAAGGGAACTATACTATACCTTAAACCCCTTTAGAGGTATAACTTTGTTAATAGAATCTATACCTAGTATAGCTATTTTGGATTTCCTAGACTCCTTAGACATATTAAAACCCGGGCATAGTAGCCTTTAATAAAAACAGACCTTAGGAGATTCTTAAGACAATGTCCTACTTATTAATTAACCTAGAAACAGCTTCCTAACAAGCTAGAGAACAAGGAGAATCCCTTCTACTAGGTCAATCTACAATTGCAACTATTTAAAAGATAGGCAATTAATATAATTAGACCTATGCCTAAGTCCTTAGAAGGAAATAAATACATTATTATAGCTATTAAGTATACAACTAGCTAGCCTATTATAAGGGCAGTGCCCTCTACTAATAATAAGACAACTACTACCTTCCTATATAAAGAAATATATAGCTTCTATAGTGCCCTAAGAGAACTACTGTCTAATAATAGGAAAAACTTCCTATTAAGGGTTATAGCCTATTTAATAAAACAGTTCAAGACAAACTATAAGCTTAGTACTCCCTACTACCTAATAACAAATAGGAAGGTTAAGAATCTAAATAGCACTCTTAGTAATATATTAACTAAGATATACCTAGGTATAGATATACGCTATTAGGATACATTCCTTTATAAGGCTTTGTTCTATACTAGATATAGGTAGTATATAACTACTAAAATGAGTCTATTTTACCTCCTATATAGACAGTACCCCCGGATCTTAGAGGATAAAAATAAATAGCGCCTAATAAGTAAGCTTATAATTAATAATTAAGGCAAAAGACTTGTTAAGGTACGCTATACACGACAGCTTACTAATAAAAGGCTACTAAACCGTACAACCTCTAGAGGCCTAATAAACCTACAGATTATGTAGGTAGAATTAGGACTAAGGAGAAAGGTTAGGGAATAGGTACTACTTATAAACCCTAAACCTAAAAAGCTTTAGCCTAAGTAGCTAGGGCTATTTAAGATTAAGAAGGCCTACTAGCTTAGGACCTATGCCTTATAGACCCTATAAGGGAGAGTCTTAAGGCACTTAATATATAGTAATCGCTTAATCTCTACTTATTACTAGGGCTCTAAACAATTCTAGTTAAAGTATACTAATAGTATATTAAATAGTAAGCCTAGTACTCTAAGTTCACTAGAAATTAAGGAGATCCTAAATAAAGAGGGAGATATAAGGATGTTAGTTTCTAATCTCTTAACAATTCTAGAGGCTAAATAGAAGAGACTTTAGAATTCCCTAACTAGGAATACTAGCTAGTATCGTGTTTATATAGGAGTACGAAGATTCTTAGTAGGGGAGGGAGATAATCTAGTAATAGGTTCAAACCAAAAAATTATAGATTAGGTCTTAAAAGACAGAAGGAGGAAGTTAAAAATCTAAGAGTATAAGTAAGCTTAAGAAAAATCCTTACTTAACAGACTTAAAGAGGAACCTCTAACAAGACTAACTAGCTTTCAGCCTACAAGCTAGCTAAGCCTATAAAGGAATATAGCAAAGGAGATAGAGGGATCTCTAGCCCTACCTATCCTAGAGGACCTAGTACTAGCTAGGCTTGCTTAGGAACAGCCTAGCAATCCTTCTCTACTAGTTATAGAGCGAAATTCTAGACCTAGAACTGTACTTAAAGACAGTTTACTCTATCCCTCTAGAGAACCTAATTCTATAGTAGAAGAACTAAGACTAATACAACCTCCTATAACTGCTCCTCTCTAAAGAGATTATAACCCTAGGGACCTATTAGCTTCTTCTTAAGAATATAAGGAGAATAAGCTTAAGTTAGTAAGGCCTAGACCTAGGGGATTAAGGTAGAGACCTGTTCCTTCTTAGAGAAAGAGAAATTAAGATAAGTTTTCAATTTCTATAATTATTAGAGGCTACTAAATCCTAATAAGAGACTATACTTGTCCTAGTACTCTATAACATAAAGGAAAGGCTATAAGTAGTAACCTATAGTAGTATAGGCTACTCTAGCGAATAGCTAAAAGAAAAAGGAAAAAGACCTACTAACTCTACTAACCCCTAAAAGTAAAAGCAAAAGAAGAACTACTAACCTAAACCCTTATAGCTCCCTAACTAAACTTATTTATTATCTTTATTACTACCCTCCTTACTAGAAAGACCCTATTTCTTAGAGTTACTCTTATCCCTACTAGAATTAGCATCCCCTCCTACATCCTAACGAAGGCGGGTAGTAGCTACATTAGCTATATAGCGACTACGACCTAAGGCGTACTTTATTCGTCTTACAATCTACTATAGTTAATTATTAATATTAAAGTTAAATAGGATGATTATTACACCCTCCCTAGTGTCCTTAGTAGGCTCGATAGTGTTAGGCTTAAAGTAGATAAGACCTCTAAGAGCATCCTAAGCTCCTTACATGTCCCGGATATTAGTTAATACCTAGTTAAAAAGGGCCTCCCTATTAATAACTAGACGATTAGGCCTCCTACTAGACCTGCTTAGGCTAGCTAAGTTAGAGCGTACTCTACTTACTCCTAAGCTTAGGGAGCATCTATTATAACCTAGAGTCTAAGTACAGTTAGTATAGGTACCTCTAAGTAACTAACTACCCTAACTATCTAGTATCCGGCGACACAAAGCAAGCCTACCCTTTCTAGAGCCTTTAGGGCTATACTAAATGTAACGGCTCTATTTATCTTCCTCTATATCTAGAGACTACTTAGGAGGACTAGAGTTAGTAACAGCCCCTTTTAGTAGGGTACCTAGAATTATAAGTAGGTAGCTAGTACTACTATATAGATTGATAGTAATTGTTCTAGCTAGACTACCTAGGATAGTAGTAACTATAGCTTTATCTATAGGGCGTATGTTAGGATTACTACGATTATTATTAAAGTTAGCCTTAGGAGAAGCAATCTAGTTAAATAGAGTTATGTTTAGCCGGCTATTCCTAGAACTGCTTAGAAGGATGTTATACTAGCGCTAGATAAGGCTATAGTTGTTAGTAATAAAGACAATACGAGCTAGCTTAAGAAGTTTTACTAGATCTATAGTAATAGAAGTATAGCGGAACTACGAGTCCTATAGAGTATTTATAATCTACTAGAACTGGTTTTCTATTAAGCTTAGTACTATAGGTCCAAAATTTGGTAGCTACCTTAGCGGCTCTCTACTACTACTCCCTAAAGAAGATAGGCTAGCCTTAAGATTAGTACGGCTACTCTTACGGCTAACACGTATACTAGCTATACGTACCTAAAGGGAAGACATAGTGTAAGCTCTACTAGCTAAGGCTCTAATAAGAGCTACTAATAAATGTTATTATTAGAAGTAAAGGGAGAGAGCTTAGAAGCTTAGAAGGGAAAATATATATATACTTAGCCTCTTAGAGAGGGCTTTTGTTATATAAATAGCCTCTTAGAGAGGGCTTTTGTTATTATAGGAGGAGAATAGAGTAGAGGAGTAGTTAATAAGAAGAAGGAGATAAGAGTAGAGAAGAAGCTCTTATACCCCTACCTATATAAGCTTCTAGAAGCTTACTTATTTACCTTCTAATAACTAGGTCTCGTACCCTTATTACTAGGTTATATAGGCAAGTTACAAACAGTAAAAGTTTACTATTATCTAGTAAGTAGGAGCAAACATCCTTCCTAATTAGGAAAGATAAAGCCTATATACTAGCAAATACTACTACCTAAGGCTTATAACCTTTTTATAAGGCTAAGGCTTATAGGGACAACTATATACTAGTATATAGAGGGAGGCTACGAATCTATAGACAATTAAGGCTCTACTAAGGCTTTAGTAGGTACTAAAGTCTAAGTAGGGGAGAATGTAAGATCCTTAGCCTATATACTAAGGAATTACACTACACTTGCTAAAGTAGTGTTATGCCTAAGTGTGAAAAACTCTAGTCTTGGCAGCCAAGCAGAGGGGATATAAAAACACCTCAAAACCTCATATAGATAGCCGGGCCATGAACCTTCTTTGTTAGTCAAAGCTCTCACACGGAAAGTTCGGCGCGGTCACGTGGTGGAGCTCGGTCCTGGCGCCTGGGTATGCGCGCAGCCGTGCTGCTACTAGCCTTGACCTGGGCTTCATCTTTCATCCGCCCATCAACATCCACATCCCTAACCCAGATATCCCATCACGTCCAGCATGGCCGACACCACATCCACTGCAAATACGGGTGCCGCGCCCGATAAGACGCGTCGATCGCGGATCACCGCCGCCTGCGCCGTCTGTCGGGCCAAACGCCAGAAATGCAGTGGTCAGAAGCCGGTATGCGACCAATGCCGTGCCCACAACGAAGAGTGTTGGTGGAGCGATCAGAAGAAACGCGGCCCGGCCAAGGACTACCTGCGATCACTCCAAGATCGTCTCCAGGAGACCGAGAAGCTATTACTCGGCGTGCTCAACCAAGCCTCCGACGACGCCTTGCACAACGGACTACAACAGGCCAATTCGAATTCGAATCCGCCAGCTCCCAGCCACCAAACATGGACGAGCGTGTGCTCTGGACAGGAATATTGGGCACATTATCCCTTGAATGAATTGAGTTCGATCCGACAGTGGCAGCAACATCGAATGTCCGGTGACCTTGCCTCATTCCAGCCGAATGCTCCATTATCCAGGCACCTTCGTGCCGCCACAGCCTCTGGTCCACCCCAAGCAGGCCCAACATCGACGGGTCACTCATCCGCGATTAGTCGCGTTGCCCAAAATGGGCCATACTACCAGACGCCTCACGCAGACCAATTCAATGGAGACGCCGGACTACGGGAACAGCCAACCTATCAGACTCCCTCACATGAAAGACGGTACAGCGAGGAGACTCGCGATGTCGCGCAGGCATTGTATTCTATCTCGAATCATCTAGTGGAAGGGTCAACACAGCCGGTCCCAGCGCAAGATGCGCCTTCAGAGCCCAAGGACGAGAAAAGCCAGGAGACCCTACCTTCCAAGTTTCCAGAAAAGCTTTTCTGGTAGTGGGGAAATCGTTGACAGACTTTGCGGGTATGGAGTAGCGCTATCGAAGAGCCTGACATATTAATACATCACAAGAAGGTGCATTTAGCGGAAACGCTCATCGTCCGCCTTAACCAAATCTGCGCCCTTCTCGGCTACAGCATAGGTCGATGCCATGATGTTACCAGAAACATGGCCAGGGAAGACCGAAGCATCAATCACTCGCAAGCGGCTGACGCCCTTGACTTTCAGCTTCTCGTCGACGACTTCGCCCATCGTACAGGTACCAATCAAGTGGTACTGGGTGGAGATGTGATTCTTCACATACTCAACTCTCTCCTCTTCGCTTTCGATGCTGTCATTCTGTGGAGGCAGGACACGCTCCCCGAGGTTCTTCGCCATGACTGGTTGCTTGGTAACCTTATCCATCCATTTAATGCCCTCGGCGAGGATCTTGGCGTCGGCAGCGTTGCGGAAGTATCCCGGATCGATGCGCGGATGCTCTTTGGGACTAGGACTGGTTATGTGGACCGTACCTCGCGACAAAGGATGTTCTAGGCAGACCAATAGAGAAACGCGATTCTTTTCGGATGGCCTGTGAAGCATTGTGTTAGCATGATCTGTGCTGAGCGACACCGAGATGAGAGGGGGGGCTTACGGAGGACTGAAGAACTCAATCTGGCTCTGGCCAGCGCTGACATCTAATTGACAGCCGATGCCTGTCCCAGTCAGATTGCAATCGAAAAGCTTTAGAGATTGGACTTACAGAACGTCTGGATATTCGCGAAGTTTGGATCCGATAATTGCTTCACGATAAGATCTTCCTGTCTTTTCTCGAACTCGGTCTTTGCCAGAGAGTCCTTGCGAATCTTCGCAATTGTAGCATCCAATGTTGGCTTATCCACTAGCGAAGCGTATGAGACGAAACCCATCAACATTCCTGGAGACCCAAGGGGCCCATTGTTCGTCTTCTCGTACAGGGCCGACATCGCCTTCTGGTACTCCTCTCCCTGCATGGAATCCAGCGACGTGAGGCCGGGTGCAAGATCGTACAAGACTCCGCCGAGGACGTGGTCTTGGAAGTTTGCCCCGACTCGCTCATTCTTGACCAGACATTCCACACCGGCAGCCTTCAAAACTTCTGGATCTCCAATTCCGGAGAGCTCTAATAGCTGTGGGCTGTTGATCGTACCTCCGGACAAGATCACTTCCCGGGAGGCCAGAACGTGGTACTTCTTGTCATCGTGCAAGAACTCCACTCCCCTGGCAGTATCGCCATTCAGTAGCACCTTGGTGGCAAGCGCCTCGCACAGCACTTTCAAATTCGGCCGCGCCAGGTTCGGACGCAGATATCCCGTCGCTGCATAACTGCGTCTTCCGGGATCTCCAGTTCTGTCCACTGCTGCCAGGGAAGAATAGAAGCCCATGTGGTCACCCGACCAGGCGTCCACCAGAGTGCGGTTGTTGCCTCCAGTCTCGTACGCTGCTTCGCAAAAGTCGTACTCGAATGGCTCGTAGTAGTCATTAAACGAGGTGTGAATCGGTCCATTGGTTCCGTGGTATTTCTCCTTTGCGCCGGTGGGCATGAATTGCTCGTTCGGCGGGTGCTTCTCGGCCGGGTCAAGAGTCTGATGTTTGCGGAAATATGGTACCATGTCATCCCATCCCCAACCTGCCATCGTCAGTGCAGCCCAAATCAGATATCCCATCAAGAAACCAACCTTCATTGCCCAGATCCCTCCATCCATCATAATCCTTCTTGCTCCCCCTCACATACATCAAATAATTAATTCCGGAACTCCCACCTAGCAACCTCCCCCTGGGCATCGAATACTTCTTATTCCCCGCTGTCGGTACGGGCTCAGACATATAACACCAATCGTACTTCTCGCGTCCTATCAGTGTCGGATACAGACCTGGAGTGTACACCTGCGGGTCGTCCATGAGATTTTTGCCGATTTCGAGGACTCCAACGCGGACGTTGGGGTTTTCGGACAGCCGGGCGGCAACGCAGAGACCTGCGGTGCCGCCGCCTACGATGAGGTAGTCGAAGGCTTCCTCGACGAAGTCTTGGACGGAGCAGAGAGCGGAAGCGGCAGGGGTTGTCCCGTTTGTGTGGCCATTTGCCGTGGTGCCTCTGGTGGTGTGGCCGTTGACCGGAGCATGGTCGTCTGGCATTGGGCCGCTGTAGGCGAAAGGACAGGACATGACGAAAAAGGCTCTCTTCTCTCTGCAAGGTGTCGACGGATGGCAGGGGGGCGTGGCAAACAGGTTGAGGATATATTCTCAGAGCAGTCGCTGGATTTCTCAAAGCTATGGCGACTCCTACCTATTTGTTGGATTTGCTCGACTCGGCTCAGCGGACGTTCTCTGCACTCCACGTATCATGGTACACGTTGCTCATACCCCTCTCTTCTTCACGACGGTATGTTTGGGGACCGGTTGGCAGCTCGGGCTGCTGAGCTTGAACCCTGCATCGGTCCTCCTCATGCTCCTCATGCACTCCGCATGGCTTAGTGCTGTCGATCCGTGAGGCTTATGAGAACGTACCGATCTTCACTCTCTTGAGGTATGAGAAGCCTGATGAGCAATAGTCCGTCCGTGGCTGCGAGCTCTGGGCATTTGTTTGCAGAACGACCGCTGGGTTCCCGCGAAGTTGTACCAAGCCTTAGCTTAAAACAATTGACACGGCCTTAGTGGGTTATCTAACTCGTCTGACGAAGTGACGCGGACTGGGCAGAACAATCAATACATCATGAAGAAAGTTGCTGGTATGCAGACGATGGAGAGGACAGCCTTGCTCACAAGCTAGTCGAGAAGCTCGATTTCATGCATTCAGAAATCTGTCGAATGGCAGACATCATCCGCACCAAATGCTGACCATCACACGAGGTCTACGTGGAATACCAGGAGATCGCCATTGAGAACAGCCTGGAAGCAGAGTCGAGGCTTTTCTGCTCTGCGCATGGCTTCTTTGAACCGGCAGGCAACGGCGCTCCTGCAAGTCTGTTCGGTCCTTGACCAAGACCGCATTCAGAAATCACTCTTCACCGTCGAGGATCTCGATGAAAGTACGCTCGAAGGCTTTCTTGTCGCTTCCTAGATCTCGAGAGCGCTAAGACGGAGCTTCTGCATTGCTCGCTCTCTCATCGACCAGGCGCTAAAAGCTTGGAATGAAGGACTCCAAGTCGTATGCCCCTGAGACAGCTAGGACCACTTTCCTCATGTCTGTTCGAAGACCGCAAGCTGGAGAGGTAGCTGAAGACGAGGAAAGAGTAGTCAGGAAATGGAGGAGCGAAAATCACAGAAAGCTGCATCGAGTATTCGCAGGCAGTCGTGCAGGGGCCAACGTTCCGTACAGGATTGAGTATGAGGTCTTTTCCCTGGGATTTGGGAACATACCATGGACTTTCTTGACGAGACGGAATTGCACTGGCTTGAACGACCTGGACAAGAGGTATTTTGTGTTGAGCGAGAGTGGTCGCCGCTTTCGTGGATATATATAGTTAATCCGATAGTAGTGAACTCGATTGGCAAAGGGACAGGTTTGACTCGGTATAAGTGAATAATAGGGTTGCAGATGAAGTGCAGGTGGTGCCTCAACTGGAGATTGCAGAGAATCATCCTGCAAATTCCTTGCATGGCGAAGGTCGGCGATCTCTCCTGCGTGAGTAGGCCTGCTCCTCGGATTCGAGTCTCCATCAACCAGGTCTTCGGGCCATGACATCTCCTCATGAATGGCAGGGTCAATGATTGTCTCCCGTTGCCGTCTCGATCCGCCAAAAAACTATAGCATGCGATTACGCCTGAAGTCGGCATGCTGTCATTCGGTTGGATGTGACGATCGCTGCAATGAGCCTCCACAATGTCGGGTCGCAGATTAAGGTCGTTAGCCTCATCGAGCTGTATGTCTACTACTTTCCTTCTCCAGCCGCAACAGCTCTGGGTGACGATGTGTTCCTGGCATCAACAGCCCCGTACCCACAGCCCTCCGAATCGCCTTGGCCATCCTTCTCTGATTCACTGGCCTCAGGCCTGTCTCATTCCTATGCTTAATTCTCCCCATCTCCGTCATGTATTCCGACATCATACTGAAGTTCTTGTAATGATGAATCGGGTTGATCCTCAATCGATCCAGCACATCGAACTTGGTTTTCGGCTGCTTGCGATTCGGTTTCCATTTGGACGCTTCTACTCCCGAGATATCATGTGGCGCGTAGACATCTCCGAGGTTCCATCTTCGCGGCTGCTGTCGCTCGAGGTCGCCGGTCGATACACGCCTTGAAAGTTCGGCAAGGGCTCGTCGATTCTCGATTTCGCGATGGCCGGCAGTGGATTCGCGGATTGAGGCGGAGGCAACGTCTATCCAGTCGGATTTGGGAGGTGCTGGCGCGGCGACATCGGGTGTTGAAAAGGGCCTGAGGCTGTCCTTATCTTGCTCGCTTTGTTGCTTGAGGGTCTCTGTTCCAACTTTAGTCTCTAGATCTGTATGTAGCGGTCGAGGTTGTAACATACCAACGAATGCTGCGGTGGCTCCTCGTTGATCTGGTTGCCGCGTCGACGAGGCATATGTCCTTCTGCATTGGCGACACAGAGATGACGGGCGTATTGCCAGCTGTTTGAACGCGTGTTCCAGCGACATGGTCGAAATGGGATGTCGGGGTAGATGTAGTGAGGTTGAATCGAAGTATCCATAGCAGCAGCGATACGGAGGTTGCGGAAAACCCCCGGCTTGGCACTCGCCTCGGACTGCGGCAGAGCATCATTGAGCTGCCATATCCTCCCCTCCACCTTCTCGTCTTCTCACTCTTCCATTCGCTGTACACATTCTCTTCTTGGACCTCAATGTACCATCCAAACTAATACCCAATGGACTGGACGCACTAGCACGTGAAAGCCCGCCGAGATGCCGTCATACCTCACTCGCCGCGTCGTTCGCTCGCTCATTGCCAACGAACCCATTGTACATCGCGGATGCTTACGACGGCGAGCATACAGCACGTTGACAACCACTTCAGCATCAGCATCTTCAAGACATAGTAGTGGCCAACATGTCGCACTTACAGCGCCGCCGACATCTCAAAGGCGCACCTTCTTCAACAATTTCAGCCCGTTCGGGAAAACGAGACAAGAAACCCTAGAGGCGAACACTGATCCCGGGATCGACAAGCTTATGGAGCTTTCCAAGAAGAAGAGAATGCAAGCGCGACTTCCTTCTCCCAGCGAGATTGGAAAGGCTTTTACACGATTCTTTGACCACCGCCAGAAGGTAAAGAAAGGCATAGAGGATACCCACGCCCAACTGGCCGTCGAGGCTTTGCGACATATTGCAGCAAGTGACGGAGAACAAGATGGACACCTTTCTCAGCTACGAGTCATTGTTACACCTGGGAAAAGCGTATTCACAGCTTTGTTGAGGACTTCTGAACCCACCGACACGCACGTACAGCTTGCGCAAATGCTTTATGACGCATTGAAGTCGTCCAAATTGACGGATATGCGGGTTTCGGCTGCGAGAACGTACATATGGGTCCTGGGTAGAGCGGCTCACGGCCTGGAGGCACGACAAGTAATGGAAGATCTTGAAAAAGGGGAAGACTCGTGGAAGCTGGACAAAACAACACACCCTCATGAGGATACAGAGGAACAAGAAATATCTGTCGAGGAGCAAGTGGAGTCTGAGGCGCCAGACAGAGGTACAATCACCAGGTCACAACGTCGGAAACTGTGGAGCGCGGTCTTCAGGGCCACTGCTCTAGCGAATGACGAAACAAAACTCCTCGAGATCCTGGAAATCATGCGAGATCGTGGATATCTCCCGCTTGCTGCAGTCGCTGACGCAATGGTTCGATTTTACGTTCGAAGAGATAATCTGGACAATGTGCAGTCTTGGTATCAAGAGGCGTGGCGGCTCCACACCAGCACATCTAGACACACCGACACCATGGTCAAGGAGGTGACTGAGCTGTTTCGCCTTGTCCTCCAATGGTGTCTTTCAACGGAGCATGTCGAGTTCGGGCACGAAGTTATTCGTCTGGCTACTATGCGAAATCCACCAAAGATTATGTGGGACGCCATCTTTGTCTGGGCCGCCGGCACCGGCAAGGGGGCAGACGAGATTGGGCGCATGTTTAACGTCATGGAGAATTCAAATCGCAGCACTTCTGATCGTGATCAATCGCGCGTACCAGATATCGCCACAATCAACGGCCTGGTTGAATTCGCTACTTCTCGAAACGATCCATACCTTGCCGAGCGATTCATCGCGCTTGGGCATCAGAGGGGCATCTCGCCCGACTCTCGAACCTATGTACTGCAAATGGAGTATAGGCTCAAGGTTAACGACGTCGATGGCGCTCTCATCGCTTACACGAACTTACAGGCTATGGATCTTTCGGACAACGGAGATGTTCCGGCAGTCAACAAGCTCATCGTGGCCTTGTGCAACAGCAGACGGCACGATTTTGACACCATCATGAATGTCACTGCCGACCTTTCCGATAGAAGAGCTCGCTTTGAGGCCCCTGCAGTTTCCAGCCTTGCGTTGCTGCATCTTCGCCGGGATGAGTTCCACGACGTGGCTGACTTGCTCAGCACTCACGCCTCGCAATACTCTTCCTCGGAGCGCGCTGAAATCCGCAGGGCTATTCTCGCGTTTGCGCTGGACGCCAAAACGCCACTCTCCCGCTCATGGGATGCATACAACATTCTTCGGTCCATTTTTGATGAGATGCCTAGACCGCAAAGGACGGAAATAATGGCGCACTTCTTCCGTCAAGAGCGACCTGACCTGGCGGTGCATGTATTCACGGGTATGCGTCGGCATTCTCGAGACGACACCATTCCAACCATTGATACCTATGCTACGGCCTTCCTGGAGTGTGCCAAGATTCGCGATATCGAGAGTCTAGAAGTCATTCATAATCAACTTAAGCTGGACTACAACGTCAATGTTGATACATACCTCTATAACACCCTCATCATAGGGTATACAGCATGCGGCAAACCGCGCCGAGCAATGGATTTCTGGGACGACATAGTCTCTTCGAAAGAAGGACCAACGTACAACACCATTCACATCGCTTTCAGGGCCTGTGAAAAGTCGCCTTTTGGTGATCTCAAAGCACAAGAAATCTGGCAAAAGCTTCGGAGGCAGAAAGTGGACATCGACCAGGCCATGTGGGCATCATATGTGGCGGCGCTTGCCGGCAATGGCGATAATGAACTTGCGATCTCTACGCTTGAAGAGGCAGAGGCTAAGAACGAGGTCGAGATCGATGCTTTCTTGCTGGGAAGTCTTCTCACGGGCGCTCCCGGGCAGGAGAAGCAAGCGGAAATCACGGGTTGGGCGAAGGAAAGATACCCGCATGCCTGGGAGGCTTTGGAGAAGATCGGATTCGACGTGGATGAAGCTGGCATGAAGATAGCCAAGATCGATCGCAGCGTGACGCCTTGAAGACGGGAAATGCGACTATCTCGTGGGTGATCTGAGAATGTTGCACGTGGCTGCGGGTGATGCTGTTGCTTGGCCCACACTTATGTCAAGGCCAAATTTACTTGAAGATCCTTCTTGCGAAGCTGTCCGCAATTGTGCAAGATTATCTGTTAGCCGCCAACATGGCGAAGACACCGGTCAAGGGACCCATGCCGCAAGAAAGGTATTCGCAATCCTGGAACTGCGAAAAGCCCTCTTTCTGGAATTTTCGACACTCGACCCATGGCACCTGCAAAGGCCTCTGGACATCAATAGACGGCTTCAAGCGCCTTCACAAAGCACTCGTCTTCCTCCTATATCCAGAGCAAAGCGACAAGGCTGATCCGGAGAGCCAAATCATCAATTTCATCTACTTTTAGTTTGAGGTCGATCTTGAAGTGGACATGTAATCACGGCCCTCTTGCGCACTGCAGCGCGCAGCTCTTTTTTAAATGCAGACAAGTGAGCGTAGGAGGTGTTTGCGATACATGAGATCTAGGCTTGAGACCCGGGAAAGCTGGTTCTCAAGAGTCTAGCAAGAAAGCATGCGCCACCAAGGAGATGCGGTGGCGTGAAGAGTGTATCGAATCAAGAGGAATAAAGCCAAGTTCCCACCCCCCGAGGTAGCTGAAGTTGAGACTGGCGATCGGTAGTGGTTGCGTAGTACCTTTCAAGCTCGAATAGAGCACAGCTCTATGCGGTCAATTCGGGAACGAGCTTCACTGGAGTCTTCTCGCTCCCCGTGCTGCAGGACCAACGCGATCAGGTGCAGCAATATACGATTGAAACAAGCTCCGCGGATGTCTAGGGAGTACCGTCAGGCCAGACGCTTGGTAGCAGCCAAGTCGGCGTTCAGATATCCCTAGAAGTTACCCACGAATTCGGGGCATAGAACTAAAAGTTGCCACTGCCTGTAATGCGAGCCTATGCGGACCACTACTTCGTCAACTCAGACAAACCCCAGAATTTCAGCCTTATGGACCCCGGTGAATTGAAGTAATGCTGATTTATAGCCGGATCTGATCCATCCTATAACGATCGTTACTTCTATACGACGGGTATGCGATGTCAAATATGCCAAGTTTGGTGGTTGTTGCCAATTTCTGCAAGCAATAATGGAAAGCTGCTTGTGTCGGACAAGGATCGCATGCGATTTTGGATGTGATTGAGATGGAAATCCGCATTGTTGATCAAAGACACAGCCATTCATTCCTTCGACACCTTGTCGCTTTTGATCATTATCATCAGCGATCATGCAACTCGTACAACTGTTCCTCGCCGTCGCGGCACTTGGAGCCGCTGCTGTTGAAGGCACTCCCTTGCGTTCCGAACCCTATTCCGTTCCAGAATTGTTCTTGCTAATGCTTCGCTAAATTGTTGTGTAGGTAACAGGAGGGTACACGACCGCTGCTAGGGCGGTCGTGACAGCGGCTCTTGGGCGGGTAAGAAAGACGCTCAACCCGTTTTTGTTTGTTTCATTTTCATATACCCAAGAAAGCTTGCAATCTATCGAGAATTGCTACTGATTCTAGCTGCGAAGAGGAGGACACTGCGAACTACTGTGCGAATAATGGTGTGACTCAAGCTCAGCGTGTAAGTTCACCATCTTTCTTGTTCTGGGTTGGAAGAGGTGAGGCTGCCGATGTGTCTGTAGAATACGGATTGCTGCTCTACGACTACTGGGGGGATTGCATGTCGTCCGTAGGGGATGGCGTCGTAAAGAAGCTAGGGCCACCATTCGAAGGCTTGTGGCTCAATGGTGGTCGAATGACAATTTGTTTCGGCAAATCTAGGCATACAATGGCTGCAATTTCCCACTCATCCTGTGCACCACTCGCTCCGGTAGCACACTCTCATACACCATTCTCGCCCATTCAGACACCACTCCTCTCGTCTTGGCCGGGTCGATGATCTCCTCGATACTGAACTGATTTGCCGTTCGTACCGGGTTCATCAAGCGTCGGTATATGGTGTCCAACTCTTTGTACCTCTCCTTCCTCGCCTCGACCCCGTGTTCTTTCTCAATCTTCTTCAGTTCGAAGGAGTGAGAGACTTCGATCCCTCCATCGAGCGGTAAGGAGCCCCATTCTCCACTCGGCCAGGCTACCCTCTGATGTGGGTCACGACAATCTACCATCACGCCTCCGGCTACTCCGAAAGTTTTTCGAATAATGACGCTGAAGATGGGTATCGTTGTCGTATAGTAGGCTTTCGTGAGCTCGACACCCCATCGCATTGTTGCTTGTCTTTCGGCTACCGTTCCGACTGTGTAGCCCGGGCAATCCACGAATTGTAGAATCGGCAGGTTGAAGATGTCGCAGAATTTCAGGTGACGCGTGAGCTTTTGAGAGCCTGCTGCATCTAGAGCACCGGTGTTGAGTTCTGCGTTGTTGGAAAGAATACCGACGGGACGACCACCTAGTCGTGCTAGTCCGATGATTACTGTTCGGCCCCATAGAGGTCCAATTTCGAAGAAAGAACGGTCGTCGACAATGCTGATTATGATTTTTCTTGGGTTGTACATTCTTTCTCGCTTTCGGGGGATGATGCTTCGAAGAGCGTTGTCTTCTCTTGTTACTGGATCAGAGCAATCAATTGTTGGCGGAGCGGAGCTGGTACCGCAATTCGGTAAGTATCCAAGAACGGTACGGATCTGCTCGAAGCATTCTTCCTCACTCGCGGCAAGATTGTCGATTGTGCCATTTGTGCAGTGCATAGCTGGTCCTCCTAGATCCGTGAAAGAAAGGCCTTCCTCAAACGTCGCACCCTTCACAACTTGTGGACCAGCGTTGAAGAGCGAGCCGACATTTGCTGCCATTACGCTGAAATGGCAGCTTACGACTCTCGCTGCTCCCAGACCTATCGCTGGACCTAAAACGGCACCGAGATTTGGAATGCCCATATTCAGTTGCTTCGTTACCACTTCGAATCCGCTCATAGGTGGTACATAGCTGAAGCCGGTGGTGGCGATCGTGCTGATGGACCCGCCACCAGATGATCCATCCGTCAACTTGATCATTGGAATTTTCATTGCGATCGAGAGCTTCTCAGTATGTAATGTTTTTGCCATCAAATGACCGTCCTGGTGGCCTGCTCGGATACTGAAATCATCGGCAGTGAAGACAATTTGTCTTCCATTGAGACGGCCGTATCCTTGGACATTGTTGTGCGGCAGGTAAGATTCGATTTCTTCCCTGCCATTCTCCAGTTGCTTCCATTTGACAGTCCCGGATATAGAACCTATTTCTTGGAACGATTCCGGGTCTAGGAGTTTGTCGATTCGTTCTCGGACCCAGAGCTTGCCGTCTTGCTTTTGCCGAACGTAACCTCGCCTGGATTGATCAGGTGTGTTCGCTATTTCTCGGAGCTGGGAGATCTGTGAGAGGATATCGCTGTAATCATCTGGCAGGTCGTCTTTCTTCTTTTCTCGACGTCTCCGGCGACTTGTGTTGGATGTGTGACTTGATCCGTTCAGGTGGTCTGAGACTTGGTTTGCTCGAGCGGCTGCTTTGGAGGGGTTTTGATCGTTCACCATGGCTGTGACAGAGTCCAATTAAGGTTTGTGATATCCTTCTACATTGGTCTGGCGATAGGGCGTGGCGAGAGACAAGTCAGTCATGAAAAGGTGAGGTCGCCAAACAGTTTAGATACATCCGCAAGAGCCGAGGTTCTCCAGTTTCTTAAAGAGGCTAGCGTATTTTTACCCCTGGAATGAGAGTGTAATTCACCACATTGTCAGCAGTGAATTACCAGTGCCAAGAGCCTCGTCACATTGTATGTCGTGGTTGTTTCGATGTAGAGGAACCGACTGTCTTCCACATCGTCAGCCGATACCGGCTAACGTTACGAACGCTGTCTTGCTCACTGCTTGCATCTGCAGCACGTACGGCCCAGCTTCTCCGAAGCGTCACGATTGTAGACCGATCTCGGTTGAACGCAATAACATAAGTATTGCAAGTAATACGAACCCAAGAGAAAGACAGACTAGATTGTCTATTGACTGCGAAAGGCCCTTCATTAGCCTTCTCCCGTTTCTGCGCACCGAACACGGAAGAACATCACCATGGCAGAGCCGAAGCCTAAGGTCTTTGTCCTCAACCCATACCATCCCGAAGCCCTGCAGCTCCTCAAGGAATCGCCTGAGATCGAGTCCATATTCCAGGGGTATTCAGAGCGATGGCAGGATGAAGCCGATGGTATCTTGTTAAGATCTGAATCACGCATCACGGCCCAAGATCTGGAGGCAGCGAAGAAGCTCAAAGTGATTGTCAAGCAAGGCGTCGGCGTCGATAATGTTGACGTCGAAGCTGCCAGAAAGGCCAATGTTGCGGTATGCAACACCCCTGCGATGAATAGCGAGTCCGTTGCGGAACTCACGATCTCCCTGGCACTGGCTGTTGCTCGGCGCTTGGTCGAGATGGACAGGCTACTCCTTCGCGGTGAGAAGCTGGTCCGATCGCAGCTACTCGGGCAGTCTCTATTTCAGAAATCTATCGGCATCGTTGGAATGGGTGCTGTCGGTAGACAGGTCGCTGAGAAGTGGCTCGGCGCCATGAAGGGTAGAGTGGTTGCCTATGACCCATTTGCGCCAAAAGGAGCTTGGCCAGATGTCGAGCATCGACGAGTCGCCGATCTCGACTCTCTGCTGGACTCGTCCGACGTTGTCACGCTTCATGTCCCGTTGACAGATACAACAAGGAACATGATCTCGCGACGCCAATTCAAGCTCATGAAAAAGAATGCCATTCTTCTCAACTGTTCTCGGGGAGGCATCGTTAATGAAGAGGATTTGCTGGAAGCTTTGGAAGCCAAGGAGATCTTTGGTGCCGCATTGGATGCCACAGAAGTTGAGCCGGTCACGCTTGAAGCCTACGGACGACATCTAGCGAACGACAATCTGATCCTCACACCACATGTAGGTGCGAGTACGGAGGAGAATCAAAGCGCGAGTGGAAAGTTTGCTGTCCAAACCATTCTGGATGTGCTTGCTGGCAAGGACGTGCCGAATCGAATAGTCTAATCTGGCATCATGGCTTGAATTCTCCAAATAGAGCCGCAGACAGAAATGCGGGTCTGTCGGGTGCGGCAAAGTGTTCAGCACTGCAGGTTGTTGTTCTGGCCTAACTCTGAATCCACGCTTGTTGAACTACACCAGCCTCATATCTAGATTGGAGGAATTAGAGAGATGTAAGTTGTTCATCAAGTCAGGCCACTGACTAGGTCTGGTCGTTTCTAGCGCCATCACCAAATACCGCTTATTCATTTTCCTTTTACAATCAGGTGCTTTTCTCGCTGCCCTCCGGCGTGTCGATACTCTCCCCCAAATCCCGGACCCAGCCCAGCCTCCCTTCGGCAAAAATCTCACCAGTCGCTGGCATCTCTCTTCCACCCTCAAGTAACAGTGTTCGAACGATGACTTTATCTGGCATTGCGTCCTGGTGGTGGTACACATGACTGGTACATGTCCCGCAAAAGAAGCACCGGACGTCCTTGCCAGAGGCTCCTTGGTACGTATATACTCTCGGCTCGCCTTTGGTGATGACCAAGTCCTCTCTTGGAATGATCTGGTTACAGCTGTATGGGCCGCCGGATAACTTTTGACAAGTTCCACAGTGGCACAAAACGTGCTCCGCCTGTGAGAGTTTGGCTGTCCATGCAAGAGAGCCGCAGTGACAGGTACCGGTATAGGCTCCGGGTGCTTTGCCCAGAGGATGCGCCGCTGGAGCACCGAATAGCACGCCATCGCGGATATCTACCACCAGACTGTCTTCAATAAGAGGTTTTGCGTTCCGCGAGAACTCCGCATGGACAGTATCCTGCGTAAGGTAGTAATCCAGGTCATCCTGAGTGTCGAATTCGAGAACAAAAGCATGCGTCATGCCTTTACTAAAAGGTTCCCAGGAACGATTTTTGCCCATCCGTAGAGATTTCATGTAAGGTTTGCCGTTTCTGAGACATTTCGTCTTGAGTGCTGTGAAGGTTGCGAAATGGGATTCGAATTGTGTCCAGGTGATGTCCGGACGATATTTGAAGAGGACGATGTGGGTTATTGTTTCTGTCATTTCCGGGTAATTCGCTCCGTTTGTGGGGTGTGAAGATTGAGACGCTGGGTTGTGTTTTCTGTTGGTAGTTCGTAGAGGAGACAGGGGAGCAGGAGGCTTCAAGAGAGGACGAGGGCGACGTAGGCCGCACATATAAGACTGCTTCACCTTCTGGTCACCGATGCAGCCCCATTAATACTTGCTTGGTCGCTGTCATCGCTGTATGGAAGGCAAGTCGTTTTCGGGAATCATTTCCTGCATTTCGATAACGGGCAAGTATTCCCGCGACGCAGAACAGACAATCATGGAATCGCTTTCCTCGAGGACTCACATCTTCTGTACAGTCTGGCGAGAAGGGTGTGGAAAGTAGACGGACGGAGTGAGGGAGATGCGCCTTATATAATGTTGTAGAAAAGGACAATATTGACCAAGACCTTGATGGAGGAAGCAGGCAGGTTTGGCGGGCAATGAGGGCATGTTTGGCCGACGACCTGATTGGTGGGTGTTGCCGCTGCTACCCCCACAGATGAATGACGATATGCAGTGATCTTCCACAGTGAAATATGTCCACGACAACAACAACAACAACAACACCATCGCCCACCAATATCACATATCGCACATCAACGACCACTTGGAGCAGACGACAAGACGTGAAGGGGAAGACAATATCAATTACTACAACACGATAGAATACATTGACCACAAGCACGGCGAGCATCGTCCATATCATCACGACAACAGTACTTTTTTCGGGTTATTGCGTCGGCGGCGGCGTTTACAATCTGGTCAGCCCAGTAATCTCACGCGGAGCATGGTATTCTGGCACACGCATCTCCAAGGCGCGGCCGCTGTAGCCCAAGTCCTCGGCGGCGAGGACGGCGCACTTCTCGCCGATGAGCAGGGCGGTGGAGTAGGTGTTGCAGCCGACATTGTCGGGGCAGATGGACAGATCGGCGACCTTGAGGCCCTTGACGCCGTGCACGTTGAGGCGTTCGTCGAGGACTCCGTGCTTGACAATGCTGTTACCGTTCCTCGGGGCCATGGAGCAAGTACCTGGATTCATGATGATTAGTTGGAGTCGACGGTGACCTTGAGCGATATACTTACCAAGAGAGTGCCAAGTGGTTTCGACGTGGCGCTTGACCCACTCCTCGACCGCGAGGATGTCCTCGGTGGAGTACTCGAGGTCCTCCTGGATGGACTGCTGGTTGCTGTTGAGGAAGCTGCGCTCTGGAGCCTTGCCCGGCTTCTTCTCCGTCGTCCAGCTACCGACTTGAATGTTGGCAGAGATGTGGTTGGGGCCGGCATAGGCGTTGGTGGTCTCGAGGTCCAAGTCGTGGCAGCGAGCTGGAGAATCGTATGCGTAGAATGGGTGGTGAGAGGTCTACATCTGGTCAGCAGGGTCGGCCACTAACAACGATGGAGCATATACTGACCACTTCACCGGCGAATGCGTCCATGCGGCGTGCCGTCTCACGAGATTTAATATAACCCCAGACCATCGGAGCCATGTCTCGGCGGTCGTTCATGAAGCCAGCGTCGAAGTCAGGAGCCTCGTATGGGTTCGGGCTGACAATGTGCGTGAAGCCACGCGAGAATGGGTACTCCAGAAAGTGGAACATGGTGAAGAACTTGCCGGGTGGCATGTGCATGTGATCACCGAACCAGCCAGCAATGACGGAGTAATGCATGACTGGCTTGTCGGGCTTGTTCTTGAAGTAGCTCTCCCAACCGGAGCGGAACTCGCTGCATGGCCAGCGATCCATCATCTCCATCTCCTTCTCCGTTGGTCGGACCTTGACACCAGCGTCGATTCCGTTGGTAGCGAGTGGGCCGGTTCCGTTGATGTTCCATTGGTTGAAGACCTTCTCCTGGGCCTTCTCATCGCCGCGGACAAAGTCGTCGAACGAGTCCGCCCAAGCCTTGGCTCGATATGGAGAGAACGTGAGGTAGTGGTCCTGGAAGTTCAGACCGACACCAGGGAGATCAACGAGCGGCTTGACACCAGCCTTGCGGAGCTTGGCTGGGTCACCGATACCAGAGCGCTGGAGGATTAGAGGTGAGCTCAGCGTGCCACCGCTGACAATGACCAGCTTGCGGGCCTTGTAGATCTTTGAGGTGGCCTCCGCTGGGTGCAATGGCTTCGTTGGGATGGTTCGAACTCCCGTGCAGCGGTCGCCCTCGAGGATCACCTTGTCGACCTTGGTATTGCAGACAAGGTGGAGGTTCTCGTACTTGGCGCGAGTGCTGTGGATGTAGGCATGAGCGGAGTCGGAGCGACGTCCAGTGTCGCGATTGATCCACTTGAGCCAGTGCTCGGCTCCGTGGCCGGTGACCAAGTCTTGGAGATCGTCGGTCGTTGGAATGCCCTGCGACTCTACAGCACGGAGGAAGTCCTGCATGACCGGGTATGTGTAGTTGCCGAAGGAGACCTTGATTGGCCCGTCGAACCCGTGGAGGTCACGGTTTTGCGAAGCTCGCTGATATGTCTCGTGCTTCTTCATCAATGGGATCAACTCCTTGGTGGTCCAGCCCTTGGCCTGAAAGTCGTCGTAGTCGGAGGCCGACGCACGGGTGTACATCTGTTCTCTTTGTCAGCAACTAACACAACTACCACTTGTGGGAAAGACCGAGGGAAAGGTTCACCATGAAGTTGATGGAAGATCCACCGCCCAAGATGTGGGCGCATGGCACAATTGCACGACGGCCATTGAGCCACTCTGATGGCCGAGAGTAGTAAAAGGAGGCTGTCTTGGAGTCCAGCTTCATGTTCTTCGGGAAGATGCCCGGACGGAAAACCCATGGGTTGTTGAGGTTGCTCTCTCCGGCCTCAATGAGCATGACCTGGAGCTTGTGGTCCAAATTGGCCAAACGGCCAGCCACGACGCAACTTCACTGGTGTCAGCATTCACTTGCTCTGTTCTCACACACGACTTCGACGAACCCGCATGATCCACCACCGCATACGATAATGTCAACCTCGTCTGGAATCGTCATCTTGGTAGATCGCTCTTGCTTTGAACTTTCAAACAAAAATACAGCTTAGATTGGGGTCGTTCCCGCGGATGTGTGTGATGGTGGAGGATGGTGAACAAAGGGGATGAGACAAGGAGCAATTCAGACGAGCGTGACACAGTCACTGTATATCAAGACGAACTCCCCGCACGATGAGGTGGTCGTCGGGAGAGAGGAGCTCTGGATCCCACGTCCATGCTCCAGGATCGACAAGGGACGGTCTGATGAGCTTTTGCTTGTCTCTGCAGCCAGGCAGCTAACGCCACGCCGAATGAAAGTGATAGGAGTAGGTGCCTGCAAGACATTAACTCTACGGTATTCGATGCTGCTCTCATTCTAGGCGCCACGGCCAATGGCAACGATAGGAGCCGTTCCGATTGCATTCCAAGCTGCAGAAACAGAATGCCAAGTACCGAATGGATGTTGTTCTCGTGGACATGAACAGTGCTCTCTGGCTGGACACCGCAGCATTCTTCCTGAACCAAGCCACCAAGCAGACGTCTGATGTGCGGAGAACCCAGCTATGTTACTGGCATCTGGTGGGTACGGCGCGCCAAATCGATCAATCCCATCGAGAGCTGTACCAGGATGGAATGCACGTCTGCGTCTCACCACGACAAAGCTGATGTGGTGTCAGAGCTCGCAGAGGTCGACACGCTTACTCGCATATCGGCAACGGTGGGCCAGGGCCGTACCCTTCGTCTTGACGAATCTCCAAGCACCATCTGCGATGCTGTTGATCCATAGCTCTCCAAACGTCTCCATCCTTCGAGACGCATGCGATCACAGATGTCTGACACAGCAGATGTCGTCTCCAGGCATGATCTCCAATACCGCAGTACAGGTCGACGGAAGACGGGTGAAGTAGACGAACGCAGACAGGAAGGTTGTGGCGCCGTAACTCCTTTTCCGCTGCATCCATCTTGCTGCATACGCAGGGCTCCAGACGACTTGGCACATCTTCGCATTGGTCTGCTGCTACCTACCTCCTCTCTGGCGCTGTCCTTGTGCAGAAGGATTGCCTCGTACTCCCCCACACCTGCATGCAGCAGCGCGTGCGTACATAGTTTTGCGGGGAACCCTGCGACCATTGTCACTCATACGC
The DNA here is from genome assembly GCA_963674455.1 of Lecanosticta acicola. Classification (NCBI taxonomy): domain Eukaryota; kingdom Fungi; phylum Ascomycota; class Dothideomycetes; order Mycosphaerellales; family Mycosphaerellaceae; genus Lecanosticta; species Lecanosticta acicola. The sequence continues at coordinate 231,228 of CAVMBE010000022.1, read as the reverse complement.
CAGGATCCGTTGCCACGATTCGAGGGCTCTGGATGTCCGGATGCATCGGCATACCGTGGGTTTTTGTTGTTGTTGGTAAGTAAGATGAATTGGCGCAGACTCCGCAGAGTACAACGTCCGTCCCCAAGCGGCCGGAAGCGGCTGTCTCGAAGCATCATCACTAGGTACTCTCTTTGGCAACAACGAGACTAAGACCAGACAGCTTCTTCGACACCGGCCTGGCACCGGCTATCCTCATCCATGAGCATTTACCAGCTCTCCTGGCTCCTCGCACACCGGAGCAAGTGACCACAAGGAGAGGCTGCCGAGTCCCCAAAAAGAATCGGCCTAGGCTTTGCCTTCCCCCAAAAAGAGAGTTTGTGCCAACGAGACGAATGTAGCGACATACCGCTCGATTGAGAGGGTTGCTTCAGGAGGAGCAACGATCGAAACGACCTCCATCAAGGACCTTGCAGGCACGTACACGTACTCTGCAGGAGGTTCCGGGTCAGTAGAATGTCCCTTCGTTCGTCAATAATGGCGATGGATGTCTCCTCCATCGCAGTCGGAGCGGGTGAAGATCCGCTCCGACTGTGTCTGGCTAGGTTGTGTTTCCGTCCCTATCATTTCTCTGATGTTGGCCGATAGGAGAAGGTGGGGAATGGCTTTTTTGTCCTTTGCAAGAAGAATTTGTCAGATTGGAGATTTCCTGTCTGTCCTTTAGAGATGCTAAATTATGCTACAACACCCAAATGGTGATGACCAGAGATGAGGTTCCTTCTTCTACATCGCAGGCTCCTTTCAACTTAGCCAGATAGAGAATGCCAGGCCTGCGTCTGGCTGTGCTGAGATGTGACAGTCTTGTAATATATATCCATGCCATTCCGTGTGGCCCTGATGTCGATCTCACCTTTCAGTCACAATCGAGTCAAACTCCATAGACTCAAGTCCCCACCATCCGAGTTCTCCTGGTCAATCAAGCCCTCGATGATCGCCTTATTCTTCTCTTCCACCTCCGGGCTATCGATAAGCACTTCCTGATCCTGATCTTGATCTTCCTGAACACCTTGCCATTCTTCCCCGTACATTTCGTTGTTTCCGTCTCGATTGTCATCATCGCTATTGGCGACAGTATCTCCATCTCCACATCCGCCCCGGGAATCGAGATTACTATGTGGTGTAGCATACGCAAAAGGCGTCGTACCTCTGGCGCGGGCTAGTTGACTACTCCGTCCGACTTCTTCCGCTGTGTTTGGAGAGGGCGGTTCACGACTCCACCTTGGGGTGAAATTGACGCCTCGTCGCTCGAGCTCGGGAGAGGTCGAAATGCGGCGTCTCTTCGCAATGTACTCGGGGGAGTACTCCATGTTGAAAGTGGTTTCGTGTTCGAAGGAGGTGACTCTCCGCTTTTGGACGGGCTCGGCGTCCACAAGGTTCACGATTGAGCTGGGCAGGGAGGCAGATCTCATGTGCGAGTGCCGGGTCGCCGAAGGAGATAGCATTGGCAGGTCTTCTTTGTCGCCATCATCCTGGCCGACTACCTCACTCGACGTGTCCCAAGCCGAATCGTGAGACGCAAAGGAAGAGTGTAGACTAGATGCTTGGTCCAGCCGCTGGTTGTAGGTCCAGCAGGAGTCGATCAAACGGCCTTCATCTTCGGCTGCTTGCAATTCGCCGTCGGCGTCGTATGTTGGGAGGTCCCTCAGTGACGGCCATGACCAGCCGGGTCGATGTGCTTGTAGGTAGCCAGAAGGCGTTGTCAAGTAGAGCCTTCTTTCGCCATCGTTGACCTTCATGAACACCGAATCCAGGAAATCCGCTGTCCATGTCGCCGGCGTGACCATCTCAGCAGGGCTCAGAAATCGTAATCGAGTAGACTTGCGCACTTTGCGAAGAGGCACAAAGCGTTCCCTCAGCCCGCAGTACTTTTTGACGGTAGCGGCGTTGAACCCACCCTCATCGTACGGCAATACGTCTCCAAACGCTTGAGATATCGCACCAAATATATGGCGTGCATCTGGTGCGTGCACGGTGATATCTCTGACCAGGCCGCGGCTTGCGAGTCTCTGGAACACAGCGCCTGTGGGCCCGCAGGCTTTCGGAGACAGCCACTCGGTGTGGTCCCCATTTGCACACTGTCGATTCCAGGCCTCGATAGATTCAGTGGTCCACCCGCTGCTCTCAACGGAGCGGAATGAGGACTTGAACGCGTTCTGTGCGGCCGGCCATTTTTCAGAGGCCTCCGTAGCTGATTGCAAAGAGTGCCGGGAAGACTCGCTGGCAGAGAACCAGACCCCGGGCAGATCTCGACCAAATGGTAGAATGACAACCTGGATATGCCATGGCCGAGCATACGACGGCAAAGTGGCGTTTTCGATCTCTGCAATCCGAGACTCGAGCGCGTCGATTCGTGGCCCCGTCTCGGCGTTGGCAGCCAGTGTGGCAAGAACAACAGCTTCTGTCTGCGCCGCGGCGTTCTCGTCGAACGAACCATCCGAGGCGATCGATCCGGCATCTTCATCATCAGGCAACAGCCGCCTCTTCTTGCTGCTCGACTTCCGGTGGCGGTTGTTGGATTCCTGACTGGAATGTTGGGTTTCACGATCGTCTCGCCAACCCTCTAGGTCCTGTATCCGAGCATCTAGCTGGCTGAGCCTCTGCTCGGTATCGTCATTTTCTTGCGCTTTGTCCTGATCTCGACGAAAGGTTTCCAGGTCAAGGACACGACCGTCCAGGAAGTCAAATTTGTCCTGAACTTCCTCGGGTGGCATATGGGAGAAGGACACCGTCTCTAGCAAGTTGATTCGTCTCCCATAGTCTTCAATGGTATTGCACATCTCTTGGATTGACAAAGAAGGTCCAACACTGACGCCTGTCGGCACTCTTGGCAGGCTGACGTTGGATATACGCACTTCATTTGGTTGAGCTTGATGCGATCGGTCCTGATGTTGAGAAGGTGCTTCAGCTCTCGGACGAGCGGGCGACGAGCGACGGACTGGTGAGGGACCAAGAGGAGCGCCAGGTGCTGTCAAGGCTCTGAAATCGGGCGTGCCATGTACGCTCGGCGTTGCGACTTCTGTCGCACTGTATTCGTCCATGCCATTCTCGTTGATGTTGATTGGAGGGATGTTCACAGGTGGTCCCATACTACGCGATCGCTGTGGCCGCGCCTGAATGTCCCGCGGAGGGCTCGCTCTCTGTTCGTTGTACACGCTGGGAACAGCCGTCGATGGTAGTCTGGAGGTATCGCCAGAATTTGGTCCATCATCCTGCTGCCGCGCAAAGCCATTCAAAGCTTGCCAGAGTCGAGAGTGGATAGATGGTGACTGCGACCGCACATTCCCGATGCCGAGTCCTGTGGTCGACCTCGCTGGCGCTATTTCCAAGTTCTCTTGTCGCGAACCTGTCGACCTATTCTCTCCAATCAGCTCGCTCCATGTTGGAGCAACAAACCCGCCAGCCTGTCCAGACGAATTGACTTGGTGAGAGCTGGGGAAGACGTTGGGTTCGTTGCCAGCAGCCTCCCAGCCGTTCTGGACCTGACAGGTCGTATCATGGAAGCACGCGTGATGTCCACAGAAACACCAGGCTCTTTCACGCTCATCGTCGATTACGGTCGAAGTATTCAGCCAGAATCTCCTACACCCACAAGTTGGTGCTTGCACTCCTGCGTTCAAGTCTCTATAGCTGCACGCTCCATTCGGTAGTAGCAATTGCTCCAGTCTACTGCCTCCGTCCAAGGATGCACGACCGATAGCTGGGCCTTGGTAGGCCGCCATTGGCGACGCCCAATGGCTCTGGGGCGTCTAGCATGCCATTTTACGTGGAGCGTATATTCAAGGGAGGTTCGTAGGCGGCGGTGGAAACGTTCGAGGTCGAAGGATCTCAGTTTATCTGGAAGGCGATCGCGATGGTTGGGGCAGAGTGAGTTGGATATAGCTTTTACATCGAATGCTCCGACTCGTCAATGAGATTGCGCGTTGGTGGGTTTAGGTGGGAGGAAGACGCGCAAGAAGGAGGAAGAAGGAAGAAAGTGCGCCGGGGAGATCAAGAATCAGTCAGCGGAGCGGGCCCCACACGATATCATATGGAAACGCCCGTCCGGGGTCTGTAACCTGATAGCAACGATACAATCCAGTGCTGTGATTGGCTCGGACCGCGCTCCGAGGACGCTCATGCACGCGACCCTGAGGCCGCGCTTCCCTCTACTTTCACGGCAAACATTCACTTACACTTCTTGGCAACGCTGCTAACGTACCACTGCCACGCGTACAATTCGAGACGTTGCACATGATGCGCCTGGCCGATACGACAGCCAAGGCAAGGTCGGCTTTCACCGGAATGGCTCCCCTGCCGCCTGCCGAAGCGAGAAATGAATCACTTGTGCGGGAGCTCACAGTACATGCGCCGAGTGGTATTGCAGAACCATGTCAGCCAAGAAATCGCCAAGGAGCTGGCACACTTTGTCGAGGACGAAATTCAGCACTGAGATGATTGACGGTGTCCAGAGACAACCCAAGCGCCATTCACAATTATTCTGCAATGGACAACACAACCCAGTCTGAATGAATGTTGGCGAAGGAGAGCCGTATCTTCACTTGGGCAAAATCGAATACCGCTATTTTTGAGCCCCTACTATGCTACTGCTGCCTGAAGACATATACGCGGGACTCTGCTGTGTGCACGACTCATGTCGGCTCTCTTCAGCATCTCAGCCGCGCCGTCGTCACTTCTCTAATGATCTGTTGCACCCTTCGCCACGACAGCTATCCGGTTCATGCCAACGTTCTTCGCGGCGTAACAACCTCCCTCGCTCACGTGATTCTGAAGAACAATCAAAAAAGTCAAATTCAAAAGCAACCTCCTGTGCCTTCTGGTATTCCACTGGTTTCCATCCGGATGTCCTCTTGTTCCTCACCCACTCGTTTGCCACATGTCCTGTCGGTCCGCCGTCTAGCCTTCAGGCGCTGACGAACTCTCCGTGACGCGACAAGGGCGATAGTGGAGTCTAATCGGTTATGTCAATCACCTGGCCCTGCTGATCACGCATGCCTTGGTGTTGAACATAGCTCTGCTGATTGGTGTACTGCTGCTGGCCGTTTGGAATGTTCTGGTATCGCGGCTGAGCAGTCAATGGAGCCGGATACATTGGGTTGTGTTGCAAGTGCTGCTGGCCATAGCCCTGCTGGTGCATCAATGGAGGCGGACGAATGTGGCCGTGCATTGGCCTAGGGTCGATCTGTGTATGTGGCTGAGCATAGCCCTGTTGATGCAGGTACTGAGCCGGATTCATTTGGCATGCATTCGACCGTGGAGAATGCTGCGCATAGCCTTGACCGTTGCCATATTGCTGATGCGGTTGACGATAGGCCGCTCCGTCTGCGCCTGAAGGGGATACGGCTTGCTGATGATAGCCCAGCATTGGCCGAGTGGTGGCCTGTGGCGACTGCTGTCCATAGCCACCGCTCACGCGCTGCTGGTTTGGATAGTATTGGCCGGTCATGTTCACCTGTTGCTGCTGAAACGAAGCCTGCTGAGGTGATGGGCCTCCCATGTTCATCTGCGGACGAGACTGATGGTGCATAGGGTCGTTGTAGAACTGGTTCTGGTTGCCAACTCCAGGACTCTGCTGCTGCGGCATAGGTCCGTTGGCGCCCACGCGCGGTGTGTTCTGGTACTGCGCCGGGCTGGCCATGTTGTACTGGCCGTCACGCGGATACTGAACTTGGCTATTCATGCCTATACCATGCCGCTGATAATGCTGTGCTGGCGAGCCGTTCTGCAAGTGTGGAGATTGCTGCCACTGAGCTGGGGTGTGCATCGCTGGTGTGCCACCAGATTGTGGCTGCCCCGGAGCTCGATATTGCTGCTGCTGGGGACTCGACTGGACTCGTCCACCTACCGGGCTCTGCGGAAGCGGTAGGCCTTGAGTTGGCACATTCGCGCCGAATTCATGGCCAGGATAGGCATGAATGGCTACATTTGGTGGCGCTCGAGGAGCTTGCTGCTGATAACGCGGCGTGCCACAGCTCATAGGCGGAGACTGAGATGATACAGCTATTGGCATCCGCGGTGGCTCTCGAAGCTGCCCTGAACCATTAATCGCTGCCTGTGGAGACGCTTGTCCTTGTACTGGCGTGCGTTGCCACTGCGGCTGCCGAGGTGCTTGTTGCTGTGAACCGGTGCCACCCGTCGATGGAGCAGTGAGCTGTTCATTCCTCGGCATCTGAGCGGGCTGTTGATGCTGTGGTGGCGGATTCATACTGTGAGGAGGCAACTGCTGATCTCCATCCTGTCCAGACCGCATCTGAGGAGATGCCTGAGTCGTAGCCGCGCTGGCTGTCTTCGTGGTCCTCTTGCGTGGCGCCGCTTTCTTCTGGGAACCTGGCGGCTGCTCGACAGTCTCCTCACCGACTGCAGGAACGTAAGGCTGGCTGTACTTCCTAGCTACCTCCAATTGCTCCTTCTGGAGTTGTTGATGATAAGCTCCCATCGAGGTGTACCACACAACCTGGCCGAGGCTGTTCTCCTTCCAGACCCCTGCAGTCTGCAAATGTCCATGGTCTTGCAAGAACTTCTTGACGGTCTCCTGGCACATCGGCTTTTTAGTCTTACCTGAGACAGCCACACCAAGCGAATTGCAGATTTCCCGCAGATTTGGCGCGGTATACTGCTTCCAGTCCTGATCGGGGGTTTTCTGAGCCAACTTCACCATCGCGGTGATCGTCTCAGTATTCTGTGCGCAGGTTGCGCAGTGCGCATTTCCATCCGGAGGAGTGACACAAGGCGGAGCAGAGTGGCTCGAGTACCCACTGTCGGACGCCGTAGTGGCCTTTGGAGAGGCAGATTGTCCAGGGCCATTGCGTTCATTGTTCCGAACGCTTGTTGGAGCCTCGTCCAGAATCTGGATATCGTCGCCATCATCGGAAGAAGCAGGCTGCTGGTGAGCCGTGGCCTCCTTCACACGCTTCGGCGCAGGCTGCTCTGCCTCGGGACCATTGTCTGCCTTTCGCTTGTTGTTTGCTGGAGCTACCATAGGCGCTTCTTTCGCTATATCCGGCGAAGGCCTGCTAGTGACGGTGTCTTGTTGTGGTACTTGGCCACTGTCTCCCTTCCATCGCTTTGCATTAGGCTCTTGTTGATCGCCGTCTTCGACATGAGCCTTTCGCTTGGAGCCAGTCTGCACAGGCTGAGCGAGTGGAGTCGAGGCGCCATTCCCAGCAGGAGAACATGGTGTATCGGATGGCGAGACCTGCAGTGCTGCGTCTTTGCGAGCTGCAGCCTTAGCAGTCTTCCGCTGCGCAATCTTAGCCTGAGCCGCACTGCCCGCGTTGTCGCGCACTCGTTGCTCTGCTGCCATCTTTGCGTAACGGTCTGCGGTGTTCTGCGCCTTCTGATCCTTCTCCTTCCTCTCAGCTTCGCGCTCGGCTTTCCTCTCCTCCTCAGCTTTACGCTCAAGTTCTCCCTCATCAGCATCAACCTTCTCTTTCTCCTGGCGACGGTCTTCTTCACGGCGCTGAGAAATCTTCACGTCTTTGTCGCGAATCTTCTTCTCTCGGGCCTGTCGCTTTCTGAGCGAGGTCGATTCTAATTTCTTCAATGCCTTTGAGAAATCATCTTCCTCGCGTTCTTCGTCAAGCGCCTCTTGCTCGTGGTACTTGCCGTCAACGATGTCTTCCAAGTACTGCTCTTCTGACTTCTGCATGGCGCTGGCGTGCTCGAGACACTGCTTCTCGCAGTCGAGCCAGCTCCGCCTATGGGCATCGACCTTGGCCTCCGTAGCCATATCGGAGGGATAAATCGACCACTGCGCTCCAGCAGGCTGTTGCTTGGGCTCTAGCTGGGGCTTTGGTGGCTCTTGTGCCTCTCTCAGGATGTCCTGGATATCTCCGGCTTCGAGTGCAAGTTCCAAGTCGTCTTGGTCCACGGAGCTGAGGCGAGCACACAAGCCCCAGCACTCCTGCATGTAGAGCAACACCGCAATGCTGAATTTGCATGGCATGATATTGTTGCCCTTCCTATACAGTCGACCGAAGCGGAAGTTCTTGAGCTTCATGTGGATCCATCCCTCGCTGGACTTCTTAGCCACGGCTTTGAAAGGACCATCGTGGTTCGCGCTGTTCGAGTCGAGCACTGGATCTAGTGCTCTGAGGACTGCCGTGGTCATGCCGAGTCCATAGGCGTTCGCAGAAGTGTCCAAAATCATGGCTGGTGCCTCTGCCATCTTGACGAAGGGCAGAAGTAGCTCCGCAAGCCCAGATTTCGACAGCTCGTCGTCGTGATGTCCCTGACAGAGACCTTCAGCGACTTTCTTCACGTCCGCCTCGACCTTCTCAGGGGTAGCTTGCGTAGTGTATCCACTGATGTCGGCCTCGAGTCTGCCCTCCAGGCTATATTTGACGGTCATCTTGACGGTCTGCGGGTTCCACTGGGCGCCATAGAAGTACTGCTGCACTTTCCCGCCTGTCAGTGTTTCGGTCTCCCGCGTGACTTTCGATTTCTCGTCGTCGAAGGTGATGCCGAGCTTCGCCAACTGGTATCGCGCCGCTCGACGCCGCAACTCCTCATCGCTCTCCCTCGGGGCTTGCTGTGGGCGAGTGCCTTGCTGCTGGGGCTGGGGCTGGCGCTGCGCTTGCGTGTTCGGAACCGGATGCTTGTTGCCATGTATCAGGCTATTCGCAAATTGGTCGTTGTCGCTGGACTGAACCGGCTTATCCGGATTGTAGATTTTAGACCCCTGGCCGGGTCTCTTGAGTGTGTTGGGCGCACTAGCCTTAGTTCCTGCCATGGTGGGCGGCGCAGTAGCTGCTGGGATGTACTCGAGCTTGGCGGAAGCAGAAGGGTGCGATAATGCGGTGCTGGGAGTTGTCCGGGCTTGCGCGCACAATATGGGCGTCTGGGGAAGATTTGGTGAAGTCGTGGGTGGGATGGAGGTGTTGTCGGGAGACGTTGTGGTGAAAAGAGGAGCGTCGGAATCGGACTGAAGGGCGTGGAAGGTTGTGTTGTCGGCGTCGGCGCTGGCTGTCCAGTGACTCCCGGCTACGTCACGCGAGATGAAGTGAATGGCTCGCGTAGTCACGTGTCTTCACATGAAAATGCCAAGACACCCTAATTCCCGCTTGGGTCCTTTCGATGACCGAGACGGATGAGACAGTATCCTGAACGGGAAGCCTTTTTCAGCCTGCCCGCCTGGCTTGAACAGTCTGGTCTCTGAAAAATCCAGCAGTGATCGCTGGAAAGCTTTCCAAGTGTCCGGCGTCGTCCGGCTTTCCGTGTTACGCAGCGAACCAGTTCCGGGTCGGCAAAATACCCTTACACTGTGAGGCAATCCATGTATAGCGGTAGGGTATTATGGTCTGGATTTCCGTAGGAGTTCGCAAGGCCAGGAAGCGAGCGCGCGAGATATGTGAAAATAAAAGTCGGAAAATAGTTTGGATGAAGGAATTCGAAAAGTCCACGGGACGAAGGGAAATACTTGAGCTTGACTATTTTGACCATCTCGACTGCGCGGTACTTAAAGGTTTTCGACTTGCTGTGACCGCCAAGGATGAGGACAGGCCTGAGGACAATCCTGAGGACAGCTAATGGCTGAGTCATCGGACTAAAACGTATCTGTACTCGAATCATACTCCAAAAATTAACGCATGTAAGGCCTGGAATGCGAAGGTTGGTCTCAGAATATGTAGAACAATAGTACACGTAGCGCGGATAGCGATCTTCCTAAACATAGCCCTTCTCGAGCATTCAACCCACAATGCGCGTTCGCATTTGTGGTCCATGCTTGCTTTTCATGTTCTCAATGCACACATCTGCGCGGAGAATTGCGAATCGTGGGACCTCTTCTTTTGCGCGTCCGTCGAAGTAGATGTAGGCTGCGATGGTCTCATTCGGATTGGTCGTGCGTGGAACGTAAGGTGGAATAGCCGCGTCATATTTCCCGCGCTCGCTCAGATTTCCGGGTAGACCGCCAACAATTCGTGGCTTTGGGTGTCGTTCGTTGTACTCTGCCATTGAGCGACTTCGCGTGGTGGCGAATCATGGACTGGATGTCCTCATCTGGGCCGTCTGACACGCATCCGTTTGTGCGCCCAGTTCTTGTGTTGCTGGCATCACTGCCATCGCTAGGTGTCCTAGCGAGGGCTGTCGCGGCTTCCTTGTTCTCGCTGCTTCCTCTTGGACTCATCGCCGCTACCAGCGCTCACGGATAGCCTGACTCGCTGCAGTCTCAGTGGACGTGGTACTAAGCGCTGCCTCCATCTAATAAGTACCCGTCAGTCAATAGCCTGTAGCACATAAAACGGGAGTGCTCTTACCTTGGTAAACTGGATAGCATGCTGTCTTCCCAAGGACTTGTTATCGAAAGCGAGTATATACATCTCTTGTTGGAAGTCTTGCGAGCCATCGTCGAAGGCTCATCTAGACGAGGCCCATAATTGCATTGTAAATTTGAGTAGACAAAGACATTGTTTTATGAAGGCTGGTCAAGAACGAATTAGCCAGAAAAGAAAGATCATCTTGTGTATAGGCGCATCTTCAGACATTTATAAGTTGTTGAGAAGGGTATAGAACAGGCGTGGTATGGAAAGAGATAAAGATTACCGGCTCATGAGGGCCCAGGTTTACTTTAATGCAATATCAAAACGCGCTTTGCAGCCCGACAGACTGGACGAGGACAAAGGCACGATAGCAAGTAAATGGAGACGCAAACATCGTTGTCATTAGAATGCTGCCAAATTTACCCGCAAAGGTCTCTCCTAAGCAATTGGGTTCCATTGTCTCCTTTCAAAAAGAGAGATGTTTCTGGTACCGCCTTGCTAATATCTCCGTGTCCGCTTCCGAGTGCTTGACTCACAGGTCATGCCGCTATCCGTCCAGCTTGCTAGAAGTACGCTGGACCCCTTCTCGAGGTCCATGTCTCCTGCACTGCCATGTCGATAGCCAACTCCTCGTGTCTTTCATGGTACTCGGTCTTGCAGTCCATCTTGTTACCAGTGTATCCGTCTCTCTTCATTCGAAAATTGTTTCCTCACGTAGTTCCATGCCCAGTGCTCCTTCCAACACCTTAGATCCTGCCTTCCTCACTCGCAAAATGCCTCTTCCTACCGTGTCTTTTGACGAGCTGTACCAAGGCTTCCCGCATATATGTGCAGGACTCCTTGGGTTCCACTCGTCGCAAGATCTCCAGTAATCGGTACAAGGTTATGCTAAGTTTTTGTTGAGGAGTCTTCAATTCTGCCGTCCGCTCACACGATGCCTCTTCCTACTGCGTTCTTTGACTAATCGGTACAAGGCAACGCGTAAGTCGGCTGACATTTTTTGTGGCATAGAATCGAAGGTGAGGTAGTTGGCATGATGGTGAGATGAAGTCGCCGTCGGGATAGTGGGCGCAGCTCAGACATGCGGTTGATGTAGATGTCGAAGTGTGTGGGCCCTTGTACCCGTTGTGATAGCGCCCTCATCTAAGAAGGTCGCGCCGATCACTTCTGGGGCACCAGTGGTCACATCCTCGCTCGTAAGAGAGGCCACACTCACAGCGGAATCCACTGCCGGGTTGTAGTGTGCTGCCCGCGTGCGGAGGACCAGTGTTCGCAATGCGCCGAGATGCCGCAGGGGCTCGACTGGAGCCGGTCGTAGGGGCTTGTGATCGCCGAGAGGGTTGCTGAGCTGTAGCTTGCGGAGCTGGCTGAGCCGTAGGTGGAGTACGAGCCCTCTTGAATTTCTTGAAACTCCCCAAGACGCGGAGATCACGAGTCTTGATGTGATCGGGCATTGCCATAGCTTTCGGCTTCTGCACTGGTAGCGGGTACTTGCTGCAGTACTCGCGGACCGTAGCTCTCATCTCGACGACCGTCGCGTTTACTCCAAGCTTATCGGCGCCTGGAGTATTGAGAGCAAGCCACGCGCTCAACTGGCTCTTTAGGAGGACTTCCAATTTGCCCAAACAGACCAGGTCGTACATATCCTGACGATCTGGCTGACCAACGAACTTGTTCTTGGCGATTTTCAAATAGACGTCTCTGGGATCATGAGGATCAGTTGAGGTGCTGCTCCTGAACTTCGAAAACTGTGGCTGGGCGGTGTCCGTGCTGCCTCTCGTGCTTGGCGGCAGCAGTTGAGGAGTGGAATCATTCTCTCCCTCCTCGTCGTCTTGACTAGGCATAAGGCGCCTACGTGCCTTGCTTGGCTCCGGCTCTTCCTCGTCCTCGTCATCACGAATCACTGAGCGCTTGCGCTTGTTGCCAGTGATGTTCTTCGATGTATTATCAGCCATAGAGGCGGAGTTTTTGTTGCCTTGGGCAGGATTGTCGGCGAGCACAGGCTTTGAAGCTGTTGATGTCCCCGTTGAAGATGGGGAAAGAGGCGTCGATTTACCGTCCTCACTGCTGTGCGACGGAGTTGGAATCTGCAACATTGGAGTAGCGCGGAAGCCTTTGCGTGGTATCTTCTTCTTGCGCTGGCTGGTGTCGACGGTCTTGCTCGCCAGTTCCGCGTCCTCGTCAGTCGAGGCCTTGCCGTTGGCTACGGAGATCGCGTGTGCCGTGCCACCTTCCTGCTTCTGCTTCTTGGAAGTTGCTGCCTCCTCACTATCTGCCTTGCGCTTCGCCTGCTTGGTCGTGCTCGCAGCTGGCTTCGCACTCTTGGACTTCGATGCTGCGGCTCTAGCGGTGTGGACAGCGGCGGCAGTGCTAGTGGTGCTGGTTTCGGCGCCTTTGCATTTAGGCTCGGGCTTGTCATCCTTCATAGGAGACTCGGTGCGCTGCTTCTTCGAAGGAAGCATTTCCGTGTGGCCCTCGACCGCAGAGCTGGCCTTGCGCTTAGACGATTGGGCGGTGGAAGAGGCGGGCAATTGCTTTGCCGACGGAGCGAGCATTCGTGTCTGTTGCGCATAGCCATTTGGCTTGGAGTTGGTGGTGGAGTTGGTTTGCTGAGACATTGTCGGCAACGAAGTCAAGGTATCCGGGGAGGATAAAGGCTACGGCATGTCAGTATAGAAAGCCAAGCGCCAAATGGGCCAGACTCGGTCTCACCTGGGTAGAAGGCGGTGTTGAAGAGCGCTGTAGTAGCACAGCGCTAAAGACTCGATGCGAGATGAGCGCGGTGGACCTTTGAGAGCTACTTGGTGGTTAGTAAGGATGGCTCATAGGATGTTCAGGTGTGTGCGCGGGGCTAGAGAGTATTGCGAGAGCCACTTACTCAAGTTGTGAGCTGGAGGGTCGTGTTGCGCGATGCGCGATTGTGGATGGAGAGGAGTCGGTGGAGGAAACTCGAGTGGGCTGCTATGAGCACGGGCGAGTAGTCGCAAGGCAGCTGAAGCAGAGCATGTGTGCTGGGCGGGAAGTCGTCTTGCGAAGTCGCGTGGTGAGCTGTTCCGTGGATGGAGAGGGAAGAGGTCGGGTGTTGTACAGAGAGGAAGAGGATGGGTGGTCGTTGCACGGACCTAGAACTTGACGAGGTCTGGTGAACAGTAGTTCTTGAGCGCCCCAGCGAACATTCACTTGAGCGAACACTCGCTTGATCTCCACTTTTCTCAGCCAAAACGGGAAGGAAGGCATCCGTAAGGCATACCAGCATGCCCTCCACGTCACTCTCCGTGCTCGACATCGATAGCGTTGTGTCGTTACTTCGCCGACTTGAAGTTCAATGGCTCCGATTGTAGCGGTATTCTGGGCACGATGGGGGAGCTGGCGTTTGCGGGACTGCCAAGACACTGCGCAAGTTCACCTCGAGCCCACCTGGCGCTCGCTGAGCAGCCGGCAGACGATACGATCATTGCTCGGTCCGTCAATTCTCGTCGAGTTGGGAACGATCCAGTAAATTAATTGGTCCTACATTGTCGAGCCAGATGAAAGGATCCATACAGACAATGCCCTGCTTCCAAAGACGAGACTTTTGGTGGCAGCCAGCATTCCGATATCCATTCTTGACTACAGTGGTGATCAGTATTGGGACGTTCGAACGTAAGCACGATGGCTAGAGCTATAGCATAAGTTAGTCAGTGCGTATATAATGGTTCCATAGTACGGTTGAAGAAAACCATGGAGGCACAGAAAGGACTGCGAGAGTTTTCTACTGCTGGGTACCCGACGAAACGAAAGTCTCAAGCGGAAAAGAAGGTACGGACAAAGGAGACAAAAACAGTGATTGTTTTCTGTGAATGTGGCTGCTTGTCAGAGATATGCAGGCATTCTCGACGGAGGAGGACCTGGAGAACGTCCCCGACTGCTGCGTTCGGCACCGGAAATGCTGACTTGACATCGGGCGTCATGGTGTCGCCGACAAAAAGAAAAGGAGAAACACGTCAAGGCAGCAAGCGCATGAATTAAGCCAGACGAAAATCAGATTATAGCCATAGCGTAGAATTGATATGATTGACAAGAATTTTGCGAGAGCAAGGGGAAAAGAGAAGGAGAGACGTACCTTCAAAGCCCGATGGTCACCCACCTTCTTACATATCTGGCGCTCAGCGGCTTATCCATACCACACCACCAAGCAACACAAACAAAACATCAAAAAGAAAGGTCCTTTCGGACCGTCCTACACCCTCCAAATGCCCGCCCTCTAAGAGACTCACAGTTAGCTGCAGCTCCCCGCGGAACTCGAAACCCTATGGGCCTCGAGCGTCCGCGTGGCCACAGCAACTGCAAGTTCAGAACCTTTAACTCAGGCTCGATCCGTTCTTTTATGTGTATGGTTCTGATTGGAGCAAGCTGGCGTGTAATTAAATATATAGCTCAGTTGCTGTTTCGAGATTTGCCGGAGTTGCTCCGCAGGTTCGTGGGGAGAGTGAGTTGCGCAGGATTTGATGGGGCATTTGATTAAGCAGCGGAGGATCGGGTGGTGGCGGAGGAGCCGGGCATATCAGTCGTTCCTCTGGGCGAGACATGGGACCAACATCGTTCTCTAGGGTGACGCGCTGTCTTCATCTGCCCCACAATGTCCTGACAAATGCGCTGCTTCTGGTACTTACTGACGATATAATTCTGAGAGAGCTCAGCGGTACTGTGCGCGCGCGGCGTGCCGTAACGCTGCGCGGGTCGCAGGAGTTACAAGCATCCTTCGAACATCGCTGAGACAAGTTCCTGGTCAGTGCAACTGAAAGTACTCAATATGATTGTGGTTTCTTTCTACGGTATTGACATTTGGGTGGTGTCATTCGCAGCTGCATGAGGCTGCTCGTCATGGCTTCGTACTCACATCGGTGCGCTGTCGCTACTGTGTCGCCATTGAGCAGTTCGCGGTTGCTCTGCATCCTTGGCGCACGAGCTTGCGGCTTTCGTGGACGCAACATGGTCGCTGTGAGCGTCCCGTTTCCAGGACCAATGCCTCCAGTGGGGCACCTTCGGCGCAGCACCTGTATTTTCTACCCCAATGTTTCGTTCCGCTCATTTTCCCTCATGCACCGCAACACTTCCCTTGCCCTTCGATTTCTTGCTCTTGTCCTTCTTCCGCTTGCTCCTGTCTCTCTTCTTCAAGCTTTGCATTCCTGCCTTGCAAACCTCCGCATATCGTGCAAAGAACAGGTCAAGGTCATCTGGCTGTACGACTGTTGACAGCTTTACTTTGTCCTTGTTTCTCTTTCTGTCTTTCGATTGTGACTTTCCGTCTGTTGCGCGAACGATCAGAGGAAGTGGATTGAGTGGGTGCGTATCCCATAATGGGTCGTCTGCAACTTTCTTGGCCGAGGGAGGAGATGAGGCCGATGTGTCGAATGTTACTGATCCCGTGTCAGTCTGCAGGATGCCAGAAGTCATTTGCACGGCCCATACATCGCTTCTGTGTGAGGTATACGGATCCATGGCCCTTTTCTTGCGTCTTCGAGATCAATGATGCGAGTTGAGTGAAGAACTGTCTGGTGTCAGTGCAGCCTTGATAACTTGACAACTCTCCCATACCTCGTCATTGCCCAGATGTCCTGCCATTACCCAAGTACGTCTCCGCGATGTGGTGCGGTGCAAGTAACGGGTAGCGAATCTGCAAAGGTGAGGTGGGATCGCTGTGTGTGGAAAGCAAGTTGAGGTGAGGTCGAATTCGGCTGCCACGGCGGATCCAGCTCCGGTCGATCTGCACAGGGTTTTGGTAGATCTCAAAACTTCTCCCCGAGCACAGCGAGTGCAATGCAGTGGACGGAGCCCTTCAATCGCCGTCTCACTATTGCGTGTGCTCGTGAAGGGTCGTGAGGATGAGTCGTACCAATTATGGAGGACCCAAGCTGCCTCGTACATTGCTAGACCAAGTGGAAGGTGGACGAGTATCGAAAGGAAGAAACCAGCTTTCTCGAAAAGACAGGCGGAAAGCCGAGCGCATAAGCAGCAAGCAACGCCCATCACGAGCACGCGCGTCACAAGATTATGCTCAGAGAGAAACCGAGCCAGACAGCGAGTACGATGAAGCTTCGCCATCTCCTCCGCCGGCGCAGCGTACGAAGTCGATATTGAAGAAAGAAAGATCGCGCAAATCACCCACCCCCGATCCTGAAGAAGCGCCGAGACCACCTGTGGTGTCCAAGGCTGTGAAGGCCAGATTGGAAGACGACGATGCAGAGATAGCGGCGCTGGAGAAGAGACTTGGATTCAAGGGGAAAAAGAAGAGAAGGACAGGCGATGACGAGCTAGATTGGCTGGTCTATGGGTCAGACGGCGAAGAGGAGGCCTCTGCCAAACGTAAAAGACCAGAAGACGATGACTGGCTGCGAAATAAGAGGCGAAAGGGCACGGGCGCGGGTATCGATCTGTCGGAAGAAGAGTATGATCATGAAGATGAAGACGAAGACGATGCCATTGATGAGCTTGACGACCCTCTCTCCGAGGATGAGGTGTCGGGAAAGGAAGATTTCGAAGGATTTGATGATGAAGATGCCGGTGATATTGAAGACGAAGAACACGTCGCGGAAGCAGCAATGCCCCCGCCGAAGAAGCCGAGAGAGAACCCATACATTGCGCCTATCGCGCCGTCAAGCGGCACCGCCAAATACGTTCCCCCTTCGCTTCGCAAGGCAGCTGAGTCTGACGCAGAGGTACTCGGGCAGCTGAGAAGACAGCTTCAGGGCCTACTCAACCGACTGTCAGAGTCCAATATCATCTCGATCCTCACCTCAGTCCAAGAGATTTATGCTAAGAACGCTCGCCAGCATGTCACGTCAACTCTTATCGATCTACTGAAAGGACTCGTATCAGATCCAGCGGCTCTGAACGATACCTTTCTGATCCTTCACGCCGGGTTCAGCGCAGCCCTGTACCGTGTGTTGGGCCCTGATTTTGGTGCCCAGCTCCTCGAGAGCATTGTACAGGCGTTTGATGACTTTCACAGCTCCAACTCGGGAGGGAAACAAACTGTGAATCTTGTCTCTTTCTTATCGGATTTGTACATTTTGAGTGCGATAGGATGCGAGATCATCTTCGACTACATCAAGATTTTGCTGGATAAGGAAAACTTCAGCGAGTCGAACACCGAGCTGTTGCTGCGTATCATACGTCGAGCTGGGACACAGCTACGCAAGGACGACCCAACTGCGCTTAAGGACATTGTACTTCTTCTGCAAAGAACCATCTCTGCTGTCGGCGAGCCTAATATCTCTGTCAGGACGAAGTTTATGGTTGAGACGATTCACGACCTGAAGAATAATCGCATGAAGACGGGTGTCGCGGCCTCGAATATCTTTTCTGAGCACATGCAACAGATGAAGAAGACCTTGGGATCTTTGAAATCGACGAAGACCACGGAGGCCATGCACATTTCCTTGTCAGATATTCGGGAGAGCGAGAAAAAAGGCAAATGGTGGCTCGTGGGCGCAAGCTATCGTGATCCAGCAAAGATGGCGTCAAACATTACAGTGAAGTCGGACAATACAGTCACAACTAAGGCAGATGCAACCCAAGACGACGAACACTCGGACGCTGGATCGGACTCGCCAAACCTTGACAAGATCGCGCGGGAGCAAGGTATGAATACTGACATCCGGAGGGTCATCTTCATCTCCGTCGCCGGTGCTGTGGATGCCCAGCATGCCTTCATTCGCGTTCAAAAGTTGAATCTTAAGAACAAACAACGTCTCGAAATTCCAAGAGTTCTGCTTCACTGTGTTGGCGCCGAACCGGAATACAACCACTACTACTCCCTTGTTGCGACACACTTCTGTGGCGACCACAAACTCCGCAAAGCCTGGCAATTTTCTCTTGTCGATCTGTTTCGCAGGGTGGGCGAGGCAGCTGCTGGTGCAAATGGAGACGAGGAAGAAAGCGGAGATATTCAGGTACGACAGGTCTACAATATTGCGAAACTCTACGCTGCCCTCGTAAGCGAGGACCTCCTGCGAATCACTTTGCTCAAGCCACTGGATTTCTCGGACTTGCAGCCCAAGACCAAAATCTTTGTGCAGGTATTCCTCTCCACAATTTTCATCTCGCTTCGGAAGAAGGCACATAAAGAAGGATACGAAAACGCCGTCAAAGAGGCTTATCTGCATGTCCACTCGGTGCCAGAGATGATATCGGGCTTGAAATACTTCACTAGTACTGTTCTCTCTGCTGCCGAACTAGCGCAGAACAAGAAGGAGAAGAGGATCATCCAGCTGGGCTGTGATTTCGCTCTTGAGGCAATGTCAGCAGCACCGCCGCAAAGCAATCTCACTTTGGAGGACGACCTGGACCCCAGCTCGGACTAGCACCTCAAATCAAAAAGCTGCTGCTATGGAGGCAGCATCACTTCTCGCTGTGTATATGAGATGAAGAGTTTCAAGACGATTTTGGGCACCTATGAGACGACCTAGACTACTACCCATCGGACTAGAACCTCCACTGACAACGCTGCTGCTATGGCCGAAGAGCGAGTTTTCGTCGTGCGCATTACAAGAAGAGTAGCGACAAGTTAAAGCTGCCTGTAGACAGCCTGGATGACCTGTAGGGCTGCTGTCCCCGAAGGACAAACCACACCCGTACTAGCAGATGTGCCTCCCGATTCCTGTATCACTGAGCGACATCGAGACGACTGTGATGTGCTGAAATGTGTAGAAATTGGTGTGCAATGACTGGTGATACATACGCAGCTTCAACGATGGTGCATTGGCCTTGCGCTGTGCGTGTCGCATACTACCGATACCACTTCGAGCCATTGAACCAGATTTCAGACATTTGCACAACAATCATCTCCGGCAGATAACTCGCTGCGATGCGCGACTTGCAATGTGAATCTGTATGTATCACATCAGGATGAGTCGAATTGAAGATGCTGACTAAGATACAATACCAATTGAGACAATAAGAGGTCGACCCATTGTCAAACTTCACATTCCAGCAAAATCTAGGACACTTGCCATTGTCCTATTGATTCAGCCTCACCGCAACTGTATATGTTGGTGCGTTGTCACCGCATCCGGCGACACATGCTTTTTTCTTTGTTTCTTTTGGAGCTCCCAACTTTCTCCCTCACTCAGCACTTACATCTGACCCTCTCCGCGACGACAGCAGCATAGTGGCACACCGCAGCGATCGAGACAAGATGGCACCAGCATGGTTAAACCCCGCGAACTGGTTTCGCCGCCAGGTGGTTCCACCGACCGAAATCGAGTACGAAGACGAATACGAACCGCAGCTGGATGAGCTTACCGAAACGCCCATGGACATTGATGATGCCCAGCCATTCACGCCTAGCCTACGTGCCGACGAAGAGGATGATGCCGTTCCCGAGGACTATGGGGAGGAATTCGCTCCTGACCTGGAAGAAGAAGACATTACGGAACGACTCATCGCTCGTCGAAACAAAATGGAATTGTACACGAACAAGGAGCTCGACGAAAGGATTGAAAACCAGTACGCGACTGTGCTGAGAAAGTTGAAGGAGAGAGATTTCGACGCTGCTACTGCTTGGCGCCTCATTGTCGGCCTTGATGCAGTGTGTAAACGCGACCGAAGCAAGGGATTCCACGACTTGATCGAGCCTGTATTGCTGGGAACAGTGACCATTGCTGCCATCATCGATGACATGGGGCGTTACGTCGTGCCTTCGAAATACAGAAACCACGAACGATACAACGAGGTACGAGGCACCGCCATGGATCTATTCCAAGAAGGTTGGCCACAGGACTTTCTTCATGCTTTCATCAAAGAAATTCAAAGCGATTTGATTCCGGTTGAGGATTGGTCAGACGAGCTTGAGAATTCGACACGGAATAAAGACGCCGAAGAAATGCTCTTCCGCTGGGCCCCACAGCTCTGGGAGATTTGGAGAGAAGGTCCAACGAAAATGGATGGCAGCAGCGTTCGACGCAAGGACGAGGATGTCGTGATGAGTGGTATTGGAACTCCTGAACCACGTACGTCTTCGAACTCGCCACGAACGCCGAAGTGTCCTAGTCAGGCAAGTTCTGGACGTGGATCGCAGACGCCGAGCTTCTATACTGCGAACGATACCATGCCGGAGTCGGACTCAGGATCGGATGCAGAAACGACCGTCGACGAAATCATTGATGATGTATGCCTGGGACATCGCTATCATCTTGAATTCACGGATGACGACCTCGATCAGATTGAGAAGCTGGGGTCGAGCGGTCTTGGTCCTGTCGACGTCTGGCGTATCTTCGCCGTCTTGCTTGAAGAACTTGGCAGCGCAGAAGCCGTGCTCGCAGACTCTCGACTCTATGATATCACTAGCGGAGGGCGTAGGAGTCGGAAATGGCTGGACTGGTACGACGACCATTACAAGGTTATCTTCTCCGATTGCGGTCCGGAACTTCGTCGAACGGCCAAGTATTTGTGGGCACGAGGCTTCGATGAACATTTTGTGAAGCGGTATATGGATATCCTGCGGGGCAGGTATCCTGTTTTGGGTGAGGAAGAGGCCGCTCTGGCAGTCCAGCTGGAAGATCACTTTGAGAACGTGGATGTCCTTGACTGGCTGTCAAGATGGGCTCCTGAATTGAATACGATCTGGTCAAGGGAGCTTCCTGAGGACGCGCCCGAGTCTGCTGCCAATCGTTCTTCTTCCTCGTCTGACGATGGTAATGATGGTGATGATGACAAAGACAAGGCAGCTGATCTCGGAAACCGGTACCCTCTCCGAACTCCTCCTCTTCGTGATGATGGATCGGACTTGCCGGACTACGAGCAATCCCCACCTGGCACAGGCCCACTAGATTCTGGACTACCAAAAGATTCATTACTTCAGAAGCTGATGTACGGCAATGGTCGGTTTGACTTACCCCGTGGAGGACGCAAGTCCAAGAAGCAGGAGTTGAGCGACTCAGGTCATAGGCCTGGTGTGGATACACCCCATTCGCCACCCCCTGAGACTGGCAGAAGTACGACAGGACCCAAACCTAAGCCATACCAGCCGACCAAGACAAGTTTTACACCTGGTGTAGATACACCTCATTCTCCACCTCCGCCAAAACATCGAAGTCCTACGCCGAAGTCAGTTCCAACCGCAAGAGCACGCAGGCAATCCGTTCTGCCCTCTCGCGAGGAGATCAATGCCCGCGTCGTCGAGAAGACCAAATCGCAAGTAAAGGGTGACACCATGGTTGTACAACTCCGCGCGCTCAAAGATCGTGGGTACAGCGTCCGGGACGCTCTGCATTTATGGGTTGAAACCCGAGAGGTCACTGAAGGTCCAATGGAACAGGTGAAAAAGCTTCAAGAGCTTCGCAACCATCCCATGGACGCACAAGACTTCCTTCAAAGGGCCTATCGCGAGGCGTTCTCTGTTGTCAAAGATCCTCATCTCCGTCAGACATTAAAGTCTCTCTGGTGGAAAGGCTTCGATTCTCGTTATATCTGGAATTACATCTTGGAGCTGGAAGCGGCAGACCCTTCGTTGGAGACAGATGATTTAAGGGAGGCGGATGTGCTGGAAATGGACCTTGGGCCGTGGGACATTTCAGAGTGGTTATTTCAATTCCGACCTCGTTTCCGGGAGGTTTGGGACGAATCCGAAGTCAAGGCGGACTTGGTCACTCCTCTATCTTCGCCCAAGCCTTCAGGCCGCTCTCTCCTAGACGAAGACTTCCTCGACCTGACAGACAGACCATTCATCTGGAACTATCTCCACGGACAGGGTCAAGATCGCCACTGGGTTCAAGATTTTCCGGATTGGGATAAGAGAGATAGTTCGACTCTCGTCAGGTCGGGCCTGGATCAATTCCTTGCCTGGCGTCTTGTGGACGGCTTGAGCCATCGCAGAATTGAGGGCCCCGAGCGTATCGCAGCACTCGACTTGCTTGCGAGTGACAAAGCCCTTGCACTCCGCGTTTTGGCCGCTTACAAAGAACAAATGTTTCAACGACTTGGTTTACTCGGCGAAGAGTTTGAAGAAGTCCGAAAAGCCATGACTGAAATGGTGGATAGCAGCGAGAGCGAGCCTTTCCTGGAATACGCGGTGCGACAAGACTGTGAAGAGAGGACTCCAGAAAAGCTTCACGATTTCATAACGGAACTCGCCGAGGAACGCCGGAAGCTTGAGAAAGAGAATCCTGGCAAGCTTCTCAGACGTTGCATCTTGGGCGACTACTTCTACGATACAAGAATATCCAGGAACGGAACCGAGATGGCATATGGGGATCGGAAGTTGTATGAGGGCTACAATGCTCCGACCAATAACTTTGATGAATCGAATGGTCGATACTTCCGCGACTTCGTCCTGCAGGCTGTTGATCCCGGCATCTGGCAGGAGTGCGCATTTCGTGGCTGGGGCCCAGCTCGAGCGTGGGCGACACTGACAGCAATCTTCTACCCGCGATTCCGCAATGACACTGTAGATCATGATCGCCCCGAAGATGAAGAGTATGGTCTAGCTGTCAAAGACCCGGAGTACCGGAAGCGATTGATTCTTGACTGGTGCAGTGATTTCGCGGAAGACTTGAGGAACAGAGAGGACCCAGAGATGGTCGAACTGGTTGAAAGCTACATGGATCGCCACCTGGACGGCTTCTTGATCGAGAAATTGAAGCACGATCTCCTGGCCACGGGCAATTACGCGACACGCAGGAAGCTGTATGGTGCGCTGAGCGACAAGCTCTCGGAGAAGAATATGAATGAATGGACGTTTGAGTGGGTTCCCTCGTTGAGGGACGCCTGGCTTGGTCCTCGAGATCCATCTCCCGGTGGTAGCGATGACGGCGGCGATGACGACGGCGATGACGATGACGGTGAAAGCGGCAAAGATGGCAGTCCTCCTCGAAAGCGATCACGAGAATCACATGTCGATTCGGGTGACGAGGATGGGAACTCATCCGATGACGATTCGCCGCCGCCTCCAAAGCGTCCTCGTAGCGGCACACCGTTTCCGCACGACGAGTACGGCGCTTCGGATATTGTATCTGATCCCTTATCACCTTCTGACTCTGACTTTGGTCCCGACGACTTTCCCCACGTGGCTCGACGACTGTCCTACAACTCTCCAACGCCGCCGAGACCGGCGACACCTCTCGGTCCAAATGTTTCCTTCGAAGAAATGTTCACCAGGAATCGCCCTACTCCAAAGTCTACATTCAAGGACTTCAGACCCAAGAAGGTCGACAATTTGAGATACACCAATCGTTTGTGGACACCTCGTCGCTTGCCGAATACACCTACGAAGAGCCATCTGCCACCTAGTCCCAGACGCAAGGGACCGAAGCCGAGGACATGTGAAGCTTGTGGGAGGCCTTTTAGGGTGACGAAGAAGAAGCAGCCGGCGGAGCCAAGGAGGGCAGTTACAAGACATGAGTGATGCACAAGACTGATAAGATTCAATGGTAGACGCTCGGCACGGGTCGGGAGATACTCGGACTTGCCTGTTTGGGACGCGACTAGACTGTGTATGTAAGGAGCTCCGGATCTACATAACGGACATTTCAGTCAGGATTCTGGGATTTCAGGATTCTAGGATTTTGCGATTTAAGATTTATATTCCTTATCCTACGTATATTCTAGTATAGCTAGTAGTAATCTCTATTACAGCTCTAGGCCGTCCTCTCTACTAGTCTCTTCTCTCTTTTTCGTAAGTCCCTTCTCTTCTCTCTACTAGTCTTTTCTCTCTACCGGTCTCTTCTCTTCTCTTTATAGATCTCTTTTCTTCTTTATATCGTAGGACTCTTCTCTTTATTAATCTCTTCTCTCTATAGATCTCTTCTCTATAGATCTCTCTTCTCTACTAGGCCTCTTAAAAATATATCTACTTCTAGGCCGGTTTCGTAAGTCTATTCTCTTTTAGAAGAGATCTATACTACTTATAAGTAAATTTTAATATATAGCGTATAAAATTTTATTAAGCCTTAATAAAGATTTAGTAGTAGAGGGCCTAGCAAATCCTGGAATCCTAAGTAAATGTCCGTTATATAGATCCGGAGCTCCGTCGTATGCGACTGCGGGCTTCTCCTGTTTCTCTCGCGCCCATCACAAACTCATTTCCATGCACAATGTCAGTTCAAAATTTCCATTCATAATGCTCATCCGCGATTCCCATTGACAATGTTGCGTCAACTCTGCAAGCGTCTCTCAAGCAGCAACGTGAAGGGTGCGGTACACGTCTCCAAGCCCTGGAAGCGTTCTCTCACGCGACCAAACGCGATTGCCGACAGTCCTCCGTGTATCTCGCCCACGACAGCACACATATGACTCAGGCTGATGTTTTCATCAGACTTTGATCCATGTAAATACACCAGTGGACGCTGGCTTCGTCTCAACGACGAGCAAAATCAAGCCCGCCACATTGCATTCGACTTCCACAAGCTCTGCGAAAAAGCCATCTCGTGCATCCCCGGGTGCGCGAGATATCGCTGAGTGTATCAAAATAGAAGGTGGCTTCAATCGCGCTTTTCTCTTGCGTCTTGATAATGGCGCTTCGATCGTTGCTCGCGTCCCCTTCGCTGTTGCGGGCCCAGCCCGTCTCACCACAAACTCCGAAATTGCCACGATGGATTTCAGTGAGCTGCAGTTCATCGCACTCTTTCGAGCTTCGTTTCATGCTGACCTGGGCTAGTCCGAGAGAACACGTCGATACCGATACCAGAAGTGCTTGCGTGAGTGATGATCCGACAAACCCGATAGGAACAGAGTACATCATCACGAGACATGCTGGAGGCGTCCAGCTTCATCATCAATGGCCAAGTATGAATTCTCACCAGCGCATGCTCGTCACCAAGGCGCTTGGTTTCATGTGCAAAGATATGGCCGCGTTGGAGTTTCCGGCCTATGGATGTATCTACTTCGACAATGTCAACCTTCCTCAGTCGAGCCTGATCCCGATCTCGGGAGGTAAGAGCATTGGACCACACTGTGGTAACCGTTACTGGTCCGTCGCCCCTGGAGATCCCAGAACATATGCCAGGAGGCCGCCGAATCAAGGTCCTTGTAAGTCCAATCTCATCCGAAGAAATTTCCTGCGTCTAATTTTTCAACAGGGACCACACATGCAGAGTACCTGCGCGCACTGACAGACGCCGGCGACTCTCGTATACCGACCTCAACTGATACGAGAAATCTAGAGTTCAAGGGTACAGTTGATCAGCATCTACATCTCCACCGAGCCTCTGAGGAAATTTTGCTGTCCCTCGCGCAAACGGAACCACTACAATCTACCTGCACACCAACTTTGCTGCATCATGACATGCACAAGAGGAACATATTTGTTTCCGAGCAGGATCCTTCTCAGATAACAGCCCTGATCGACTGGCAATCGAGCGCAGTAGAGCCCAGCCATGCCTACTCCGACGAGATGCCTGACCTCTGCCAAAAGCCTGAAGATTGGGACGATGCCGAGCTCAAAGACCCTCTCAACGATGAGCAAAGGAAGAAGGTCAATGAGCTCTCCATCTTACAAAGAACTTGGGAAGTAATCGTTCGAGCTTACATGCCAGAGATATACAGGGCTCGAGCAATGGACCAAGACTTCCTTCGGGTCGCTCAGTACGCATCCTCTGCCTGGAGACATGGAGCTGTTCCCGTTCGCGAGGATCTCATACAACTATCCAGGCGCTGGTCCGGTGAGCTCGGACTATCAGGACCTTGTCCATACCAGCCGACCACGGAAGAAATCGAGATGCAAAAACGACTCTGGCCGCAATTCAGAGACAACCTCGATCTACGCAAAATGCTTTACAAGGGCCTGCGCACGGATGAAGCGGGCTGGGTTCCAATCGATCGTTGGGAAGATACCAGAATTGCACACAAGACTTTATTTGACGAGTGGTACCATCATGTTGTGGAAAGTGGAGAGTTCACGGAAGAGCAGGCTCGGATGGCTTGGCCGTACGATATACCGTGAGGTGGAGCTCTCCTATGCCCCGGCGTCTTCGCACATCGGCGCGCAGGTTTCACGGTTGCTACGGTTGATTTTGTGCTACTCGACTCGCTGTGGCCCTGAATCTTGCTTGGCTTTCCGAGAAACCGATCAAAGTTCTGCTGCGTAAAGACGCTCTACAGAAGTTACAGAAAGCCCATGATGCTAGGCTGGAGGATCGACTTGGCTTCGGAACAACCTGGATCAGTCTGTCGAGAATAGGGCTCTCAAACGCACATTCAAGCGACCGGACTTCTCATCACCGCACTCAATCTTGTCAAGTGAGGATGGATGGAGCCAAGATTGGAAGTGAATGATCCCAATTCTCGACTTACTGTTCTTTCGCTTTCAACCTGCAGACTGGACAACGCCGCAAGCAACTACTCACATGTTGCACCACAGCGAAGTTACCGCCGGAAATCTAGCGAGACAAGGCCCGACGACGTGGATATCTCAGGCCAAGTCTGTCAACGCATGGTTTTAAACCGACCTTCCAGTGTCTTCAAACTTGAAGCAGATCTCATCAGCCTCATTAGCAAGCTGCATTTTGACAACCTGAATTCTACTCATTACCATCCACCTACATAGATAGTGTGTATTTCGAACATCACTCCCGCAGCTGTACAGTCTCACGAAGCACATCCGCCGTTCTGTATTTCGACGCCGGGAGTGCGAGACTTTCGTTACTGGGAACACGATCTAGCGTGAACAATGGATCGACTTATTTGCCATGTATAGCTGCGGCGCTTGTAGGCGCCATCTATCTTCCATTCTTATTCTTCATCGCATCGAGAGCTTCTCACTTCTTTTTACACTACTGCTACCACCAACACCTGCGCTTGAATCATCTCATCCCATGTCTGATCACTCAGCTCTCCGCTAATGCATCCTCATACGCTCTCACGGCGGAAGAAGTAGATGTAAGCAAACTTCTTCATCTCGTCAACATCACCGCCCAATGCAACCTTCTCGTCATTGAACAGAACCCAGCCTTCTTTCTTCTTGATGAAAGCGACGTAGTGGCCAGCATGGATACTTCCACCCTTGTGACAGACGATACTGTTGAGTGAGAATTTGGCCGGCTTGGTATCTTCGATTTCCATCGCCGATGCAGCCGCGTCTGCTGATCCGTCTGCAGCGTCAGCGACATCATCACCAAAGTCGCCAGTAGCGTCGGGATGGGAGAACAGCCAGTCCACCGCGCGCTCCATGTCGCCACCAGTCTCCTTCAGTGCCTGGCGGGCTTGCGGCGCGGAGAATCCCATGCTGCCGAGATTCTCGATCTTCTCTGGATCAACCGCACCGCCGGCGGCACCTCCAGCTGCACCATCATTGCCAGCATCCATCGGCACGTCGATATCCGGGTCTTCCATGTGCTCGAACAACCACCCAGCAGCAGCCTCGGCATCTGAGTTGCCAGTGGCATTGAGCGCCTTCTCGCATCGCACCTTCGGAAAGCCCATGCTCATCAGCATCTCCAAGGCCATCTCGTTCGGCACGAATTTGTTACTTTCGCCCGCGCCAGCAGCGGCTCCTTCCGGCAGCTCTTCCTCGCCTGGCAGCTTGCCCTTGCTGCGATACGCCTCCATGTCGAAAACCTCGTCACTGACGACGACAGGAACATCTCGCTTGGTGGGTACCCAGTTGACAATCTCAAATCTCCGTGCATTGATTGCGAGGATATTTGGGAACGTCTTGAAAAGCGACTGTTTAGTGAAGCCCTTGTTGCCACAGCCAGCACAGGTCAGGGCGACGATTTCGGGAGCTGTGAAATCATCAAGGCACTGCTTGAGCGTAACAGGCTCGAATTGCTCCTTCTCATTTTGTTTCTCCTTCTCGCTCTCTCCATTTGTGGCCATGGCAGTGTCTTCGGACTTCGGTAGCCGCTTGATCGGGACAGCGACAGAGATATTTTCCATTTCGTCCTGGCGGTACCGAACCTTCTTGCATTGTATACACTGCAGCTTCTGCTCCATGTAAAAGCGGAAAGCATCGACAGGATCGTATATGTCCTTGTACTGGCCTCTCGCGCCTTGTTGCGATCGAGAGATGAGCTTCAGCAAATGGAGAAGCAGTTCAAATGAATCCTGCTGTCGTGCGGTGCTGAACTCGGCGTGGCCTTTGCCGACCAAAGCCTTGAGCATCGCTGGTGCTAGACCTTTTTGATGAGGCTTTGCTTCGGGATCATCTCCGTAGTTGACCAAATCTTCTGGCTTGCTGTAGCGTCCCGAGAGAAGACCGTCAGCAATCTTTCGGAGTTGCACCTCAAGGTCCTCGGCCGGCTTGCTGATTGGTGGCAATGGTTCATCGGGTCTGTTATATCGCTTGCAAAACTCGGGCATGGAGAAGAGAGACTGTAGAACCGAAGCCATGTAGCAAGTGTTGCCCAGATTCCTCAGACCGGTGAGCTCGGGGCCAAAGAGAGGTTCCAGCTGATGGCCCTTCTCGTCAGTCATCGCGAAGTCGTAGCTCAAATTGAATCCAACGTTCATCTCTGTCAAGCTCTTCTCGGTCTTCACGCGGTCCGCAATGTTGATTCCCCAATGCATCAGGTGCTCAGCAAGTAAAGGATCGGACCTCTCCTCGTCACATTTGTAGCAGTACAGGTCGGCAGTACCCTCTGCAGTAAGCGACCCGAGCTTGACGGCCACGAAGTGTTCCACATTTGTCCCGTGCTCTCTAGCATGGCTGTTGCCTGGAGCACCGCCGTACTGAGCTCGCCCACAACCCAAGTTGCCACATGTCAGGCACAGCCACAGGTTCTCCTTCAGATCGCACTGACTGCACTGTCCCAAATCTCCGCTCGCTATTGTCTTTGCAGTCTCTTGCACCAGAAACGCTCCAGTATGCTCGCAGGGTTCAATCTCCAGCTCCCATTCCTTGATGTTCTGTTGTGTAGCGAAAGTGTTTGCCTTGAGCACGCCCTCCACCACCTCGCCGACCTTGCCATTTCTGGAAAGGTCGTCTACGCCACACTCCAAGCACCTAACAGTCGTCTTGGTATCGTATCGCTCCTCTTCCGTTTCGGCCTTGATCTCCAACTTGCTGATCTTCTCGGGAGGCTCGCTGTCGTCTCGTTCCTTCCGCTTGCGAGTTCGCCGGATGTTGACCGCTAGAGGGTGTTGAGCTTGTTGAGCATGGAGCTTGCTGTGGTGTCTGTCTCCTGCACAGCCGCCGTTGAAGCAGTGAAGGCATACATCCACGCCGGCGGGGTCATCGACGCTATCGAAGCAGAGGGTGCAGTCTTCGCGGTACACGCTGTCGGCGGGCCTGGGAGGGTGGATGTCGGCAGAGGCAATGTGTGGACACGCCGCCATCTTGTTCGAATATTTCTCAGTCGTTGTTGGGATGTATATGAGTATGAGGGTAAGAGAAAAGAGAAAGGAGGGAGGCGAACAGAGGGAGTCGTGTCGTGTGTCAGTGTTTGTTCCCTGGATGCACTACAACTGTGTGGAAGCTCTCAGCCTCAAGCTACCTGACGTCGCTTATCGTCGTGCGTGCCCGAGCGCGTCGCCACTTTGACGCGGGGTAACGTGCGCAACTGAAGGCCAGTCATCAAATTTATAATGAATATTTGACGGTCTACCTATCCCGCGAGAGGAGCCGATTGTGTACTTGGAATCCCAATGATGGTTGTAGGCTCAATCAACGTCAATGTACTATTTGGGCCGAACACCTATTGCAATTGCGCACAGAGAGACATCAACTCCAGGACATTGGCCGTACTGGTCTGGCCGAAGGCTACTTGGGCCCGTTGATCCGCCTTTGCCCAGGATAGCGCAGAGAACAGGCCAAAACGGATGGCGGCAGCAAGATCTACGACCTGGATGAAACATCGCAAGATAATAACAAGAAGATCACAGTCTCTGCTCTGGTGCTGGAGAAGCATTTTCTGGGCTGTTGCTTGCCATGGCTCGCTGATCGCAATGAAGACTGTCGAAGAGACGAGCCCGGAAAACCTTTGCAGAGCTCGGACGGGCTGTCACATCTCCCCTATCTCTATCGCGAGGCTACTGCCATTACACAAGGCTATGGAAATGTGGCTGCATATCGCCAAGCAGCTTGTCCAGCTCGATGCCCCTTAGCGAGCACTGCTTTCGTGTCCACGGCGGGGTGCGGCCTCACTGGTCAGCTGCAGCATCCGTCAACAACTTCGCGGCACATTCAGCCCTGGGGTCGAATCGCATAAAACATTCCACACCTCCACCTCTACGCCCTGCATTCCAAGGTAAGAGCCGACAATTGCATCCAAGAAGCGGTACTCGATACGATTCTGCCTATCCTCCAGTTCGCAGACACCTGGTTCGAGGACAGGGAGCGTTTTGCGGAAGAGAGGTCTAGGCCTGGTATTGATGCGAGTGTACTTCGTCGGCAGCACATCGAGCTCGCGAGATTGTGAAGCTGAGGCTTCCTGATCGAGGCGGTGGCAGGTAGGCGGAAAATTAAGGGGCGGGATCAACACGTGATTCCACACCAGATCAGGGTTTTGTGTTGAAACAAGCTGAGTTGGGTATCTTTCTATGAAACTTCGATGCGTGTGTGTGGCGAGTCGATTTGCTTCGCCACCACGGATGCGCTGAAAGGATTTCGCAAGCCTCCCCAGACTTCTCCCTTCTTTTGGGAAGTACATTCTTCGAGAAGGCGCTGCTATACCGCAGGTCTGTCCATACGACGACTTTCTCGAGGAGTCGCGCCGAATCACCGATACCAGATCATCCTTCCAGCTCGGGCGAGAAACCGGGTGTCTCCCCCTCTCTCTAGCTGCATCAGATTTGATGTTGAATTCGATCAGGCTGGTCTGGGCAACGGAGATCGCTGGTACGGCCTCCCCCCGCAGCACGATCCAGACGTGCTGATTTTGATTTCCATTGCATCAGTGTAGCATCCGACCTGGAAAATCGGGTGTGTCTCCCTCAACCTGGAATCGTCTTGAACTTCGTCGCCAGCCACTTGCCCTCCACCGACTCAAAAGAAGCCACGCAAGTACTCCTCCAAGCCGTCCCGGTTGGCATACCCGTAATCTCCACCACCGCAAAAGTCTCCGCCGATCGCCCACCCTCGCCCATGGCGGTCGTCATTTCGATGCATCGGATTCCATATTCCGGATACCTTCGAGCCAATTTCTGCCAGGCGGCGACGTGTTGAGGGAGATTCATCGTCTTGTCGGAGAGGAAAGGAATCTCGGCTTCCCAATCCTCAGTCTTGTCGAACCAGATAGCACCGTCTTCGTAGAAATCGCGAGAGTTGACGGCTTCGATATGCTTTTGACATTTTCGCTCGAGCAGCTTCATTGTCATGCGAGAAGACGTTGAGCTGCTCGCGGGAGGCGGAATCCGGAGCCCATCACGACCTCCGGCAAACGTGGTCTTCTGTCTTCTTGTTGAATCCATAGTCTGAGATGTATGTTTCGCAGCGTTGTCCAGAACCACCACCACGTCCATCGCACTATCCTTTCGCAGAGGGTCCGCTGGTCGCTGTGTAGAAAGCATTGTAGATGCGCAAGCTTGCGACGGGAGTCTAATTCTTTGCTGACTTTTGTGCGGATAGATTTGTAAATAAAGTGGTCCTCAGTCCCCAGCGGTCCGAATCGAATGATGGGAGCACACGACCGGTCAGGTAGTAGTGAGAGGATGTACTGACCACTTTATGTATCCACTTTACCTGACGAGAGGAATTGTAGCACAGCCCTTTAGACCGATAGGTTGCAGCCGGCCGCTTCACGTTAGTTCCGCCCTGCGCGTCATGGTACAGCCGATGTGCCCCAGCCTGGTGGGCGCTAGGAGCGCTAATTGTAGCTTTTTGAGCCATTTGACTCGCGCGGCTGGGCAGGCCGCCTCCGAGGTAGGAAAAGCTATGGTCGGGATGTGGTCGTCTGTGATTGAGAGCAGCTACGACCAATTCGAGCTACAACGTGGTACGGCAGATCGTTCGATCAAGTAGAAGTCGTGGACAGTTGCACGTCGCCGAACTCTAGTTAGCGATGTAGTCGAAACTTGTGCAGGACTGCCGTCGAGGTAGCGTGTAGAATTGGCAAGCCGGGATATGAGACGCTCAAAGTTTGGTTCGTTCCGTTATTCGCCGAGGCGCCTGCTCTATGATCTCTCCACTTCGAATCACATGCAAGGGAGGGCATAGGAGGCTTTGCGCCTATCATTATTAGACTTCTTACACCCTGCTTCACTCCATCTACGATGCGGTCCAGTGTCGAATGTTGCGCCTGAGAGATATGATGATCTGGAGTTCTCGTACAGCGGCTCAGATGACACGGCATCGCTGTGTGAACTTGGCTGCCTGTGATTTCTGTAGGCCCGCAATTATTCAGGCCGAGCTCCTGTTGCAGCTTGACAGCACCGAAAAGATGAAGAATTCCCAGACGAGTGTTGTTGCAGGTGGAAAGGGACCTTTGCACGAACCATGGCGCCACGGGAAGGGAACTTGAAGCGCCAAGACAGAAGGACGTTCCGAGTCCACAGTGGCTTTGCGAAATTCACGGCCTCTTGGCGCCGAAACGCCCACGGCGGGAACTTGCGGCTTTCACAAAACCCTGATATGCTTGTATTCTCATCGACGAGAAGGACGCATTCTAGTAGAGACATGCATTCCCTGCAATGCGCCTGATAACGATCCAATTCGCCAGCTTTCCCACACCACTTGGGCAGGCATGTCGCGTGGTATTCCGAAACCCAAATCTATGCGCCACTGTGTCTAGATAGAGTAGAGAGACTCAAATGCATCATCACAATTGCTAGAACGCCACAAGAAAACAACGCGGAGGCTGCATCCGCTCATGTCACCCTCAGAGCTTCCCGATCGCCTCCTCCCTTTCCCATCCCTCAGGTTTCTGCCAACTCAAGTCTTTGCCCGGATGCGGCTTGCTCGGATCCTTGTACTCGCTCACATAGGGATTCGGATCCTTCTCCTGATCCAGGTTTCCCAGTGTATGATTGACTTCCCGATGCTTGCTCTCGTCGGCACGGATATACAGCAGCAAGTCTCGCATGGTGCGATGACCCTCGGGCATCTCCCAGTATTTGACGGCAATGTCTGGTGCTTGCATTTTCTCCCACTTGGGCAGACGGCCGGCGTCGATGTCTTCGATTTCGCGGGTGTAGGTTATCACGGCTTCTTCTTCGAGGTGACCGACGAAGCGGTGGCAGGTTTTGGGGGAGACGAGGTAGGCTAGGAAGAAGGTGTTGAAGAAGACGCCTGTGGAGATTGTTAGCAAACGTGTTCCATCAATTAGTTCAAAGGGAGGCTTTACCTTGTGCACCAAGTACCGCAAGCCGCATAAACCAACCAGGTTCCCCCATCTTCATGAATGTGAGAAGGTGCATGCGTTCATTGTAACTCTCCTCTAGCAAGCTCTCCATCCAGCCATTATCTCGCTTCATTCTCCGCATGCTGTGTAGGTGGCGAAGCATACCCGCAACCATACCCGGAACACCGGCCACGGATTCAAGGAAGATATTCCGAATCATGTATTTCCGCTCGGTCATCTGTCCCTTGCCGTGGCGGTATCCAGATGCGAAGTCCAGAAAAGTGCGTAGAAATTTGACGGCGAAGATGGCCACTCGATCGGACATGGTCCTCGCTTGCCGATGGGCGACTTCGACAGTTTTCATCTGGTCATATGAGTAGATCGGATGGGACCATGCGGGCTTCGTCTCCCGTATCGATGGAGCATCGGGCTTTGGGAAGAACTCGCGCCATCTTGCTGGTATGGATACGCTGAACTGTCTCGAGGACGAGTGTTGTTGCAGGTCACCGAGGGCCGGTCTCGCCAGGCACAGGGAGCTGGAGCCATTGAGGGCCTTGAGAAGCTGAGCAGCGGACTGCTTGGAGAGGATCGCGTTGGTTCCGAATGCTCTCGTGCAGTTCATCGCAGTTGATGTGCTTGACAGTCAATGGTGTGTTGTGACTGTCTTGTGACTAATTTTGATTTCGTAGGAGAACACAAAGGAAATGTAGGTAAGGACGGAATGAGGCAAACAGCTTTATAGTTGCATGCGGAAAGCGGAAGACAGATGAAAGAAGCAGACCTGCTCGTGCTTGACTCAGCACCCAATCATCGCGGGCTCCTGTGTACGTGACCGCGCCGCCACGTCTTTGCCGGCGTCGCCAATATTGCGGAGTCGATCATAGACCGCCACGCTGAAATGCGAACGAAGGAGTCAGACGGTAAGGTGTGTTGTCGGGAGGTCCCAGTCTCAGCCCTGTGGCTGCTTTGAGCGATGGCACGAACCGAATCCGTCCAATCGGAGGCCGTTGGATTCTCGGCTTTCGCTTGATCCGCTGCTTGAGGTCGCCGTTTCTATTTCGTCGTTAGTAATGCATCTTGAACCTGTCTCTTCACGTCATTCTTCTGCAAACTCTCCGTGAAGCTGCATGACAATGCAGAGTCCCGAAACATGACCGCCCTTACTGTACAGTACCTCAGCAGGTCGCAACTCGCTGTGCTGCCGACGAAAGGGGCCAAGAGACGCTCACACGTGACTTTCAGCTCATCCGAGAGATCCCGATGTCAAAGTCATGCGCCTCCGGTACCTCTGAAACGCGAATGCGGATGATACGCTGACGAGGAATTTGCGGGTGTGCGCCGGTTCGAAGTTTTCCATTGAGCGAATATGCGTGCAATAGCCCTGGCCTCGCTGTGGTCAAGCCCTATTGAGCATCGGCTCTCGACGTTGGTGGCGCCGGCGACGTGCCCTATACATGGGAGCCTCAAGCCCTAGACGGCGTCATCCCGCTCCAGAAGGCACATTACTGGCGCTGCCTTTGACACCTTCACCTTCTTATCCTCTTTCACAGTCAATCGCTTGCCTGCTAAATTCGGACACGTCTACTCACTGATTGAACTTCGTCTCGTCGTTCCTCGTCGAGACATCCTTCTGGTCCACTTTGTGGACTTCGGCTGCGCTTGGACCGGTGTTGAGGTGCTGCACGAACTTGTCGAGGGCATCCTGCGGTCCCTGTGCCTCGCCGACAACCTGAAGCAAGCTTAGCATCAGCTCGGTGCGGGGAGACATTGAAGTGTGGCCATACCGAGCCGTCGTCACTATTTCTCACGAATCCTGTGACCTTCAAGCCGTTGGCCTTGTCCATGGTCCACGCACTTTTCTCTCATCAGCTGGGTACTCGCAATGATATAGGGGCAATATTACCGGAAGTTGACGCCTTGGACAACGCCCTCGACCTTGAATGACACCTGTGATGCGTTATTAGCAGTCCAACCACCGTGGCCAGTCTCTTTACGGCGTACTCTTTTCGACATCCTGATGGCACTTGATGAGAAGGCTCGCATTCGTTGACCTGAAATTGATATCAGTCTTCAAGGATGATATCGTCCCTAGCTGGACTGGGCCAGGCGTGGAAGGAGGTGTGGCAAGAGAGCTCCAGGGCGTTACGTCACGCGTATGCGAGCGATCACGAAGTCACATGCTCCAGCTGTGTGTCCATTGTCATGTGTTCTAGTAGTACGCTCGTCCGGGCCGATGTCGAGAGGAGCCCTCGGCGATTTTACTGGGAAGCCTCTCCATCCTCGTCAAAATGTCCGAATCTAAAGAGGCATCCAATGGAGCCAACGTTTCGTGCACGGAAGCTTTCGAAAAGATCATCTCGGAGTATTTTCATAGCAGTTTACCGTTTTCCATGGACTCCGTCATGGAGAAACGTGTCGGGTCACTGTAGAGAGCGTCGTGTAGAGAGAGTCGAAGGGCATGACTTGGAGGATTCGGCCTTACACTTCTGCTTCTAGATCTGCGCAAGGAAGGATGCCGAGTGCTCGGATACCGGGTGTTTGCTTGGAATACAGTATGCCACCGCGGAGGGATGTTGCAATCTGTGCAATGATGACTTGATCCAACAAATGCGGACCTTCTCTCAATAGACACTCCGAACGTGCGCGCATCCACTTGTCCGTCGTGAATTGTTCAGTCAATAATAAGCGAAAGACCAGCTGTTCGTGTCATTTTAAAGTTGACATCCGATCCCGGCCCGCGTGCTCGGTGAGGTGAGGCGCGTCTCGAGGCGACCGTTACTGCGGTTGTATTTCCACAGGAACCAGACTCTATCGTGTCCCTTTTCCCCCGGCGACGCGACAACAACAACCTCCTCCTCATCACGCATACCGGATAAATGTACACAGCGACAACAGAGACTGTTCGGTACCGACAGTAATAAGACATTCGGCAGATTCGCAGCACACTGTGATTGTGATTGTGATACCGAAAAAAGTCGCACGTTCAGGGGCCCGAGCTAGGACATCCCTGCTTCTCGAACACTTTCAGGAACACCTCGTGCAGCTAGGAACCGGTGTTTCTTTCCACAGACACGGCAGAGGGCAGAACGCACGAGACGACAATGGCGGATATCACTCCCAGTCCGCCTGCGAGCAATCTTGCCTCGCCTGAACAGCGTCCTGATTCTCCCTCGCCGAGCGTCACGCCTTCTCTTGCACTCGACGCGGTCCCCCTACTCGATCGTTCCGTTTCCACCCCCTCGAGCTCCGCTGGCTCGACTCTTTCGACCCGATCTAGGAATTCGCGATTGTCTGATGGAGGCGCCACCGTGGTGCGGAGGAGGGGGTATATGCGTCCTCAGGGGACCGCCTTTGCCGATTCTGCAAGGAATAGGGATAGTGTGATGAGCTTGGGAAGTATTGCCCACATGCAATACTACTTTGCGAGAACGGGACTCTTGGATGGGAAAGGTGCACAATTGGCTAAGGAGCGCAAGAAGGGTTCCACGGGCGACAAGGAGAACAAGGAGCCTCCTTCGCTGAGTGGGAGTATGTTGGATGAGTTCAGCATGGGGTCACTCTCGCTATACGATAGCAGTTCTGCGTACGCTGTCTCGGAGTCTGGAATGGACAATGTGGTGGAGAGCCCGACTGAGATGCAGATGGATCCTGCGGTCTGGGCTTCGGATCCAATCATGCTTCCGCCTACTGTGAGCACTTACAAGGTCAAACCGGAGTACACGGAGCCTGTGCCGGATATGCCAGTACTGAGACGAGAGCTGAAGGAAGCCCTACAGGATGCCTGTAAGGTACTGGAAGAGTCGCAGAAGCAGGAGAACCCTTCGTCCCAGAATGGCGAGGACAGCCATGGCTTCGACGAGATTCAAGGTTTACACCTCTTGGATATAATCACGTTGGCTATCCGGGCGGCGAAGAACTACTATGTGGCTCATACCAATCCGCAAAAGTTGTACTCTCTGAAGGCGGAGAAAGACCTCCGATCGGATTTGTATCAAGTCTTGGATATTCTCAAGAGAATGGCAAGTCGCAGCTTTCGCGGCGGAATCCGCCTGGACGAATTGACCGCCATCATCATCTGGATCGAAGGCATCGACAGGCTTCTGAAAAAGGAAGACGAAATGGAACAGCAAGAAAGCGCCGAACGAGAATCCTGGATCTGGAGAGAAGGCGACTGGACCGGAAGAGAGCGAGAGCGAGAATGGTGTTTCCTGAAATCCTTCGATCACGACGAACCAAGTCTCCCCCAATGGCCGGAACCTCAAGCAGACACGCAGCTTCCCAACGAATTCCTCCAAACGCTACAAGATGGACAACGTCTCGTCAAGCTCCACAACTCTCTTGTTGCCCGTTCCAAGCGGAAGTTTCACGAGATTAAAACATGGCATACCGACGTGGGGAAACCTTACCGGATGGCGGAGAATCTCAAGTACTGGACCAAAGCCGCCGAGTTGCGATGGGATATTCAGTTGTCTGTTCCGGCGTTGGATGTCGTGCATGGGAAAGATGAGACATCGTGGCAGAAATTCGACGAGGCTATTTACACGTGGTGTAGGGGAGTGAGGGAGGAATTGATGGAGGAGTGGAGGCAGGAAGCGCAGAGCCAGGAAAGGAAACGAGCGCCGGAGTTGAAGATCGAAGTGCCTGCGACTGAGGCGACGGAGAGTGCTGCGGATCACGATGTTGCTGTTGAGTGAAAGGATTC
Source organism: Lecanosticta acicola (assembly GCA_963674455.1). NCBI lineage: Eukaryota > Fungi > Ascomycota > Dothideomycetes > Mycosphaerellales > Mycosphaerellaceae > Lecanosticta > Lecanosticta acicola. The sequence goes on along the minus strand of CAVMBE010000022.1, from coordinate 193,039 downwards.
GTTGAGAAGGATGAAATTGTCCGGCGAAGGGGGATGTCATTTTGGTTTCTTCTTCTTCTTATTTGACTAGACTTGACTTTTTGAGATGGATACCCCTTGTTTGAGAGCATGGAAAGCAAGCTTTTTGGAATTTAGCTAGCAAGCAGATTGATAGTAGAGAGAAATCATACAGTGCCTGACTAAGGCTCTTGGTGCGCCTCCGGTTAGTCCGGTAGCTTCGTGTCTTTTTTTTCTTATCCGGAACATGTGTGCCGAGTCTGAAGAGATGTTTGGATGCTCTTGTTTACAATCATCTTCTCTTTCCGGAGCTTGACGCGCCGACGCGAAGGTGGTACGCGGTGTAACGGCTTCCTAGTTACACTCACTATGCCGTGTACGTAATGTCGACGAGATCATTGATGATGTAGATCGATCGGTACAAGTTGCCGGTCTAGAGAAATCTACCTTAGAGGGAGATCAAACCCTGGTCTAGTGCACTACTGAACATGAAACGCAGTGCAACGTCAGGCAACGGTCGTCGTCGTCTCCTTCTGGTTGTCGGTTCGATTATTATTGGGCGCGGAGCGCGACAACGCGAAAAGCACGACCAACGGACCACTCGACGACAGCGAACGAGGCGCCTGTGTGACGGGACGGATCCGGTGACGAGAAGGAGGGCAAAGGTATCCCGAGGGCGCCGATTCGATGGAAGGTTAGCTGGCGTTGCGCCGCGACATTCTGGTAAGTTTGCCCTCTTCTGCTGTTGCCAAGTTGATCTTGAGGTGGTACATCTACCAAGACCCCTTGCCCTTCGCCCTGTACCTTTCTTCTCTCATGCGCTGTACTGCGCTGCACTGCATGACGGGAGCTTGTGGCAGCCGCGTTCCACCTGTAAACAACTGACTCGATCGCTATGCCAGCTCCTTTCCCGCCTGCAAACCAAAACACCCAAACGAACCACTCTACACACAACCACCACCACCGCCCCCGGTGCTCATCGTCAAGCTCCTGTGCCTTCTATTCCGCGGAAAGCTTCACATATACCCAGGCATCTGTCACAGCTCGGCCTAGCTCCTCCCTCACCCCCCAGCATCACCACCGCACCTCCTCGCGAACCGCTGCACGCATCGCCCCGGGCCTGGAAAAGCGACTCAGAAGACTTTAAGATCAGAAGCGGCGACGCGAAGCCGAAGCGCGGAGAACAAATATCATCGGACGTATCCCAGAGGAGCAACTGCAAGAGCTTGAGAGATTCCAGCGCGAGCGCGCGCGCTGACTGAGGTGCAGAGGCGAGGAAGGGGTGGTCTGCTCCGCCGCTGAGAGTCATGCCCAGCGGCGGCGTTCGATTGAGCGGAGGCCCTGTCTTGACGGACAATGAGGCTTCGATGCTCGAGAGTGATGTCTCGTCGGTCATAGACATCAGCGACCACTTTGTCGACACGGATTTCGACGACCACCTGCGGGACAATCACAAGTACAGATTGCCGGATATTGGCAAGACGAGACTTCATCTACACACCAAGGAACCGTGGTCTCCAGGACCGATGCACGTCCCGAGATCTTCACCTTCGACAAAGGAGACGCGGGAGAACAGCAGTTCTACGCCAACCACACCACGAACCACACCTTCGGCTACGTCCGCGAAAATGGATTTCCCTCCAGGTTGGCACTTGCGTAATGGCAGTGCTGAGAATGTTGGTGACTCTGACTTCCCTGCTCGCCCGAGCTTATCGCGCACTGGCTCAATATATACGCTGGGTCGTGCGAGCTTCACAGGACAACTTGCTCAGCTGACAGCCATGCGTCTGCCAGATGCCGACTCTCTGGCCAAGCGAATATCAGACATGGCTACCGCGAGCGAGGCTTCTCAGGCGCTGTTGGATGCATTCGAACAAATACGCGTCTGGATCAGTAAGGCTTCGGATGTACTGGATGGATTGAACGCGGAAGATGATGTCGCGTGGGCCGCGGCGGGAGGAAGGGAGGGTATCGAGGATGTGGACCTGGCGATCAATCGCTTCCAGCGTCTGGTGGAAGTCTTTGTGGAGTCCGTTGAACGACTGCAGACCCGAGATGATATCATTGAGCTTCCGGCAGAGGAGATCAAGGCTGGCGTGGTACAGGTGGAGACGGTCATTATGAGCTGGAAGAAGATCAAAGATACACTGAAGGGGATCAAGGAACAGGTCGAAATAGCAATGGAATGGGAACAGTTATGGAATTCCGTGCTGGGAGAGATTGCGTCAGAACTGGATGGTCTGAATCGACTGGTGTTCGAAATGGAGGAAAAGCGACATCAAGGCGCAGAGAGCCTGCTCAGTTCGAGAGACAGCATCGACCTAAGCGAATTGGAGACCATTGTGGAGGAGCACCCTGGGAGAGCACGGCAATCTGTTGGAGCTCGACTGAGCATACAACCCTTTTCATTGGGTTCGCACATGCAGACACCGCCGGCGACCACCCATCATAACAAGGAGGACTCTAGCTTACTGGCCTTGCTTGCTCGTATGCAGCCACTTCGCGCGTCACTGGATTTTCTACCAATGACACTATCGGTATGGCACGTTCGAGGAAATCCCATTTTTCCCAGTGCTTGCATTGATCTTGACAGTCGACGGGAACAACTCGAGGCCCAGTGGAAAAAGCTCGAATTGGATGTTGATTCATTGAGACGAGAGCTGGGAGAGGATCGATGGGTGACGGTCTTCAGGAATGCGGGTCGCCAGGCTCTGAAGATGTGCGAGTCCATCACTCGCAGCTTCATGAAACTGAAAGATTCAGTCGATGCCAACGAGCAGGCGACGAATCCTGCTTCTCTCACCACGCGCCTCGAAAACTACGAGAACAAGAAGAGACACTACGGCCCTGCCATTGAACGGGTTCTTGCCATCATCGACCGCGGCGTGTCGGACAGACTGACCGTCAACGGAGAAATCTTGAGGTTGCAGAGCGACATGAAGCGACGATGGACGGCTCTGCAAAGCGAGATGGCTGACGTCGACGCTATTGTCGTGGACATTAACAATGAGATGAAGGAGAATAATCTCCGCGACTCAGTGTCCACTGTGATCTCGAGTGAGCGGTCCATTGCCAGTAGCCTCGTGGACACACCTGGTAGCTCACCGGCAAGCAGCGTGATGGGAGGAAGCAGAAGAGGCAGCTTGGGCTCACGAACCCCGACGCCGCTTACCAACATCAAGACACGAAGCAGTAGCAGCGCACCGAAGAGTCGTCTGCCTTCGTCGACGTCGATGCAGCGGAAGAGCCTGCTACCCAAGTCATCTTTCACAGAGTGGATGTCCGCCAGCCCGCGGTCGTCACCATCATCGATTCCTACACCCTCAAAGCAACAGCCCGTATGGCCCAGTCGGCCTGAGCCAGAGCTCGGCAACAAGCCACGCTTCGTGCAGCTGGCCAAGTCAGACAGTCGCGACTTCCGACCGCTGTCCGCCTACGAGCCTTCGCCGTACGCCAAGGCACCCGTCACGCCCAAGACGAGTTTCTTGCGACGAACTTCGAGACTGGACTCTGTTCCGACGTGTCGCACTCCCGTTCCGAGGATTGTCAGCGAGCCTGTTGCCAGGCCACAATCTTCTCTGCCCCGGCCTACTACTGTCATGGGAACTCGAAAATCATCCCTACCCGTACCTTCCTCTCTGGCCACGCCCTCGCGACTACGACAATCTCTCAACAAGAAGGCTTCTGCTCCTACCCTACGATCTGCTTCAAGAGGCATGAGTGGAAGAAGAAGCAGTGCTCTTCCTGTCCCGCCGTTGCCCCCGATGGTAGTGGACGGGCACGAAGCGGACAACGAAAGCCCGTCGTACCATAAGATAAGACCGCCCAGTGCTTTGGACTCGGGGCGTAGGAGTAGTATGTTACAGTCTCGAGCCCGAAGTCGGATGGACGAGCTATCTAGGCCGCAGCAAGGATTGAGACCGAAGTGGCGGCCTTGATGTCGGTCCATTCGCGGGCTTGGTCTCAGATCCACCTTCGCACTAGTTCAAGGCTGTGGGACACATGGCGTTCAGTTTATATATCAAGTGGTCGTAGGCCTCTTGTGACTGCTTTGGCTATCAACTCCTACCTGCAAAACTTCAGAACAACGCCTGCATTATCAGCTCCTACCTGCAAAACTTCACAACAACACCCCATCGCCAGAATATCCACATACCAACAAAGATGCGCCTTACTACCTACATGACGGCTGTCATCGGCCTGGTTGGCTACACAAGCGCCAGTAAGCTCTTCGATTCTTACAAAGAATACTCCAGTGTCTTTATGTGGCTAACAATCTGCCTCTCCTATATAGCAACAATCAGTTGTGTATCCGGCTACTGCCCCTGTGTTGTCGCATGCAAGGGTGATCTCGAGTGCCTGTGGAGTTGCTATCGAGGCTTCTGCGCGGCAACTTTCGATGACCCGAAAGGGGTTCCCAAATGCGCTATTCCACCCTTTTAGTTGGGACGAGGAACGAGGAGGAGGGGTTTGGGGCATAGGATTTTGCGAGAATAGAGGGCAAGATGAATAGGGTGCAGTGGAGAAGATGTGAGGCTCTTTCTGTCGTCAAGAGTAACACGTGACGGCATCGCAGTCCACCCACTAGGTGCCCACAGAGCTACCTACCAATCTGGAACACCGTAGCAGGGAGTCAGGCCTGAAAGTCGGCTGGGTCCGGTTGGTCACCTAACCTACATAGTAGCGAGCTATCTTGAAGTTTCCAACTTCGGAACGTCCGCACACACACACAACGTCCAGCTTTCCACGTCTTAAGTCCAACCTTCGCCACGTCTCGAATCCAACTTTCGCACGTCTCAAATCCAACTTTCGGCATTCATTCGTTATCAAGGCTAACGTGCGGAAGAGGGGGGAGCTTGGCGTTTGGTTCTATTTAAAAAGGGGTGAAATGTTCTCGTCGTCCCGCCGTGGGACTGACTGACTGACTGACTGACTGACTGACTTGTTCCTACCTACCTTACCTTATTACCGAATTCTTGAGACCGAGACATACATTCTTCGCTAGTGTTATAACAACATCCGACCGACAAAAGATGCGCCTCGCTACCTACCTCACGGCTCTCGTCGGGCTTGCTAGCTTCGCGGTCGCCGCAACGGCCCGTAAGCCTTCTTTCTTTCCTTCTTCCTTCCTTCCTTCTTCGATCCCCCCCCCCGAAACAGCGTTTTCTCTCTGTGTCGCTCGCTCGCTGACAATGGGCCTCTCCTCTCTTTCTGCTATTTAGAAATCGGCTGCAGGAGTAACTACTGTAGCTGTTGCAAGAATTGCAATAAGGAACCTGTATGCAAGCAGACTTGTTACAATAACCTCTGCGGCGAGGGTTACTCCGGGGGCTTTGCGCCGATCTGCATTGGGGTGTAGAAGAGGGAAGGCTATCTATCTACGTGCCTACCTACCTACCTACCTACCTACGAACCTACCTACCTACCTCGGGCTTTTTCTGTTAAAGAGGATATATGTGAAACAATACGACATCGTCTATGATGAGAGAGAGAGCACTCGTCAAACATTGTTGTTGTTGTTGTTCCAGTCCCACACACACACACACACCCGGTAGTCTAGGCAAAGAAAAAAAATAGAAAGAGCCACCTTCGAACGAAGCAGACGTTATGAGTTCGTTTCTTCCTCCGTTCTGACCACCTTCTTCTTCTCCACAGCCAGCTACTCTTGGCCGCCGTGCCGTCCCTAATAAGAGTCCCCGGGGATGGAGCGATCCGGGTCGAGCAATACGTCTGACCCACCGTGGAAACGGGCTAGGCAGGATGTACGTACGGGCTAGACCACTTTCTATCTGAGGCATGCCAATCAGCCGCCGAGACCTCTGTAGAGAAGGAGAGGCAGACGGATGGGCTTGACGGTTGGCGAGTGTCGAATCTAGTGTCAACGCTATGACAAGAAGGTCGGAGGACAGGGCTCCATCCACTTACGACTCAAATTCTTGGCTCATTTGATGCATCGTCAGGACGAACTTCCGGCGGACTGTGGTGAGCTACTCATCAACACCATCAAGAGACAGTGCTCGTTGCGGCTTGGGCGGCGCGCCGGACCGATGGACAAGAGCAGGAAGCCAGAATGATCGATCTGCTTTCGTTCGTTATTATGGGGTGTAGGCTAAGACATGTGACTAGTGGGATTTCCCGTCCGGAGGAACTGCTGGGGTCGCAGCATGCCAAGAGGTCCGGATTACTTACAATACCAGCAGTCCAGTCAATGAGATGGAGCGGTGTGTGCTGGTTGTGTCATCCTCCCTACTGGTCATTATTTGCGGTGGTACCTAGGAATGTGACGGCCGTGTTGGGTCACCAAAACGACCGTCAGAGTCAGGGTTACCGAGACTCGGCATGGGATTGGAATGAACCGCCGCCAAGAACAGAGCGGGGGAGGAAACAGCTGCTACCAAAATACGGCTGCCCTAGGTCCTACAAGGAACGGCTGTCCCCAGAATGGCTGCCCTAAGAACGGCCGTCAGGGTTGGCATTGCCCGGATTGGGATGGCATCGGCCTCGAGAGCGTCGGTCAAAGATGGTTATCGAGGCAGCCAGGACAAATTGATGGCCGTTAAGAACACAGTGGAAGATAGAGAACAGCCGCATCGGACCAGAGTACAGCCGTCAGATTTAGGAGGTAGGTTCCGCTGAAGCCAGCTATAGCGCTCAGTCAGTATAGACAATGCCGGTGAGTAAAGTAAAGATTGTCTGCGCAACAGAAGCAGGCTTGGCAGGGCTGTAAAGACGACCGTCGACCGTCCGAGCCTAATGTGAGTAAGGTTGATTACTCGGCCCGTGAGTGGGCAAAGACTAGCGTGAACTAGTTAGTAGTAAGTGAATCTAGTCAGTATTAGCAAAGCTCGTATCCCTTGGCGCCTGAAAGTATGGTAGTTTTCGAAATAGTGCGGCCGTCGATCAGAGCCTTAACATTTGCCTGATCAGTGCCATCCAGAGCAGAGCCAAGGGCTGCTGGGCTGCCGGGCTATCGGCACCGACCAAGGCCGTAATAGTTTATCCAGACCCTACACCACTACTATCGTGTGTTAGTTGGCTTGGCTCACTAGAAAGTGTCTCATCCTGCGGCCTTGGTCGTGATAGCGGAGATTTGATAGACGAAGTAATAGTACCAAGCCAAGAAGAAGACATCTCACTCCTCGTGTCCATCGTATCCTTGTTCCTCCACCAAGACTCAGGACAGCCAACGTCCCGGAGCATTTCACTGCAAAGCTTGCTGACAATGAGAATAGATGCGGCTATTACAAATCTGGATTGCGGGTGTGCGTCCGGCGAGGACACCTGAGTAGGACCATTTTCCGGGCGAAGGAGGGAGAATCTGCGTAGGCGTGGGGCTGGATCTGTTGCTGCCTAAGGCTGCAAATCAGGGAATTCTGGTTAGAGTTAAAAGCCGTGAGCTGTCCGGAGCGAGAAGTATGAGGGGAGCGTCGATGTTGTGTCTCGCGGCAGGAGGAGCCAGTTCTCTGGGCAACACGCCTCAAACTCCAAGCCCTGAGGTGACGTTAGGGCTCTCGGCGAAGCAGTCGAGACACCCATTCGAAGCAAGCTCCCAGCAATCAAACTAACTTTGAGGCTAACAGTATGCTTATCAGGCTATCGCAGCAAATGACATGGCGCGACACGTGGGTCTATGGTGGCTTGCATATGACACAGAACGAGTCTAGCACGTGCATAGATGCGTGGTGCGCTATGCAAACGACTGGCACAACGGCAACCCCGAACCGCTTGGCTGGACGGATTCCGTGGTGCGATCGTACTTGGCAATGTAGACCAGGCTCGGGCTCGCTTGTCGAAGAGGCTGCAAAGTGCGTGACCGTTCGCACGGTCATGTGACAATGCCCATCAGCGATGACCAAGGGAAGCTGGCAATTGGGGAAAGGATTTGAACGGATGATTCGGCAATGCTTCCCATCGAGACTTGGGCCAGATGAGCGAACAGCTCCAGTGCGGACACTGTGCGAAGGTGTTGCCTACTCCGGTGGATATTGGCTTACGTGTCGATACGATACGTGCTTGTGCACGTTCTGACGAGACCACCACGTGAGAGACCACCACGTGAGAGAGATGCGACCGCTGCCAGAAGTCGGCAATCTCTCGGTGCGGACCACGATACAGGGATGCAATAGACGAGGCGCGGCACCTGTGTGGGGAAAGATGATGCGAGCCAAAACGCCAGAAGCTACCTTATCTTGGGCAAAAGACCAGGAAAGCGGCTCGGATTGCCGGTAAGTGTCGTTCCAGCATAGTGTGTTGCGTCGCCGCATGCGTGAAGAGGGGGATATACTGGCGAGAGTGCAGGAGGAATCCGACCTCTCCCAGCACAAGCACAAGCACAAGCTTGGAGGGGGACCGCGGCGCGGTCAGAAGAAAGATTTAGCCTCCGGGCTTGTGAAAGGCAAAGCCATGCCCAGAAAGTGATAAGCATAAAAGTTAGCGAAGCGATCGGCTCGTCAGGACGATTCTGACCAGGCCCAAGGCGCTAAGGGCAATTCATCCGCGAAAGCCCGAAAGCCCGGCGAGCACAGCGTTTCAATAGCGTTCGAGTGCGAAACGTTGCGTGCAGAAATGCGGCGCCGCAGTGGTGACTTCCCAAGTCGCAGAATCGGACCGCACATGTTCTTGCCAGGCGAAGAAGGAGGTGCGGGGAAGGGATGATGATGAGGAAGATGAGATGCTGAGAGTCCAAGGACGCCGAGCGGCACCAGTGCAAGCCGCTCCGAACGCCCCCAAACGTGTCTGGGCCGCTTGCCTACCTTCCACTCACGGCCCTGTTCACGGCGGCCATTGCAAGTCGAGGTGTCGTTTGGGCATCGATTCTTGGGGATGCAATGTGCAGATATGTATCTATGTATGTATATAGATGGAATGTAGAAATAATAATCAAACGCCGACTCTCCCGGCAAGAACGACGTCGGAGTGATACGTGATGAGATGTGGAAAAATGCCAAGGCTTCTTGGCAAGTGTCGGCGCCAAACTCTAAAGACGCGATCGGCTCAAGGCGCCAGGGATTCTCGCCGGCACAATTCGTGGTTAAGCCAAAAAAGAAGCATAACTGAGAGAAGGCACGCATCACGCCTTTCGTGTTCTCATTCTCTCCCGTCCTTCCTGGCTGCATCTTGCTCATCCCATTTCAAGCCAGCCCTACATCTCCTCTCATCACCCACCCGCAACGCCCCCAGCATTCACCCGCCATCAGCTTGTTCACAGCAGCACATTTCCCCTCCTCAGTGGACTTGCCTGGACACCGGCCTCATACGGAGCTCGTCCTGAGCACCCCCAATGAACGGCATGGAGACCTACAACGGTCACGTTCGTACTCCCGCCGACGCCATCATTCTGTTCGAGGCATGTCGCATAGGCCTCTTGCCACGTGTGCAGCGCCGTCTGTCCGAGAAGGAGCGCCAGTCCATCAAATCCGGCTCCGTCTTCGTCTGGGATGAGCGTGAAGCTGGCATGCGCCGCTGGACTGACGGGAAATCATGGAGCGCCAGTCGAGTCTCGGGCAGTTTCCTCACCTATCGTGAGATGGAGGGCAAGCGTGGCGGCAGCAGCTTCGACAAGACCTCCTCTCGCGATGGCATGCAAGCCGAGCAAGGCGACTCGGATGGCGGTCCCGATGGTTATCGCTACAAGCCCGACGGTCTGATGAAGCAGTCCTTCTCCATCACCACCAACTCAGGACAACACTTGCACTTGATCAGTTACTATTCGCGCTCGTCACAGCAAGCCGTCAACCTGATGCAGCCATCTCAGGACCCGCAGCTTCGACACATTCGCCCGGAGAAGGGAATGTATCCAGACTCCACCGTACACGAGCAGAGCAACATTCCCGCAGTCACACGGGGTCCCATGGGTTCGCCAGGCTACGCACACGCACCCAATCAACCATATCGCGGAGGCCACCCCTATTACTACCATCCATATCCGCCTCACCCGTCAGGAGCACCACCGAGCCCCATGCACACCCCGCCTCCACACCATGCGTATGCACCCTACTATCAACACCACGCACCATACCCAGGTCATGCCATGCACTACCCTCCACCGCCAACTTCGTACGGCGCCCCGCCTCCGCCGCCCACTGCATTTGATCGCCCTCCACCACCGATGAGCAACAACGGAATCCCACCTCCTCCGCCTCCTGCACAGTACAGTCAGCCTCCGCAGCCTGGCTATCAGGGCAGTTATCCACCTCCTCCGCCTACGTATCACGTAAGTCTATCATCCGGGATATGACCTTTTCGCGGCTAACAGCAGAACAGGGTGGCTATCCGTACGCACCGGCTCCTGGACCATATCCTGCAACACACCCACCGCAATATGAGCAGAGGCCAACATCATCGGAGCAGCAGCAACCTCCAGCACAACCGGAATCGCATGCTGCACAAAAGGACGAACGCACAGATTCTCAGCAACCTCCGCAAGAGCGCTCGCCTGCACGGGAATCGCCTCAAGCCACCTCGGGTGCCGCCCCTCCGGCCTCTTCTGGTCAGACGATTCCCAGCATCTCTGCTATGCTGAATGGAAGTGAAGCCGGAGCGGCACCATCGCCGCGTCGGAGCAGTCGTAGTCCCGGCGGCACACCGCGTGGCGTATCAGACATCCCCAATCACAAGCTGGGCTTCGAGGCGAGTCGCGACATCACGACACTACGGAGCTTGGACAAAACTACGTTCAAGGGTTACTGAGGTTTCTTCGGTCTTTACTTTGCAATCTTCCAGAAGCATTCTGCAATCGGCAGCGCACAGCATAGCGGTGGTGCCATGAGAAGTCCGGCTTTCGGTCATTTAATTTCCAACGTCTCTACTGATCGGGTGGCACAGCGAGCATAAACTCGCTCCTTCGTTTGATCATGCGCAATGAAATGATGCACGTTTACATGAAATTCGCAAAGTCGCGGACGCAGCAAGGCGCAAGGAGGCCGATTCTGTTTGGTAGCTGGTTATTCCACACACAAAGATACTCGCCGGCGCCTCGCAGCGTCGAGCGTCATTCGCAAGTCACAATTTTCCGTCAACATCGCACCCGAAAACGCCCCGTAGCATTGAATGACTTGAGCCCAAATGGAAGGTAGAAAGTAGGGAATCTTCAACAGCGATATCGCTTTTGGACAGGTAGTAGAACGCGAATCTTGTTTTGAAGCTGCGCTGCGCTTGGGAGGCGCAGAGCTTGCTTGGTATACCTCTCTGCCGAACTTGTCTCTAACCTAGGTAACGGTGTACGGTGCTGTCAAGGTAGATCCTATAAGCAACAAGTCTTGGGGTTTTTCTTGTTCGTCGTCAAATCATCGCGATCTCCAAGCAATGGAGCCAACACCAATAAAGCATCTTGGCCTCGTCGCCCGATCGCTCGAATTCCTCGATTTCTTTCTCCGCGCTTCTTGCTCCTTGAAGCCTTCGTGGCAGCGCATACCTAGGCGCGGGTGTGGAGGGGGGGGGTATCCATTCTTTCTCTCTCTCTCTCTCTCTCTCTCTCTCGCCATTCCGTCCCGTCACGTCCACCGCAAGCCTCCTAACAAAAGTTGCACACGGCGGTGTGTTCTCGGCCGTCCTATTCCCAACCTCCCGGCGTACTCGGTATCCTCCTCGCCGCGGCAGGTCTCTGCTCTGGCGCTGCGGGCGTCGCATTATGATTAACTACCGCGTGACGAGCCGCTACCAGCAGGTCGAGGAGGAGGATTCGAAGCAGCACTACTCTGTTTGGCTTGGGTGCTATTCCAACCGAGGCGGGATTTATAATTGGGCAGTTCGGCGTTGTTCCATACATTTACTAGGACCTGTACGGACACACACACACACATGTGAGATCAGCATGTATGGATGGATGGATGGTGTGTAGCGCCAGTGGCGCAATGTATGTAAGATTGGGGGAAGTACATGTACTCACATTCTGCGTCTTATCCGCATACTTCTCATCGCGCATCTCCCGGACGCCCACGCGCAGCCCGCCCTCTTTGGTGAAGGACATGTGCTTCTTCTCCATCTTCTGCTTGCCGCGCGCGGCGAGTTCGTTGGACCAGGCGTAGATGCTGTAGCCGATGAAGGCGCCGGCCGCGACGGCCAGGAAGAGGATGAGGAGGGGGATCAGTTGGTGCATCGTCGTGGAGAATTTGTTGGATGTCGCGAGAAGAAGAGGAGGAGGAGGAGGAGGAGGAGGAGAGTAGACCTTGGTTTCGGGGAGTTTGCGACGAGACGAGACAAGGCGTCGCGTGCTGCTTCAAGACTGGACGAGTTGGCTTTTCAGGGTCCAGGAACGAGACCTCGGGAGAGCACGTGCGTGGAGCTGGTCGGGAGCCGATGGCGTGGGGACGAGCCCTTGTCACCGCCTCCACTGTCAACGGCCTGTCATCCGAGTCCTGTTCATCGTCACGATGAGCCACTTATTTGTGAGTCGCAACAGGCTATATCGCAACGTCAGCACTGAATCCGCGACAGAAGACGCCGAAGGGTTAAAAGCACACGTGACAGCGAAAGCAGTCTTTTCCGAATCCATGGATGCGATCGCCAGACATTGAGCCACCCTCGCGGGGAGAGCAATCTGGGGAGTTTGGGTCGCATTCGTCCTCAAAACGTAGACAATATGTCGTCCGAATCCCAAATCAACCATGGCAGTCGCGACTGCTGAGAACGCGATGAGAAGAGCGCGCCTGGTATACCGGGCGTTAGCCTCTTACTATATCGAGAGCAAGAATTTTAATATCGACTTACGCATGCTTAAATCGCCCATGCATCGTTAGGTTCGAATGACTTCTTGAAAACGATGCGTACGTACGTGTGTAAGGCCACCACAACGATAGCAAGATCCGAGAATAATTAGACGACAGCGTTAATGCTCTGACCATAGCTTTTAGCTAGAAACTCGGGAGTAACATAAGCCCCGGACGATACGTTTGTCGCTAATAAGGACATGTCATCAATAGGCTTGGCCGGCTTGACACGTTGCCGAACTTCTACACGAGGATGGATACTCCTCTTATAAAGAGCACGATATGATCTCATGCCGACTGCCCTTTAATACATCCGCCGACATTCCGATGCTACTTTCGAGACGAGACAAAGCGCTCCCGCAGATACCAATGCCGAACGAGAGAAAGAAGTTACTATTTACCGGCATGCGAGAGCTTATCTCCCGAATGATATCACGGAACGTTGCCGGTTGGACAATCAAAGCAAAGCCATCAACATTTTCACGTCCGGCAAGCCATTTCACGCTCTTGAAAAGACCCAAATTGCGGACGGCCAAGATTTCCGGGCTATCGATATTGGATGTGGCACAGAAATCATGACCTGCGTTCTGGATGAGAAGTTGAAAAGCGTGCCGGGCTCCAAGGTCTATGGCGTCGACCTCTCTGCTGCACCGGAGGGTCGGCATGAGAATCCAGGTAATTTTGAATATGTCAGGCTTCACATCCTGTCTGCTGGGTCTTGAGGTGCGAGAACAATTTTCATTCACAAATGTTCCAGGTCAAAGACGACATCAACCAGCGGGTTATACAAGACCCTCGCTTCAAGCCGAATTCTTTCAAAACTACACCTCCTCTCGCCTTCTGCTCGCGAGCATCACCTCTTGGCCCGAGTAGTGCTCTCTCCTCTACAGTCTTCTTCATCCCGGTGGCTCGGCAGAACTCCGAGAGACCAACTTCAAATACTTCGACCGCTTCTCGGGGAAACAATAATTCACAGGACGGGGAATGGCTTAATCTATTCAACGCCATCTCACAGGCAAAGAGCAGCACCGACTTTCAAGCCTCTGAGAAGCTGGAAGGCTACATGAAAGATGCCGGATTCGTGAATTGCTGGTTTTGAAGTGGAAGTTGATTAACCGGACACTAAGGGAGAAGAGCGGCCTAGAAGCGTGCAAGGTGGAAGAATTGAAGCAGGAATATCATCGCACGGTGAAGTTGAAACATTGGGCGCCGTTCTCTGCGACTTGGAAAAGGAAGCCAGGTTGATGGATGTGCGGTAGACGAATCTCTGTCTGAGTGGATTATCCGGTCACCGGAAACAGGAACTACACGGCAGCCGTCGAGTGGAGATGTGACAGCTGACGGGTTTCCGCCGCAGTCATACAAGGAGAGTGACGATGCTCCAGACTTGGCACGGAACGGGGTGGAAAAGCACAAAAAAGCTACACGAAACCCTGTGATCCGGAGATTCCTAGTCAATATTGGCGCTTGACACAGCCCTCTCACGACAGGCATCACTTCATTTGTTTTCACGCAGCCCACGTGTACCAAATGCGGTGTCCTGTCGCCCGAAGCATCTGTAACCTTTCAGAGCTTGGATGGGTGTTCTTGCTTATGCCCTCGCCTCGTACTGCGGCCGAGTTCAGGCCGTAGGGGTAGGATACGAACAGCCTGGAAATAGGCGCTTTGTGAACAATATCGAGATGGGTATGCTGGCGCGACCCAAGGCGCAGGTCTGTGAGCGAGGAGTGTTAAAAGGAGGGAAATTCCTCCTCCTGCATAGTGATGAAGCCCGTCGTCAGCAGCACACTCCAATCCCCTCCCATATACCCTCCATAGCCCACATCCAGAGCCACCTCACCTTACCGCGGGGGCGGCGGGCGCGGGGGGCGGGGGCGGGGCGGGGGCGGCGGGGGGGCGCGGCGCGCCGGGGCGGGGGGGGCCCCCCCCCCCCCGGCGCGGGGCCCACGCGCGGCCGGGGACAAACAAACAAACAATCAACCATCATGTTCCCCACCTCCCTCCTCGCAGCAACCCTCGCCGCCCTCCTCACCCTCACCACCCCCGCCACCGCCGCCCTCCCCCCCAACCCCAACAACCTCGCCCCCCGCGCCCCCCAAATCGGCAACATCCTCTTCCAAATCTCCAATTTCCAAGCCGAATGCCACAGCGGGCAGTGCTCCTACCGAATGAAAATCATCGCCGCCGGCACCGACGAGATCCCCTACGGTTTCACGGCTTCGTGCCAGGGCGAGAGGGTGCCCAGGGGTGATGCGACGCTGCGCAATTGCGCCGTCAACCGCGGGAAGCAGATTCAGGATGTGCAGGCGTATTTGCAGCAGGCGCCGTTGAGGCCGGAGTTTCGGAGTAAGTTGGTGGTTCAGGTGGGGGTTAATGAGGGGTGAGTTTGAATTTTTTTTATTTATCTCTTGAGGATGATGAGGAGGATGATGATGATTTATTTGTTTGGGAGGTGATGGTACTTAACTTACTTACTTTTTTTGTTCTTGCAGGGGTAATCGGATTACTTATTACCAGGCGGAGAAGATGGGGACGTATGGTGATTGGCAACGTCTGGCCGATCAGGGACAGTTCAATGTCTATGCCAATGAGTTTGCGGCGGTTGCATAGAAGGGAAAGAAGTCGAAGGGGGCTGGGGGAAGATCAATGTGTGATTGATGCATTTCACTCCATCTATAGCATCCTGTGGTGCTGCAAAGCAATATGCCTAGTGTACTTGGGGTATCGCAGAGATGAGGCTTCGGCCAAATCCATGCGGCATCCTCCTTCCCGAGAATCAAGACCCCAGTCCTCGTTTGCCGTCCTCTGTCGTCGTATTGAAGAAGAAGATGTCCAGACCCTACAAAGCTCAAACCTCAAGGTCCAAGAGGCGGCATCGGCAAGTAAGAGAACAGATCCCAACACTTCATCCAGCCGACCTCGCCTTCCTTCTTGCCCTCCCTCAATGCCTTCGCCTCACACCACAACCGCTGAATCGTAACCAGCTTCTCCTTACTCGGCAAGAAAGTCCCCGGGACCCTCGCGTCCGGAACACATCCCGTGGCATCCCGCAACGTCGGCACGGCGCACATTAGGGTCTTGTAGCAGTCCTCTTCTAGCCACTTGCTATGCTCGGGGTACTTGGCCAGATCTGCGTGGGCGCCCGAGATGACTCCTCCCAACTCCGAGAGCATGGCGCCGGTGTTACTGAGCGCTTGCGCGAGGTTGAAGTAGCCGCGACCTTGGGTGGAGAGATCCCGGAGGAGGACTTCGAGGGAGAGGTAGGTGGAGAGGGAGTCGGTGAGAATCGTGGCGAGGTGGAGAGTGTGGTAGAGAAGCTGAGGACCGGTCATGGGCGTGCTGGCTGGATGTGGTGGGACCGCTGGTCCAGTCGGGGCAGCTGGTGGAGGGAGGCCGTTAGCGGGAGCTGGACTGAGCAGTGCTGGTGGCGACGGCTGCGATTCCTGCTTGACAACCTTGTCGCTTGGCGGGAACGGCGTTGGGCGGCGCGTCATCGTTGCGGTGAAGTGGATGCCGCCGTCGAGTGGACGCTGTTTTGGGGTGTTGCTTGGCTGTGACGGAGGAGGAGGAAGAGGCATCTGCTTTGCAGGCTTTGGTGGGCTGTGATTGGCCGTCAGTTTGACATGTGCGGCCGTGAGGTGGATTACCACTTACTCCCATTGATAGGCGTCCTTGCTGCCGATTTGCAAATTGCTGTAAAGCTCAGTGTAGCTCTCAAAGTCGTGAACACCCATGTGATGTGATCTTCGTATGTGGATGCTGTGGTTCTTGAAACTGGACGCCTCGAGGTGGAAGTTATCGCGGCAAGAATGTTTGTGCAGGTGTCATCGCCTCAAAAAGGTTCTATCACAAGATTGTTCCACTGAGACAAACGCTGGCCAATGAGCGTGAAGGCAGCCTTCATTCACTTCACTTATAGCCGACCATAGGCATGTCGTGCTTCTCTCAGAGTATGTTTGCTCGCTGTTGTCTCATGAGGACCGTGTTATATCATGTGTATCTCGTGAGTGGTCCGTGAGTGGCGGTGGAAGGCGATCAGAATAGTCCTTCGTTAGCATTGGCGTCTTGCTCAAGCAAAGCACCACACATCGTCTAGAGCGTCCCTCGAAGTAAACGCCCGGTTGCGAGCCTGGTCAAGGATCAAACGTTAAGTCGTTTGTTGGCAGCCGGCATACGAACAAAGTACATCAAGGCAACGAACTCCATTCGAGCTCTGGCGGAGGTGCGTGACGAGTCTCGCGATCACATGTCAAAGACATGGAGGTCCGTGCGAGCGGTTCCATCCTACGTTCGCCCAGGTCCCCTGCAGTATCAATCAGCTTCGAGGCGAGTACGATGACAGCGCTCAGCTCAAGGAGAGCGGGCCAAAAGGGAGAACATGAGCTTTAATATCACGATGCGAGCTTCTCCAATGCCTGCCTCGCGAGGTGTCTATATACCAGTACAAAAGCTCAAGAACGGGTATAATACAGCAGTAGAGAGTAACAAGAGCAATAGTGAAGGAGATGAAGTCCCACCAACCATGACCCAATACTACTCCAACGGTTTGCCAAGCCCCCAACCCCCAACCATGTGCAGTGCAGTTGACCCTGAAAGACGCCAATGCTGTATGCGGTCGTGAAATTTTCGAGTCATAATATCATCTCACGCCTGCGCCTGCGCTGGCGCTGCTGTCATTCCATTCGCCGAGTTCGGACCCGGAGAAGAGGACTGTGGGGGGCGCTGGTCGAAGCCCTGCCAGCCAGGGAAAAGCTCTTTGAGTTGCTCATACTTCGGCAGCAAGTGAGGCATGTGCGGCGGAGGCGTCATGTGTGCAGGCCCGGCAGGTCGTGGTTTTGCAGCGCCGCCACTTGCATCTGCGGACGCTTTGGGCGCGAGGTAGGACAGGTTCGCCTGGACCCGCCTTAGACACTGGATATACTCTTCCGAGGCCATTTTGTCCGGCTTGCCTTCGCTCCTCAGCTGCATCGCCTGCTGGGGGCTGATAGCACCTCCATGGCCTTCAGCCTGTAATTTGTTTACCTCTTGGAGAAGGGTGACGTTGATCTCGAAGAGAATGTTTATCCGCTGTTGTTCTCGATTCTGACTGCCCGGCGACTGCGGCGACTGGGGCGAGGCGAGCGCGTTGTTGCTCGTCGCCGACTGGGGTTGACTGGTGGGCGTGTGCGGTAGAGGCGGGGCGGCCATTGGATATTTGCTGGGCGGCGTAGGCTGCTGTTCCCGCTGGTGAGGCTGGCCGGCATGCGGCGACAGGTGCAGCTGCGGAGAAGCGCTGGGTCTGGGGTCGTGGTGGTGCTGCTGCTGGCCGACGAACTGGTGTGCCAATGACGGCGCTTGTGCAGGTACGGGATGGGTGTAGGGAGCGGAAGGGAAGTGGTACTGCGGGCCTGCTGCGATCACTGGCTCGTCAGCGCTCGTCGCTCGCTACCTTAGCCCTTAGCAGGGAGGCTTGGCGATCCCGCCTGTGCTCCCGTCATCATAGGGTTGGATGCGCGAAGGGCCAGCGCTAAGGTCGGCAGAGAAGATGTGTGTGTGTGCGCAGGTGCGCGTGTGTCGTGTCGTGTCGTCGTCTGGACGGGCGGACAATAATGATCCGCGAACAAAACGACAGGGGCCAAACTCACCACTGCTACTGCCACTGCCGCTGCCGCTACCAGCGTATGGAGTGCCGTTCGCGCTCGGGGGCTGGTATTGCTGCATCACGTTCCCTCCCGACGCCGCGGATGGTGACCTGACGCCATCGCTGCCGCCAGCGCTGCGGTGAGGCTGGGAGTAGTGAGCGGCGGCGTCCACGTGCTGCGCCGGGAACGCGTGCTGGTGCTGCTGCTGGTGCTGGTGGCTCTGGCTGTTGTGGTGGGAGTGTTGTTTGGGAGAGGGCGAGGACGAGGACGAGGACGCTGGGAAACCGCCGCCGACCGGGCCGTAGAAGGCTTGGGGGCTCGGATTGTAGGCCGCAGAGCTCTGCTGCTGCAGAAGGGCAGAGAGCATGATCACCGACAACGAATCAGGCGGTATTTGATTGGCGTTTGATTGCGCCCCGATGGTGGTGCACACAGATTTACTTTACCACTTCGCAGACCCCCGGGCGTCGCCACGCTTTCTGCTTCCCGACCGCCGCTAAGCTGCACTAGCTCCATCGCAACCCGTGCTCGTGTCTCAGAACTTCCCCCTCGGATCACAGCACTCCTCTCCCACACCCGTCTGCTACATCCCATCCTTCTTCCGTGGACACTCACATGTCAGGTGAGACGGATCATGCTTGTACCTCGAGGATACAGGGCCTCCTTCTTGAAGTTGCTGACATCTTCTTTCTCCTCCTCAGCACGCGGTAGACGCGAAGGAGGCCGCGGGGCCTACTATAAGGCCAGATATGGCGGTGGAGGCAGAGGCAGAGGCAGAGGCGGACAAGACGGCCATGCCTCCGATTCTGCGTCGATCCAAGCCGCGCCGGAGCGTCAGCAGTCGGCCACAGCTCCGCCAAAAGGCGATTGGAACCGACTGCGGAGCGACCTGGAGAACATGAACGGCAGCCAGTACGGTATGGTTTGGAGCTTCTCACACTCCCCTCTCCTCCAGTCTTCTCCACGCTTCTACAGGAGCTGCGTGCTCTTGCAGACCTCCTAACAGATGTCGCAGGGTTCTACAAACAGCTTCTGGGCAAGTACAGCCACACCGCTCCCAACTTCATACTCAGTGTAGACCACGTTCAGGGCGATCCCTATGCTTCTCCTTCCAAGGTGCGTTCTATTGTGCCCTGGGCGGAGACAGGCTTTCCGAAAGAGTATCACCAGTCGCACATCCGACGGACTGCTCTCTGCGACTTCGTCTCTCGTGTGGCAGGATCTCTCATCCAGGCCAAGCATCTCGACCGCAATGTCGGCAATGCAAACGGAGGTTGGTCTGGCCCCAAGGGCGGCGCCTTCTCCATCAACATGCCTGGACAAGAGATCCTGCCGCGGACTTCTGCCTTGATCTCTGGGACCGATTCCATCGAACTGCGCTTCACGGTATCTCTACCAGCTGCGGGACGAACAATCCTCGGAGAGCAGGCGTATAAGATCTTGGCTGTGAATTTGGTTGAAATCGTAAAGCAGTCTTTGCTGCATGTAAGCCTTGATCAGCGCAAGCTTCAAGAACACATCGCCTCTGCTGAAGCTCAGGAGTCGCTTCGTCTGCAGCTGCAAGACAATGGGCTGCTCGCTTTCATTGCCAATGGCTCAGTCCTACCCAGAGCTTCTGGTGCTTCCCAAGCTCCAATGACCGGCCATGGTCTTGTTTCCTTCAAGTCACCCAAAGAACTTGAAGTCTCTCTCATTTCGGTCAATGGAAGATCGTACACGGGCATGGGCATTCCAAGAGGAGTCATCCTGCTCACTGGTGGCGGCTTCCATGGCAAGTCTACGCTCCTCGAGGCGTTAGAGCTCGGCATTTACAACCACATTCCAGGCGATGGCAGGGAAGGCGTCGTCACTGATCCGACCGCGTTCAAGATCAGAGCAGAAGATGGACGCAACGTATCGAAGACCGACATCAGCCCATTCATCTCGAAGCTACCTGGGGGCAAAGGCACTACCGACTTCTCGACCGAAGACGCGAGTGGTTCTACTTCCATGTCTGCGAACATCCAAGAGGCGCTTGAGGCAGGCTGCAGGACACTACTGATTGACGAAGACTCGTCCGCTACCAACTTGCTCGTCCGAGACGCTCGCATGCAGGCATTGATCCAAAATGAGCCAATCACTCCCCTGATCAGCAAGGCTCGCGCGCTATTCAATGAGAGAGGCGCCAGTACTGTGATAGTAATCGGCGGTTTGGGAGACTGGCTGTCTGTCGCCGACTGTATCATCGCCATGGACTCGTACGTCCCTCGCGACATCACACAGCAGGCCAAGGAGATCTCGAATCAATTTCCAAGCAGCGTCAACCAAGACAGGGCTTACGGCTCCATCCCCAAGCGGCGCTTTCGTGTTGATTTTGAGGGCTTGAGGACTCCCTACGCTTCTCGCAAAAAGTTCATCACGTTGAAGCCCGAGCAAAGGGATGCCGTCGATGATCCATCGCGGGCTGAAAGCGGCATTGACGTCGGCAGCATCGATCAGATTGTAGAGAAGGGACAGTCCCAAATGATCGCCACGCTCCTCCAACGCGCTTCCCGCTTGACTGGAGCGCAGGCCCTCACACTCCAAGAAATGCTTGAGGGACTTGAGGACGTTGTCGGGATCGAAGGAGGTCTACCAACCTCGCTCGTGGGCGGTGACCTGGTAGCGATTCGACCACTCGAGCTCGGCGCAGCACTATCGCGAGTCCGCGGGCTCGCTTTGCGCGTTGATGAGGCCTGAGTCGGAGCCGCGCCACAATGATATCGAGGTGAGCTTCGCAACTGTCGGCACCTCACACATGATCAAGGAATACCATGCCGTTCGGCCCGCTGCATTCGACCTCTTCAATCGCGCGCGTTTCGCAAACGGCACAGCAGCCGGAGCGTAGGAGGTCAAATGCAAAGTGGACAATAATGCCTCAGTACGTACAGCGCTGAAGATGTAAGATGGAAATAGCAGCAAGGTGACATGATTTTGATAGGCTACAAATTCGCGAATGCGAACCAGCAAACTCGCACTGGACTGTGCCTTGCCGGAGATCTCATCATATGAGATACTGCGCCTCCCTGCCGCACCAGACGAAAGATAGTCGAGCAGTGACGAGAATTGAGTAGTTGTCATCGGACATCCATCCTCCCGCAGGGCTGGAAAGAAGTGCGTGCGCGGCGGTGTGTCGGCGCTAAGAGCCGGTCTGTGGATTGCGATGGCGGATGCCGCGTGCCGAACCGAAGGGAACATGAGATCTCATGACAACCTGACAGATCTTTGTTGCGACCGGACTTCATTGGTTGCTCCGATGATTCTCAATAGTGCCTGAGAAGTACTCATCTGATCTTAGAGGTAGGCTCTTAAAGAATTTCAGGCTCCAGTACTGAGCTCGTGGCCGGAGTATCAACTCGAAGGGGCCTCACCGTTCAATTGATACCTTAAGGTATGATAGGCAGAGTGTGGCACAGTGGAGAGTTCGGCGAGCCGCATTCCCGAGAAGCTTGGCCCTTTGTTGTCTGGATCTGGATAGGGAATTAGCGCGGTGGCACTGCAACTCCTTCCACAGGCGAGTGGAATGCTGTTCGCTCCTGCCAGATGGATGTGTGAAGGCCATCGTGACGTCCTCCATATAATATAATGCAGCTCTGTCCGCCTCCCATCACATCGAAGCTCGTGATTGCCACCTCCACCTGCACATATATATACACCAGATTCATTCGATAACAGTCTTCACTTGCCGACGTCGATCATCCGATTCCACCCCGCATTTACCACAGCCTTGACTCCTAGCTTCGACTCGGGCTGACAACCACTTCGCCTCCGTCACAACAACATCAACCAAAGTCGCAATCCATCGACGCAGCCACGATGAACGGCAACGACCTGAACGGAAAGGCGCCCCTCGACGACATTGGCAAGACCAACGGGCCTTCGCGCGGCCCAGGCGACCCTATCGTCAAGGTCGAGCCACCCAGGCGCGAGGACCTGCAGCCATCATATGCGTACGACAATCATCTTATACCCTTCAAGGCAGCTGCTAATGTCCACATCACAGGCAAGTCATCAAGCCCGACACCGAAGATGCGGCCCAGCATGGCTGGTACGGTTCCATGATCAACGGATTGGGCACTTGCATTGGAACTCTCGGTGCCATTCCATGCTGCATAGTCTGCCCCAACCCATACAGGCCTGTCGCCCAGGGTAACGTCGGTCTCGTCACCAAATTCGGTCGATTCGCACGCGCCGTCGATCCAGGCCTCGTCAAGATCAACCCGCTGTCCGAGAACTTGATCCAAGTCGATGTCAAGATCCAGATTGTCGAAGTGCCGCGCCAGATCTGTATGACCAAGGACAACGTCAACCTCACGCTGACCTCCGTCATCTACTACCACATCACCTCGCCGCACAAGGCCGCCTTCGGAATCTCCGACCTTCGCACTGCTCTCGTCGAACGTACCCAGACCACCCTCCGTCACGTCATCGGCGCACGTGTCCTCCAAGATGTTATTGAGAGGAGAGAAGAGATTGCGCAGTCGATTCGCGAGATCATAGAAGAGACCGCCGCGGGCTGGGGTGCGCAGGTTGAGAGCATGCTGATCAAGGACATCATCTTCTCTCAGGAACTGCAGGACTCCCTGTCCATGGCCGCACAGTCCAAGCGAACGGGAGAGGCCAAGGTCATCAGCGCCCGTGCTGAGGTCGAATCCGCCAAGCTCATGCGCCAGGCTGCCGACATTCTCTCGAGCGCACCCGCCATGCAGATCCGATACTTGGAAGCCATGCAGGCCATGGCCAAGACGGCGAACAGCAAGGTCATCTTCTTGCCGGCGCAGAACCAGACGGTGCAGCAGCAGCTGGCCACCGCGGAGAGCGCGGGAGAAGGCCCGAGCCGATACCAGGATTATGGCACGCTGAACGGCCATTCTTCTACAGGCGGCCAGAGCAGCAATGAGTTCTCTGGTAACTCGCACGGCTTCCAGAGCGCCGTGAACGCTAGGGTTGTAGAGAACATGTAGAGAGGAAGCGAAAGCGGAACGGTGGAAGACGGATATGACTGGTCACGGCAGGAAAGATTGATAATGCGTCTGCTTTTTTTCCCCTTTTACGAGATCTCGGTGTGATACCCAGGTAGTAGTCTGTTTAGCTTCAAATGTACGAATTATGCCCCATGCACTGATATCTCCCACTTACGATGTACTTTTCACGTCTCACGTTGAATCATGTTGAAACGCATTCCTAACATGATGCTCTTCCCTGGCGTGAAAGAAGACAGTTTCACTTCCAACAAGCTACGAGACACTGATATGATATACGAAAGGAACCCGGCAAGGGGATCCAGTCATCCAGTCATCCCCTCATTTCGAGGAGGGGAAGGGAGAGGAGAGGAGGAAGAAATCATCAAAGATTCTGCGCCCTCGTGGTCCGCTCATAAAACTCCAACGTACAAGCGGCCAAAAAGCAAGGAATCTCCTTCCGGCCCTCGACCCAAAACTCAATCATGTGCCGGATCTCGCCCGCGAAGAGACTCTGCGGCCCGCCGCTGACCTTCATGGTCCCATTCTCGCCGTCGAAAATGATGGAATTCGCCTCTTCTTCGCCGTTGTCGTGGTACGCCGTGGGGTAGAGGATGGACGTGGCCTTGACGCGGCCGTTGGGCAGGAAATCGAGTTTCCAGCCGAGGATGGAGCAGACGGCCTCGCGGAATTCGAGCGATTTCGAGGTCCAGATCTGTTTGAGGCGGAGTTCTTTCTTTTCGAGTTTTGTGGTTTGGGAGTGCGAGGCTTGGAGTTGGAGGCGGAGGTTTTCCAGTGTCGAGATGGGGACGACTTTGCCGTGGGGGGTGCCTTGGAGTTGGGAGAGGAGGGCGGCGTTTTCGTCGCGCAGAGTGCGGAGGGTGGACATTTTGATCGCTTCCGTTTCGGCCGTGGGGTTGTTGCGGAATTCGAGCACGCGAGTGCGGGAGGACTCTTTGAGGGAGGAGAGTTGGGAGATGCTTGCTTTGAGCTCGGCTTCGAGGAGTTGGTTTTGGGATTGGAGTTTGGAGAGGTCGTCTTGGAGGGTGCGTGACTTGCGGCGTAGTTCGCCCAGACGTTCGTCTGAGGCCTCATCGTCCTCTCGGGCTCGCTTCTTGGGCGACGAGGGGGTTGGTTGTTGTGATTCAAGTTTGGAGAGGTCGGCTTGCAGGGTTTGCAGCTCGGTGCGGTATTGCTCGACCATATCCTCCAGCTCATGGATGCGTTTCGCATGTTGCTCGTTGATGTGGTCGGGTGTGAACTCCGCTTCTTCGGCCTCGAAGGTCTTCATTTGTGCGCGTAGGTACTCCACCTCCTTCATTACTAGGTTCTTCTGACGTTCTAAGCGCGCTCTGACCTTGCTATCGCCCGCAGACGCAGAGGTCCCGTTCATAGTAGACGTGCGTGCCTTCTCCAGTTCCTCCTTCAGACGAGCCTTTTCGTCTTCCAGCACACGGATGTTCTCCTCCTTCACAGACAGCTCTGGTTGTATAGTGCCGACTTTATCCAACAAGGCTAAACGTTCCAGTCGCTCCTGCAGGAACGCCTTGGCCATTTGCTCTGGTGTCTCGTATCGCAAGTCCTCTTCGCCTGTAGCTTCAGACTCCAGGTAACTAGTCCAGCTCTTCTTCTCGTCCTCTAAGATCTGCTTCTGGAGATGTGCTTCGGCCAGCTCTCTCCTGAGATCATCCATGATACGTACTTTCGCTTCCAGAGCACGCTTCTCTTCCTCTACAACTTCCACGCTCTTCGTGACTTTCCGGAACTGCTTAAGCTCCGCGAGCTGCCCTCGGTTGGTAGTCTCCAGCTGCTTGATATACGCGACCTGTTCTGACAGCTCTTTCTTGATGACAGCAAGGGTATCGGAATCGCCAGTTTGCGCCTTCAGACGCAGTACTTCGTTCTCCAGTTCGCCGACTTCAGTCTCTTTCCGAGCCAGCTTCTGCTGTGCAGTCTGCATCGCCGCGACTTTGCTACTCAGATCTTGCTGTATATCTTCAACAGACGCCTGCAATGTCGCATGCTTCTGCTCCAGCTCGTGGAAAGCATATTTCCCCTCGCGCTCTTGGGAGGCCAGATCTTGCTTTGCATCCTCGAGCTCCCCTCGCAACGTGCCACTCTCGTTTTTCAGTTTGCGAATTTGCTTCTCCAGTTCCGACCTCTCATTTGTCGCTCGATCTTGCGATTCTTGATATTCTCGAGCCAAAGATTCCGCCTTCTTAGTTGCCGCGGTGCTCGCGTTCTCTGCTGCTTGCGCTCGTTTAAAGTCGGCCTCTGCTCTATTTTGCACGTCGCGTAGTTCTTGCTCGTGTCGCAAGTCGCTCAGCTCTCTCTCTTGCTTGATAGCATCCAGCTCGTATTGTGCGCTTCGCAGTTGAGCTCGAAGTTCCTCATTACCGGCATCTGGCCGGATGGCCGTAGATTGATTCATTGTTTCTCTGAGAGGCTGTCGCTGTGACTGAACAGGCGCATCTGCGAGCTCGGCGCCAGTGATAATGTCGAATTGAGGCTGGTTGAGGCGCGCCATGTTGCGCCGAGATGCGACGTCGTCGCCGTTGACGATCAAGTGTTGTTGTCGTTGAAAGGAAGCGAAACAGTCTACCGGACGCGGTAAAGCGCGATTCTCTGGGTAAACCTTTAGGCACCGCCTCCAGTTCACGCGTCTCACACGTGCGCACGCGCTTGCCCACCCCTCCACAGCCGTCGCGACTTCACCAACTCGGATCAATATGTCACATCAGCGGCGCGTTGTGTGGTGGTCGATGATGGTCATGTGGTCAGGAGAAGGATGATATACAGGGTCTAGTCATTCTACTTTGAATGCCTGAGGCATTCCATCTTCGCTCCGCGTTGTCTGCATCTCAAGCGCGTCATCCTCCACAGAACACGACCACCGCCTTGACGCAACATGCCCAAGCGAAAGACAGCCCTCGAATCGGACTCTGGTCTCTCGTCGCCGCCCGAGAGCATCGTTGACCAAACCGATGCCCAATTGAATGGACAAGCAGAGCCGAGCGTCAAGAGACGAAAGGTCAAAAAGGAAGCTGTAGAAGCAGAAACCGCCCTGGTCCAGCCGAAAAAGGCGAGCAACAAGCCAAGAGGAGCGCGCAAAGTGAAAATAGAGGCAGAGGAAGAGGAGGCTGAGTTGGAAGACGACGTGCAACAAGGAGCCAAAGACTTGTCTTCCAAACCCAAGCGAAAGCGAAAGATCAAGACCAAGACCGAGGAAGTCAAGGAAGAGGAGGAAGAAGCTGATGAGAACGACGAGATCGTAGAGAAGAAAGGAAAGAAGAAGCGAAAGACCAAGGCCGAAAAGGAGGCAGAGGCAATGCCCTTGGCAGCACGCACAGCTGGGCACAAACTGTACATTGGAGCGCATGTGAGCGCTGCGGGAGGTATACGATATCCGCCCATAGAATCCAGGAATTATGCTGACAACTATACAGGCGTCCACAATGCAGTCGTCAACAGCGTCCACATCGGCGCCAACGCCTTCGCACTCTTCCTCAAATCCCAACGAAAATGGGCAAACCCACCACTCCAAGACGACCATCGTCTATCCTTCCACAACAATTGCAAAACCCACACATACAACCAAATGCGCCACGTCGTCCCGCACGGTTCATACCTCGTGAACCTCGCACACACAGACCAAGCCCGAACAGACCAAGCCTACACCTCCTACCTCGACGACCTCAAACGCTGCGAAAGTCTCGGAATCAACCTCTACAACATCCACCCCGGAAACACAGTCTCCAACGACCGCCAGAAAGCCATCACACACCTGGCATCAAACCTCAACGCAGCCCACCGAGAGACGTCCTCGGTAATCACTCTCCTCGAAAATATGGCGGCAGGCGGAAACGTTCTCGGCAGCACGTTTGAAGACTTACGGGACATCATTGCGCTGGTGGAGAATAAGGAACGCATAGGGGTCTGTATCGATACTTGCCACGCCTTCGCGGGAGGCTACGACCTCCGGACTCCGGAGACTTTCCACAAAACCATGCAAACTTTCGATGCATTGGTGGGTCTCCAATACCTCCGCGCTGTGCACCTCAACGACAGCAAAGCCCCCTTTGCTTCCCACCGCGATCTACACGCGAACATCGGAACCGGCTTCCTCGGCCTGCGAGCTTTTCATAATATCGTAAATGACCCCCGGTTCGAGGGATTACCGCTCATACTGGAAACTCCGATTGAAGTGCGAGATGAGAATGGGAATTTGGTGAAGGATGAAAAGGGCAAGGAGAAGGAAGATAAGGGGATCTGGGCGCGGGAGATTAAAATGTTGGAGGGGTTGGTGGGGATGGATGTTGAAGGGGAGGAGTTTCGGGCATTGGAGAGGAAATTGGCGAGGCAGGGGGAGCCGGAGAGGGAGAGGTTGATGGAGCAGATTGAGAGGAAGAAGGAGAAGGAGGAGAAGAAGAAAGGTGCTGGGAAGGGGAAGAAGGGGAAGAAGGTCGAGAGTGAGTCGGAGGGGAGTGAGCTTGGAGATGAGTGAAATCCCGCAAAGGTGGACAGAACATCCTGAGGAATACGGAACTGCTGGACTGTACGATTATGTGAAGAATATATGATACGAAGAAGGAATGTATACCTAGGCAGCGATGACTTCGCAGTATTAATTCCTCCAGGTGATGGTCTTCAACCTGACCCACTCCCGCAGGCCCTCCTACACATTCGTCAGCACCATTCACAACCAAAGCCTCCGCGAGGCGAACAAGACTCACCTCGCCGTTGAATTTCCCAAACCCACTCTTCTTCGCCCCTCCATGCGGCAGACTCGCCTCGTCATGCACGCTCATGGAATTAATATGCACAGCACCCGTTTCAATCTGCCTCGCGATCCTCAAACCCCGCTGCAAGTTCTCGGTGAAGACGGCGCTCGCCAAGCCATAATCCGTATCGTTTGCGATCTTGATGGCTTCTTCGTCATCTTGCACCACGAAGAGGGAAACGGTAGGGCCGAAAGATTCGGTGTAGTAGAGATCCATGCCGTTCTGGACGCCTTCGAGGATGACGGGCCGCATGGCGGTCCCGAGGTCGCGTTTGTCGTCGATGTCGCCATAAGAAGCCTTGGCGCCTTTGCGGACGGCATCTTGGAGGAGTCTGGAGTTCTGGAGGACGGGTGCTTTGTCGATGAGCACGAGGCCGTTCTTGTCCGGGAAGACTTGGTCGATGGTGGCGGCGAGGACTTGGCGGAATTGGTCTGCTACCTTGGCGTTGACGAGGATGCGCTCGGTGGACATGCAGATTTGGCCGGAGTAGAGGAAGGCTCCGAGGGTGCATTGGAGGGCGGCGACTTGGAGATCGGCGTCTTCGCAGACGATGGAGGGAGCTTTGCCTCCGAGTTCCATGAGGAGGGGTTTGAGGTGCTTTCCTGCGAGACCTGCGACTACGGAGCCGACGGCGGTGGAGCCGGTGAAGTTGATCTTGCGGACCGTGGGGTGGGAAACGAGGTGTTGGACGATTCGTGGGCCGTCGTCGGGTCGGTGGATGATGGTGTTCAGGCAGCCGGCTGGTAGGCCGACTTTGTGGAAGATGTCCATGAGAGTCCAGTAGCAGGCGGGAGATCTCTCGGCGCCTTTCACAACGACCGTGTTTCCCACTGATTCGGTCAGTCGGCGTGAGTTACTAACTTAGTACGTTGTTCAGTGAAATCCACTCACTTGCGAGCGGGCCCAAGAAGGATCTCAGGCCGAGAATGCATGGGCAGTTCCACGGCGCGATGGCCACTACCACGCCGTATGGCTCCTTGATCACCATGGCACTTCGTTCCTCATCCAGCATCGCCGGGACGTGACCCTGCATGCTGGATGAAGCAATCAGGCCGGCGCAGCTCTTCAGCGACTCCAGAGCATCGGCAAAGTCAAACTCGAAGTATGGCGGAGTCGAGGCGACTTCGGTGGAGCAGAAGTGCCAGAGGTCATCCCTGCGCCTGACCAGTTCTTCAGCCGCTCGCAGGAAGAGGTCTCTTCTAAAGCCGGGCTTTGTCTTGCTCCAAGACGGGAACGCTTGCTCTGCAGCACCAATGGCGGCATCTACATCTTCCACGGACGCCGATGAAGATTTATAGAGCGCTTTTTCCGTCAAGGGGGAGATGATGTCGAAGGTGTCGGTCGTCTCCACTTGCTCGCCGTTTCGCCAGAGAGGCACAGTCCAGTCCGGGCTGCCCTTGAAGCTGGTGGATCCATTGGCTTGAGCCATGTCTATCCGTCCGCCCTCCGACAGGACTTCTTTCTGGCCCTGCGATCCTGCCGTTTGGGGGGAATTCCTGCATTCATCGTCCGCGAGGTCTTGTAGGTTGCGACGTCTTTATAGTCTGCGAATCCGATGCGCCGCGATGGTCTGCCGGACCGCGAGCCGCACTGGACCCATGACGCCCGGCATAGCTATTCTGTGGCGGGGTCGAGGAGTTAGTGGAGATTTTGAGTTGGTCACTTTGGGTTAGATAACACATTGTGAAGGGCAGACGAAGGATGAAGTCGCTAGAGGAAGTTCGGATGAAAGGCCCCGGCCTGCTGCTGACTGTACGCCCGAGCGGGACAGTGGGTCGGGTCTCGGGCCGAACACCTCTATGTGTGCTAGTCTCCCATGTGAGCACACCCACACCCACACCCACACACCCACAATGCACCTGCACGACATCGAGGCCTCTCAGCGCTGCATTCCTTATCGAGCGCCTTATCGAGCGCGAGATAGCAGAACTTGGAAGTCGCCTCGCTGTGCGCATTGGCCCTCACAAAAGCTGGCGCTGCCCTCCAGACTGGAGCTTCCCCGTATCCGTACCAATCTCCAGGTGAGAGTAGGTGATGATTATTGAGTTAGTCGCCCCTGACGGTAGCACACGACCATCTCGACGCCCATAGCCGAGTTGGCAGCATGCCACGCCCCAAGGTAGGTGAAGCCCAATGCCCGAGACTCCTCTCCTGTCCTGTCCTGTCCTGTCCTGTCCTGTCCCGTCCGCTCACCCGTTCGTACAGGTGAAACCGCAAGACCGACAGCGAAGTGCACGTGCTTGCCTCCCTTGCAAGGCCTCCAAGATTCGTTGCGATGCGGCCTCGCCTTGTGGGCCCTGCTCCAAACGTGAGCGCACCTCAGCATGCCTCTATCTCGAGCCCTCGCGGAAGAGACAGAAGGTATCGCCCTTTCCTACGCCCAGTCTGGCGCACACCTCGCCGCACGTCGAGAGCAGCCCCGTCCATGGCCATCGTATGCCTCCGCCTACTTTCCCGCCTGACTTCCCGTCCGCTGCATCGACTGCAGCCTCCGTCACCGAGAATGCCACGCCCACGGCCGCGCCCACGCCCACTCCTACTCCCACTCCCGAGCCTGCCCAGTCGGCTTCCCGCTTGACACAGAGTCGTATGCTGCTGAGTTCCAAGGGCGAGAAACGTATGCTATTCCACGATATATCCCTGAGCATCCACCCTGACCCTCTCTAGTCTACGTGGGCGAGAATGCCTCACTATCATTCCTCCAGTTCCTTCGCCAGATCCTGAAGAAGTACATGGGCCCTTCTGCCTTCACCGAAAACCAGTTCAAGGACAATATGTTAGAAGTCGAGATGACACGCGACGAGAATCCGTTGGTCTTCGATCAAACCCGTGGTGAGAAATATGCTCTTGTTCAAGCGTACCGCGAAGCTGTAAGTGCTCCCATCGCTCATCACGCAGCTCTTATTAATGGTCTCCATAGTCTTCAGGCATTATCGATCTCTTTACGGTCGAGGAGATTCGAGCCTTTCTCGATCGTCACGATGCCCTCAGTCCCAGCACCTTCATCGATGAACAAGACAAACACGCACGCGCCGAACAAGCCGCATTGAATATGATGTTGGCGATCGGAAGCCAATGCCGAGGGCAAACCCCCTTCGACACCTACAATGCTGCCAGATCTTTCACGTGCGCGCAGAAGACGGCGTTCGAAGGCTTTCTTTGCGATCCAAGCCTGGACATGGTCCGGGTCTTTCTGCTCATGGCCTTCTACATGCTGGGTGCGTGTCACCGGAATGCAGCCTTCATGTATTTGGGAATAGCCTCCAAAGCAGCTTGTGCATTGGGTCTGCATCGCAAAGAGCAGTACAAAGGACTTTCATCCAAGGAATGCCTGGTTCGATGGCGGACCTGGAAGAGTCTTCTTATTCTGGACACAATCGTTTCCTCCATTCTCGGCAGACCTGGTGGCTTGCCCTCCATGCGACCACAAGATGATAGTGCCTATGACGGCGATGAAGTAATTGGCGATTTCGATCGACCTAGATGGCTGGCCTCACGTGCCGTTTTCACCATCTGCTCTCACATCATAGAACTGGAACAACATCTTGGCAACGGAAATAACATGGACTCCAATACAGCAGAGACCTTCCTTCAACGACTTCGTGAATGGAACGAGACGTTGCCTGCCGAGCTTCGACATTTTGCGAGCATGAAGACCGCTACTTTGGGCCCCGCGGATCGAGAACTCTTCATAGGGGCTACACACGTCGCCTGCACGTATTACTTCACCATCATCCTGGTGACAAGACCTTTCCTCATCTCGCATTTGATATCTCAGCTCCGCCGACGGACACCAAGTACCGATCGACCCGAGCCATCGCATGTCTCCGACCTGGCCCAGGCATGCCTTGACAGTGCTATGTTCATGGCGAAAACAGGCTATGTCGCGATCAATTCAAGTATCCTGTCTAACAACATGTGCTTGCTAAAGTAAGCATCGTGAGTGTAGCTACTGATGAGATCAATGCTGACTCTGCTTAGGGCCTGGATGTTTGCTGCTGGGCTTCTCCTGGGCTTTGTCATGTTCGCCCAGCCCGAGCCCGCTCCTGAGGTCGATGAAGCTTTTCAAAATGCAATAGCGGTTCTAGAACGCCTTGCTCAGGTCAGCCCGCAGGCGAGACACTACTTTGAGATCCTCAGTACACTCTCGGATGCCATACATACTCAACGCGAGCAGCGCGGAAGAGAAAGACGGAAGAAGAGCGATCGCTTCGTCAGTCAGATTTTTACCGCAGACTTTCACGATGGTAACGCTATGCCTCCACCGCCTGCAAACATCACTCTTTCTTCTGGAACATCAAATATCGACCCGGCACTTGGTGGGGATTTCAACAGCACTGCTACGGGCTTCGATTTTGATACCCAGAGTTACGGTCTTTCCACGTTTCAAGCAGCCGACGAGTGGTCAGATATGCCTTTGCTATCCGATAATCTGTACATCGACTGGGAGTCCATCTTGCCAGCCTTGGATACCTAAGCCCAGCCACACGACCAATATGTTACGTGGTTATACCAAATTTGCGACCACTTGCTGGAGAAAAGGTCTATTCGATGTAAGATATTGATATTCGAGATGGTGAAACGACCATTTAATGCTGTGTCGAAGGCTCTAAACCCTTCAACCAAAACGCCAACCCAAATGCTCATTGTTCTACCCAACATCATTCCCAGCAACTGCTAACTTTAGTGTCCGTTGACAACATGAACACCATTCTCAGCCTCGCCATTGGTCTTCTGCGCCCATCCCTCGGGCCACTTGCTCCGGATATCCTCCCGCATATCATAGCTGTTCATCTCTGTGATTGTCAGCTTACCCTCCTCGCTCTTCACCTTATACCTCGGGTTATTCGTGTTGTCCGAAAATCCGATGCGCTCATGGATATTCTCTCTGGCTCTCGCCGACGCAGCCTGCACCTTTGTCGCTCTTGGATGTCGGACTTTCTCGTACAGCTTGAGGGCTTCTTGGACACTACCGGGATAGAAATCCTTGCTGAAGACGAGACCTAGGGCCGCGCTGTCTTCGAGTGCCATGCATGCTCCCTGACTCTGGTCGGGCATCATGGGATGTGCGGCGTCTCCCATGATGCAGGCCGCGCCTTTCTGCCAGTGGGAATACGGCTCGTGGACCCAGAGTCTCCACGGTCGGATCTCTTTTCCGATGGCGAGGTGGTTGTAGACGCCCTTGTCTAGATCCGGATAGGGCGATAGTAGTTCCTCGGTCGTGGAAGAGGCGTCCCATTTCTGATCGGAGTAATCCCCCTTTTCTCGCGGGAAGAAGCAATAATACGAAAGCAAGCTCCCGGAATTACAAGGCGACAAGACGATTTTGTTCCACGAATTATGCCCGCCCCAGTACTCGATCGCGGAGTCTTTGGAATAATCCGGGAAGCCGAGTCTTACGGCTTCTTCGGTCGTGACGTTTGCGTGTAGACAGGAAGAATCCGCGGGGCGTTTTTGGACGTTGATGCCGATGAGTTTGCGGACGGTGGAACCTATCCCGTCGGCGCCGATGATGACTTCGTGTTGGGCCGTGGAGCCGTCGTGGAAGGTGATGAGGCCGGTTTCCAAGTCGAGGTTTACGAGTTTGTGGTTCACGACGAGCTTGACGGGGTGGCCGGCGCCTTCGGTTTGCAGGGCACAGTCCATGAGCATTTTGTGCATGTCCTGTCGGTGGAACATGTAGTATCTACGACCCCAAACAAACAGGTACGTTAGTTAGCGAGAACTCTTCCTCCCCACCCCCCGTTGAGGTTTTTCTCGTTGGTGAATTACTCACGGATGCCCCCATTTCTCCTCATAGTCGTTCAAGTCATACACGCTGACGGGCTCGCCGGTCTCCCAGTCGCGGTTGATGAGCTGACGAAGGTACACGCCATCACCCTTTTCCACGTCGACGTCCCATTCCCGCAGCCATTTGACGCCGTTTGCCGCGCAGGAAATCGAAGCCCCGACTTCGCCGGCGAAGTCTGCTCGCTCGTAGATGGTGACTCTGTGGCCTGCTCTGCGCAGCGCGATGGAGGCTGCCAGACCACCGATGCCGCCGCCTGCGATGGCGATGGAGAGGGGTTTCCACGCCGTTCCGGGCTGCATGGTTCGTGGTGATTGATGATGGAAAAGAGTTCTTGAGAGAGTTTATGGGAACTGTTGTTGATTGTTTCTTCTTCTTCTTCTCCTTCTTTTTTTTGAGAGTTGGTGATTCACTTCTAAATATCTCTTCTCTTCTCTTCTCACTATCAAAGCCTTCCCGTGCTCGTGTGGCTAACGCAGGAAATCTATTCCCTGCCTATCGCATGCTATCAATCGCTAGCGTCTCGTGGTGGTGTGGTGTGGTCCGGATCCTAGCCGACCGCGTGAGGGAAAAGTGCGCGGTCCGAGCACCTTCCGTTTTGGGCGCGGTTGGCTTGTGATAGTGGCGGCCCGTCCGTGTCCCGATCCGATGGATTTCGGTATCGGATCGGATGTTCGGTACGGAAGGTCTGGAACTTGTGCGGGGCACGCGCGCGCGGCTCGTTTTCTCATCTCATCTCATCTGCTGATGATGAGGAGCGGAAGGGATTCCAGATGGGGTTTGTAATTTGCTCTTACCCTTCTTGTTTCGTTTCGTTCCTCTCCATGTGCTGCATCTAGATACCTAGAGGAAAAACAATGAACGGAATTCAGCCAAACGGCCATCATGATGCTCCCCCCCCTCCTCCTTCCAACAAGGGTTTGGGGAAGGAGTATACCGAGAATGTCATCAGGTCTATGGGTCCCAAGACGGATGAGAGGTTGAGAACGGTCATGGCCTCGTTGATTCGACATGTGCATGATTTCGCGAGGGAGGTGGATCTCACGGTTGATGAGTGGATGGCTGGTGTGCAGTGAGTTTTATCCATCCACCAGCGGTGTGGCGAAGCTCACGGATTGGGAAAATAGGATGATCAACTGGGCTGGTCAGATGAGCGATCACAAGCGGAACGAAGGACAGTTGCTTTGCGATGTGATTGGATTGGAATCGTAAGTCGGCTTAATTCATATATGGGAACGGAATGAAAGGGATTTTGGAAATTTCGCTGACTTTCGATCGACAAGTCTTGTGGACGACATTACTTATCGAAAAGCGGCAGAGGCAACGGATTCTGCTACGGCTTCGGCGATTCTCGGTCCCTTCTGGAGACAGGATACACCGATGCGGGAGTTTGGGAGCACCATCACTTTCGACACGCCTTCCGATGGGCAGGTTGCGTATGTTCATGGGACTGTCACCGACGCCACGACTGGGAAACCATTGAGTGATGCCGTTGTGGATGTCTGGCAGGCTTCTACAAATGGTGAGTGCAAAAGTCACTATAAGTACATGGACTGCGCAGTGGGTCCTTTTCTCTGACAAAGGTCACAGGCCTCTACGAGCAACAAGACGACAAGCAGGTGGACCACAACCTCCGCGGCAAATTCCTCACCAACCCTCAAGGCGAATACGCCTTCTACTGCCTGCGACCCACGCCGTATCCCGTCCCCAGCGACGGCCCAGCCGGGAAACTTCTCGATCTGATGGATCGACACCCGTACCGACCCGCCCACATTCACTTCATCGTCAGCAAGGAGGGCCACAAACCCATCACCACCCAAATCTTCGACTCGCAGTCGAAGTACCTCGAAGACGATTCCGTTTTCGCCGTCAAGGATGATCTGGTGGTCAAGTTTGAGCCTCGCGAGGGCGATGCGCAGGCTGAGTGGGAATTGCAGTATGATATTGCTTTGGCTGCGGAGAGTGAAAAGGGAGTGTCGAATCATTCTTCTGCTATTCCGGCTCAGCTTTGAGGGCTGAAGGATGATGAGAGGGGGGAAGTTTGATATCATGAAATTGCAATGTTTATTCTTCAGGTCATTTTCCATGCATCCTATCTCATTACCCTCTATCTCCTAGCCAGTGCCGATGTGACCCAAAAGGGTGCTTGTGAGCGAGCATGCGCCGTCTGCTCAGGTCTGGATATTCTGACACGAGTGACCCTAGCCGCATGCCAAGAAGTTGAACTACTTGCATAATGTCCGACGATGCTACCGTCATTCACGATGGTAGACTGCACTGAGCTGAGAGTAAGCAGCCGGGGTGAAATCCACAGATGTTTTCTGACTGCCTAAGCACTATCATCCTTAAACTCTCCAAGCTTGAAAAGCTTCTTGGCATTATCCCTCCCAATAGCCTTCACAGTCTCTTCCTTATCCAACTCCACTCCATCGTACCAAACGCAAGCATCCTCAAAGGATTCAAACGGATAATCAATCGAAAACAGAATCCTCTCCCACCCAATCTCCTTGATGCAGTACTCCAGCGTCGGGGTAGAGAAATGCCCACTCGTCGTAATCCAGATATTCTGCGCAAAATACTCCCGGATCGTCTTCTTGCAGTCGAGACCCAGGGGCTTCTTGACGTCTTCGAACCAGTGGTTTATCCGCCAGAGGTCGAAGGGGAGGTGTTCTCCTAGATGGCCGATGACGACTTGTAATTTCGGGAAACGGTCGAAGACTCCGTTGGTTACCATTCCTAGGAGGTGCAGACTGATGCCCTGGGCGAAGCTCAGGGGTGGGCCGATGAGCCATCTGCGAGGTGCCCAGAGTTTCTCGTGGAAGACTCCGGTGGGATTGCGAGGGTGGAGGTAGAATGGTACGTCCAATTCTTGGACAGTGGACCAGAAGACGTCCCACTCTGGACCATCGTAGAAGATCATAGAGCTGCCGGATTCGTCGTCTCGTTGAGTGTCGTTCACGAGAGCGCCTTTGAAGCCGTATTGGACGACGCAGCGTTTCAGTTCTTCGGATGCTACTTTTGGGTCGTGCATCGAGAGGGTGCTTATCAAGATATTAGCGACTTCTTTGCAACCCAATTTGCATACTTCTTCCCAACTTACGCAAAAGCCCCTAATCTGGTCTCAAACCCCTTGATCTCTTTGGCAACGTGATCGTTCACTTCACGAGCAAGAGCATCTGCTTTGCTCTGCTCCCAGACATCTTGAACACCAGGAGCGGTATACGAAAGGATCTTGTAGCCGACGCCAAACTTGTCCATCTTCTCGATTCGCAATTTGTTGATGTCGTTGATTTCGCGAGTGTGCTTCGCTGGGTCCACGGCGAACATGCCTGCCCACCATTCGGTGGTCTCGGCATTGCGCGGGAGCGCAAATGCTTCCTCGAGAGCGACCTTCCCAAGCATTTTACAGTTCTTCTGACAGGCAATTAAGTCTCCTTATGTCCAGGCCTCCAGAAGATACGGCTTCGAGTGTTTAGCTTTCACAATGCGAGATCGCGAGGTTGATCGCGAAGCTGAGTCCGAATCCCGCAACATAAATCTCAACAGACTAACTAGGGGAGTGAACGCTGAGGTGAGGCATCGAAGGTCTTTTGTAGAGAGCAGTAGTGCAGGGAAGTTAAGCATGTGCCCCGGATTCCGTGTGTCTTGCAAGCCGATACTTCCGCCGCACCTGCTCGCCAGCATATCTTGACAATGATCGATTACGAGGCAGGTTCTTCCGGACTGACAGCCATTGCGGCAATCCAAGCTCCGACTTACTGAAGACCGACAACGTTTACTGGGTCTCTTACTAGCCCGGAGGGCCGGCCGGCTGTCGTACTCCTCGGCTAATGCACTACGAAGACTGCACGAAACTCGGCTGTGTACCCTGCGATGCCGTGAAGGAGCCTATCAGTCAGCCCTTCAGCAACCCATTCACTTACATTTCAATTTGATCGGCGAGAGGCAAGAAATGCTGGGCGTCGATTCGGCTATTGCAGAGCCTTCAGAACGGCAAACCTGATACCTCGTCCGGGACCTGATTGAGCTACAGACCGGAACGATGGCGGAGCACTTCTCCTACAATACCCCGACCTCGTTTCCGCCCATCCATGCTCTCCAGTGGGAGGATCGTGGTCTATTTCCGTACTCATAGTCTAGAGCGAAGCGAAGCAAGACGTGAGGTTGGTATTGGGCATGGTCCGTGCTTGGAGAGTGTCGTCTTCCTTCATCAATGTTTGCCGTATCCCAGTCACCTGGATCCAGCGGCCAACACATCGGGACCGTGCAGAAGATTTTGGACATCCATTAGCTTGCGTCTGTTGTCAGCCAGTCTGCTCCTAGAGAAATGATGCTTTGCTTGCACTTCCCAGGTACACGGACTCCGATTTTCCGTTGGAAGCTCTCTCACGTGTGCTGCCCCTTGCGCGGTGCATTCAGCGCGGAATGAGCGGCTACCAGAGAAGTCCGCGAAGCTGCCACAAGGGCTGCAGGTAAAAAATAATTATACCTCTATGCGACGGCCTATAACCAAGCCCTGTCGATTCCCAAAGCCGTCTCGTGCTGGCTTGCATATCCCCAACGCCTCGCTCGCTTCGCTGAAATAATCACATGTAGAGTAACAGAAGCCATTAGCTCACTGATCCTCAACTTCCGAAAATGCATCAATTTAAGCATGCAACAGACCCGTCCTCATGTTCTCCACCGTCTTGATTCCAACGCCCTTTAGCTTTCCCAATTGCCCGAGAGTGGTAACACTATCGTCCAAATCACAGAGACAGTTTACGATAGCTTCGGCTTTCTTTGCACCGACGCCCTTCAATAGCTTGATTTGACTGACGTCTTTGGTGTTTATGATATCCAACAGCTGCTTCGTCCTCGGCGTCTGCGCAACAAGAGCTGCGCCGAGCTCATCTTCAGAATCCTCGTCCATCGGCGGCGAGTGCTTCGCGCTCGGCTGGGGAAGCTGTGGCCTGCGAAACTTGGTGCGAGGTCGATATATAAAGTCATCCTCTTCTTCGTCCTGTTCATTTTGGAGCTCGTGGTAGCTCTCATCTTCGTCGAAATTGGCTCTCCGCCGACCAACAGGCTTGTGATTCGGCTCTTGCACGGAGTCGCGAGCAGCAGCTGCCGAGTTACGCTTCTCCTGCTTCTTCGTTTCGATTTTGTCCTGCAACGCGGACATTTTTCGAATCAACTTCTCATTGCCTGGAAAGTGAGGCAGTGCCAGCTGGTACATCTTCAGGGCACTAACGTCCTCTCCGCGTACCTGATGCTGCTTGGCCATAAGAAGGTACTGTAGTCCTTCTGCCCTCTCGGTCTCCTGGCCTTCGACACGCTTCTCCAATGCATCCAACCTCTTTTGAACCTCATCCGAGATTGGATCTTGGCTGGAAAGCGTAGTCGAATCCACGCGACCAGCAAGAGCTTCTGTGACCTTACGCTCAATCAGAGCCTCGATAGCATCTTTGGACATCCCAGCCTCCACATTCGTTTTAGACGCCTTGGCTGGTCTTCCTAATCCCTCCGTACTTGCTATCCTCTTAGGTGACTTTATCGGCAATGCTGTAGCACGTGATTGTGTAGTGTTGGCCAGGTTTGAAGGTCTCGTGGTCGTTTTTGGTCTGTCTGAATAGACCGAGAATTGCTTCACTGGCTTCGGTACGTTCGTCGTAACTTCTTTCAACTGACTTTGGCTGTTGACAGTCGACAGCTTTGGTCGCAACGGTTGACGATTCATTGCAGGCGCTGCAGTGGGACCTTGAGGATCGAGCTTGCTCTTGCCGGCCGGAGGCTCTCGGAAGAAGGGTTGATTTTCGATCTCGTTGACCTCGATCTTCTTCGTCCGATTGGCAAAGTTCAGACTGCTGAGTGTATCGAGATGGTAGCTTCGGACGGGTGCCAAGTTCAAGATCATGACCGTGAGGCCATTGTTCTGACCTAACGCCAAGATGCGCGTCATCTTGGACTCCCTGTAGGGTATTCGAACATGCTTCTTCGAGATGGCTTCCACACAAGATGCAAGAACAAATAGCGACTTGTTGATGCTGGCACTTTCAACAAGCCGGTCCTTGTTATTGTCCGTTCTCCTGTTGTCTTCCGAGCCAGCAAGGTCAATGGCCGAAGCCGTACTCACGCGTACTTGATCTCCGGTCGATTGCGTAACCTTCACGCACAGAACAGCATGCGAACGAGATGAATGTGCGTTCAGCTTCGTGGCAGACGTTGATCGATTCATGTTGGCCTGGTCGTATAACAGCTCAAACTCTTTCAAGGTCGTGCAGGGTCGTTCTGTCAAGCCGACAACCGTCGCTTTCCCATTGTGGTTGTCGCGGATGGGTAGGCCGGCGGGGGTGCGCTTCTCCGGTGGCTCGAACAGGTCAAACACGCGGTCGTTGTAGATCTCGTAGTAGCTCATGACGACCTCCACCTGTGTCTCGCCTGCTGTGTCTTTCTCGATTTTGCGCGCTCGCCGATAGATGCTGGACAAAAGACGAGGAATGACGCCTCGATCTGCCAAGCTCTTTCCTCCTCGCATGGTGTGCGTCTTCCCAGTGCCGGTGACACCATATGCGAATAAAGTGATATCGTAGCCCTTGAAGAGGTGTTTCACTGTTGGAGCAACTGCAAACACATCAGCGCCGCCTATCGTGCTTTCGTGCCATTGATCTCTCACCTTCACTGTCAAATATGTCTGATTGCGTAGCCGCTTGATCGTAGACGCTGCTGAACTGGAAGGAGTACAGCTCGGCCTCGTTTCTGGGATTCGGTATGCTCACAAGGGTTTTGGTGTTGGGATTGGCGCGTTCGCTGGATGCGCTGACGATGGCATCCTTCTCGATCTCGTTCTTGAGCAGCGGCCGGATACGGGCCACCACTCGCACACTCATGGCGACCTAGTATGCTCGCGAAGGATGCGGTGTAGTCGACGCGATGCCGTGTGCAAGGGAGTGAAAGTGGTGGAGTTGACAATCTCAATGCACGGTCTCGCTTGCGGTGCACGAGTCGCGAGGCAGCTGAGTTCCGGAGTTTCGCCGTCAGCAAACAGGGTTGTCGCTGGGGAAACGGCTAGTCTTGGCACTCCCTTCAACCTTCTTCCACTTCATCTGCTCCTCACCACTCCATCTTCACATGCAATCTCACTCTACATTTGTTGCTTGGCTTCTTGAACGACATCGGCAGTCTGGCTGCTTGCGAGGCAGAGCCGTCGATAATGGTTAATTGGTTGAAACAGGCATTGTCCAAGCTTTTGATGGGCGAGAAGCGCCGTCCAATGAACACGCGCCATGCGGTCCATGCAATACGACTCTGTGACTGGAGACGCCCGACTTCACGTCTTGTACAGCGTCAAAGAGAACCTGTAGAAGCGCTGGATATTTCTGTTCCTCGTACAGCTCACGCATAGGACATCAACGGACGCCTAATCAATCTTCCCCATCTGGCGCCAGGCTAGAGACGACGCGTCTGAGGTCGAGATGGTTCTGTCTTGGTCCCGACCAGACACCATGTGCGACTTGAATATCTACCTTCTCCCCTGCCCGCTCTCCTCTGTACATCTTCAGATCTACGTCTTTCCTTCTACTTGCATCAATCACTCATTCTTTGATCTCCTTGCGTCTCTGTTGCCGCTGAAGCTGGTCTTCAAGTCGTAATTATTAATATCCCATTGCATTTACGACCCACAGGCACTATGTTTTCACCCTTCGACATTCTTCTGTTGGTTCTCTGCGCGTCTGCGGCGTCCGCAACCCCACTGGCCGCAAGATATGCCAACACCACGATCGCTATTACGACACCCTCGACCATTTCGTCACTGCAATTGCAAACCGGCCATGTGTCAGCTATTCAACTTTCTTCGGGTGAACAATCGACCGCTTCGCTGGCGTCTGCGCCGCAGTATCAGACAGGAGATGCACCAGGCACAGAGCTCTCCTCGGTCGAAAGTTCATCTTCGACGACAACTTCTGCACAGCCCCAGACCGGACTCGTATCAGTCGTGAAGCCGTCTTTGTACTCATCGAGCTCGATATCGGTCGCAACGCCCTCTTCGATCGATCCTCCATCCATGACACATCAAATGACTACGATCATTGCCTCGACTGGGGCATTCGTTGCTGCATTATCTCCTTCAGCTTATGGAGCTGGCATACTTCCCACAGAAGCTGTGGCGGCAATAACTTCGAGCTCGTCTCAACTCAATCCTGAGTCGACTTCGTCGAGCGCATCCTTGCCTCACTACAGCTATGCACCCATCTCGTCCGAAGGTACGAGCTCTTCAAAGGGTTATGCCAATGCCACCATCGCTCCTTCGAGAGGCATGTCATCCCAAAATGCTTCAAGTACTACGACCTTTACGATGTTTACGACAGTCAATCCAGATGCGGACAGTACAAGCTCGTCACAAGGGCCAGGCGCCTACGCCACTCCAAGCTCACATCAAAGTGCGTCGAGCGTACAAGCACATTCGTCCTCACCGGCAGGCTATGCTCCAAGCCATAGCGGAGATGCACAAAGCAGTACCACGCTCACGCTCTATACTACTGTCGCCCCATCGTCCGAAATGCCAGCTAGCCCTTCGCACCTCAACAGCTCGGCTGCTGGGTACGGAGGATCTTCAGTATCTCAGTCTTCCGAAACGGCCTCTTCACCGGAGTCTAGCACGATAGCAGCCACTTCTGACACAACATCCACTTTGCATTCGGAGAAACCTACTGCTGAGAGTAGCGTCGCGCAGGCCACTTCATATGCCATCCCTTCGAGTGGTCCTGCTTCCAGCGAGGCAACACACACTCAACAGCCCTCGACAGCATCCTCAGCTCCTGTGTACTCCTCCCAGTCTACTCCGGATGCTGAGCCATCATCTTCAGGACAAGCCTATCCGTACCCAAGCTCGCAAAATCCTCAGGCAAGCAGTGAGGCCTCGACATTCGACAACCCATCCTCTGCAACAGCGCCAGCGTATGGCTCTGTTTCGTACTCTTATGCTCCGAGCTACTCGAGTACTGTGAGCCTGCCAGTAATCCTCACGTACGGGCCATCTCCATCTCCGTACGCATCGAACTCGGCTCCAGCTTACTCGCCGCCAACAACAACATCGAGCTCGACTTTCAGTGATAAACCCGGTATCACGATCGTGCCAATCAATCCCAGCAGTGTCAACGTTATGGATGTGAGCAGCAGCACCGCCGAAAAGGATACCGTTACCGTGACCGTGACTATCACCGACCCAGGCATGACTATTACTCGGACTGTCGCAAAGGAAACCATTACTGTCTATGCGTGAAAATGTCCACGTACACTCGGAGTTGTCTTGTTGGCTTCCTCCACAGGCGCGACAGGGGTTTGGAAGATACAGTACGTCTGTTGTAGATATGTAGTAATGCAAAGAGAACGAAAGTTGTTGCGGAGCTTGACGGTACCAGTTCTCAATTACGCGTCGAAGATCTCAAGGGAGACAATCAGACCCGACGCTGTAGTGTTGTCGAGGGAGAGGTCTCAACAGCAACGACCTCGACTCCCAAATGCCACGTAGGCGTCGCTCAATCTTCGAATCTTCAATATCCTGGGTATCTTCGTTCTCTTTTCTTCCTCAATACATCTTCGCCCTAAAGAGTCTCCTAATTTTTGATAATGGACATCCTCTCAACTACCGCCTTTCTTCTTCTCCCACTCTTCAGGCGTAAAGCACTTGGGTGTCCAAGCATGTATCGCGGCGATCTCCTCTTTCAAAGTATTATTCACCAACCGATGTCTTGCCAGCGTCGTCTTTTTCGCGAATTGTGGAGACACGATGATGGCTTCGAACATTTGGCCGCAACCCCCTGAAAGAACAGACAAGATATGTCAGTGCATGGAATCGACGGGAGGTGGTAGCTTTATCAGATCGTACCTGACAGATCTGCGATGTCGACGTGGCTCGCTTCCAATTTGTCGCGTAGTGTCGTTTCGAGGGTATCGGGCGTGATCCCACTGGAGAGC
This sequence comes from Lecanosticta acicola, assembly GCA_963674455.1. Taxonomy (NCBI): domain Eukaryota; kingdom Fungi; phylum Ascomycota; class Dothideomycetes; order Mycosphaerellales; family Mycosphaerellaceae; genus Lecanosticta; species Lecanosticta acicola. The sequence continues at coordinate 149,209 of CAVMBE010000022.1, read as the reverse complement.
TGATTCTGCTCTGCTTCTGCGTCTGTTCGAGCGGACATTTTGGCTTAGAAATTCGTAGCGGCTCACAGCAAGTATGTGAGCTTGTGCTTTGCATGAGATTGATGGAAGTGTCCCGCGGAGTGGTGGATGACGTCTCACTTTCGGTTTCGGATCTCGGGTCGGCAAGAGAAGATCCTTGTCCAGTCCCAGAAACGACGACACTCCCTTCGCCAACATTGGCAGTGGTCTACTTCTTTATGTTCAGGGCCACGGCAAGGAGAGCATACAGCACGATGAGCTCGTCGGCGATTTCGGCACCCTACACGAGGGCCGTCGTGAATGCGATGCGCAAGCTGTGGGTGATATGTCACGATATAAGTGGGAAGGAAGAAGGGCTGATTGCTGGGTTGAAGGTATCCTGAGGTACTGGCGGATAAGAGCTTTGATAATACTGGATGTAAGACAAGAAGAGCCATATGTCACAGGGAATATTTTCTAACGCGTTGAATAGTGCTGCTGGAAGCTCCATTCGATCCTGTCCGTCGACAGATGAATTCCGTCCTCCTCACCGTTGACCTCACCAAAGCCGTTGCGGACGAAGCTATCGAACGGCAAGATTCGATTGTCATTGCATATCGTTAGTACCTGGCGAATGATGTGCTTCTGTTGGACCTGACACGATGTGAAGCGTAGATCCCATCATCTTCAGAGGTCTCAAGAGCTTGACGCTGAAGGATACACAACAACAGAGTCTGTTGCGATTGGCTGCTGAAGGCATCAGTGTAGGGAGGAGAACATGCATAAGAAAATACTGTCGACTAATGAAGTCACCAGGTGTACAGCCCTCACACAGCCGTCGACTGTGCTCGCGGTGGGCTTGGCGACTGGCTTGCAGACATCGTGACCGGCGTCCCCACCAATCCCGAAGAACTTGAAGAGGATCTCGAAAGCGCGGAGGGCGCTGCTCCCAACAAAGCAGAAATCTCACAAGCTAATTCGGAAACGAACTCGCTCAAAGATCCGAAGCGCCCGGTGTATATGCTTCAGCACCACCCGTCGCAGCTCTCCCTGAACGAACGAGCGCTGAATCTGGGTAACCACCAACACAGGCGATACCCAATCAAGAGCGTGTCAGTAGAGGGATACCCGGGAGCAGGAATGGGCAGAATCATTCGTCTTGCGGAGCCAGTGCCCCTGATTGACATCATCGATCGGATCGGTCTTGGACTAGGAAATCCGAAAGGCTTCCCTATTGCTGTTCCTCAAGGCAAGCAAGCAAGCGACATGATGATCAGCAGTATCGCGCTCTGTGCGGGCTCAGGTGGCAGTCTCTTCGCTGAAGCCGAGAAGAATGGCGAGGACGTCGACCTGTATTTCACCGGAGAGCTGTCGCATCATGAGGCCCTAGCCGCGATTGAGAAGGGAAAGGCGATCGTTTGTCTGTTCCACAGCAACACCGAGAGAGGATTCCTCCACAGTATATTGAAGGGGCAGCTGGAGAGAACTGTAAAGCAGGAGGTGAGCCAACCTTTACCCAATTCATCGGTTTCCCCACAACTAACTTAACGCCGCAGTGGGAGAAGCTTCGCAATGCCGAAAAGAGCCAGAGCGGTATCAGTGACGAATTCATGGAGGCGCTGAACGATCAAGCCGTCGAAGTTCACGTCAGCGAAGTCGACCGCGATCCGTACGGGATTATGATTGCTAAGTCAGAGATTTGATTTGGAACACAAGGAGTTGATGGTGGTCAAGAACTCAGGACCGAGGCTTCTCTAGCGAGATCGCATGCGATAATACCCTCTGGCAATGGCGAGACCAGGGCATGGGTGACAGATGGTGCTGGTGAGTAATAATTATAGCCTTTACTGAATAACCTGAGTACAGTCCATGAGGTACGTTGAGTCGACAGTCTTCCTCGGATGCTCGATTCTCTGGATCTTGCTTGCTGCGTGCAACGCCTTCAAAATGTTCAAGGATTACTGACTATCGGAGGGAATCTCTGGAAAGAAGTTTCCGCTGGTGGGTTTGATGGCGCCGCTGACATGGTTGTCGAGCGATTGCGAGCTCGACCTACGAGGTCTCGACATCATGATGGAGCAGGCATCTTGGCTACTGGTCTCGATTATGGAGAAAGAACAGTTAGAGCGGTAGTGGAGAATGCCAATCGGTAGCCGGTCTTGGTCATTCGCATGAAGACACTCGCACAGCCTAGGGACTTCCGGACACTGCGCTGGAGGTAAAATGCCAACATCGAACGGAGCCACGTCATTATTCACCGTTGTTTTCTTCCGCGGCTCTGAGTTGTCCCATATCTTGCCTGAGGCTGTCCAAGTGAAAACGCACGGGCTGTTCACTCGCGAAGGCAGCCATGAAACATCAGCTCTCAGAATGCTTATTTCAAAATCTAGCCACATCAGGGCAACAATCAACAAACAACAGCAACACTTCCATCTTGGGGCACAATGGCGCCGCCCCACCGCTTGCCCGACTACAACAAGCGCTCCTGTCAGCAACTGCGCAACTTGATCCGACGACGCACAGGAGAAACAGTCCAGGTCACCGAAACAAAAGCCTCCTACATCCACAAACTCACGCTGCTCGACTGCACCACCCCCTTCCGATTCCTCGACCTCGCCCCGGAGCTCCGCAATTCCATCTACGAGTTCCTCCTCGTCCGCGACCCCGACGATGAAGACGAAGACGCAACCGCCCACCCCGCCCTCCTCCGCACCTGCAAACAAATCTACGCGGAAGGGAAGGGCATTCTCTACGCCGAAAGCGTTCTTCAAATCGAATCCACCTTCTTTAACTCCTACGATATCCTCCGTTGCCTCCGCCGCCGCCGCGGCTTCCTCCCTCCTGGTCGGGAACCCCGCGCCGAGGAGATCTTCACGTACGGATACTTCACTTGGCGCAACGTCGACAACCACGAATCCCGCCTTCCGCACGAGGAAATCGAAGACGTCCGCTCTTCTCTGCAGCCCGTGCGCGCGATCCGGAAGATCTCCCTCGCCATTCGCCTTCTGGACTCCCCCACCACCTTCCCTCGTCCGACGTGCGCGTGGCGGAGCCTGTACCATTTCCTGGACGGGCTGACGGATGTTCTGAGAAATCTGCGGCTGTTGAGGATCCATTTCAGCGATCAGACGACCCGTGCCTGGAAAGGGGGTGTGAACGTTGGTCTGATCAAGTCGCTCGCGCCGCTCGCTGGGTTGCCGAAGAGGAATTGTGCGGTGCAGTTGTATGGCGTGAGTGAGGGGACTGTTCGGGCGTTTTGGCAGATGGCGGCGGCGGCGGCGGCGGAGGAGGATGACAGCGTTGGGGGAAAGTCTGCAAAGGCTGCGATCGAGGGCATCGATGCGTTTGGAATCGTCTAGTCTGTTCTGTCCTGTTGCTGGCCCTGTCCCTGTTCAAGACCTTTGAGAGCGGTTCGATTTGTACGCCTCCCCCGTGTCGGATTGTAAGGACACCCACCAAACACTGCTGTGGTTTCGAGCCGCAGATGTCGACATACCAACGCCCGCGGGACTCTCCCTTTTGTATGCTAGTATGAGATCACGCCGCACCACGGTTGTCACCACCACACTACCACAGCCCTGGAAATCCAGCGCGGGGAATCCAGCAGCCAGCAACCACCAATCCAGAATCAGCATCGCCGCTTTGAACTTACTCAACTCCGTTCGTGACCCAACACTCCGGACGAGCTCCTCCATAGTCGTAGCAATGAGAGTCATAGCCAATTTCAATTCCCAATTTTCTCCATTGCCCTCACTACAACAAGTTTCTTTTGAAAGGAGAAAAGCAGCATGCAGTCCGGTCATCAATTTCATACACATATCAATACGCATTCACTATACAACTTGTGCCGTAATCCTCGTAGCAACTTTTCTGGTTCATCATCACGTCAGACTCCTCACATGCGTATCAAAAATCTCATTCCTCCAACCACCCGCTTCGTAGTCTTCAATCCTCTCGGTCGCCCTGCGAAATCAGTCAGCATACATACTTTCCATGTCTTTGAGAGCCAGATCAGTGACGACTTACCTAGCACCTTCCTCATTCCAAACCTTAACAATGCTTCCCGGAGCATACACTCCCTTGAAAACACCCTTTCCAGGCTGCGCAACACCCACCCGCGTGTAGAGATCGGGATCTTCGGCAGGCTGCAATCTCGCCGCAACAGCCTTGAAAAACGTAAGCAGATCCTTTGGATCGGCGATTCGGGTCGCTCTCAATCGTTCCCTTGCGTAGACCAATTCGCGGTTCGCAGCGTGGAAGAAATCCGCCAGTCCTGCAGCGAGCTGTTTCTCGAGGACTTTGCGGAGGATGGGTCGAAGGAGAGGCTTGAAGAGCCAGCCTAACCAGCTGAACTTGCTCTTGCGGAACTGGTAGTCGAGCTTATGAATATGCACGCGAACGGCCTTGAGGGTAAGGATCTGCTCCAGTCGTTCGCGGCCGATCTCGACGTCGATATGAATATCGATGCCCTTCTCGTCGAGGGCAAAATTCGCGATGCCTTCATCTGCAAGACGGAAGACACCTTTGTGGGCCCGGAGCCAGAAACCGACCTCTTCCGCCTTCGCTGAAAGGCCGTCGATTTTGATGGTCATCAGGTTGGTGGTAGCGGTCGTGGTTCGGAACTTGGCTTTGCGAATTTCGAGATCATTGTAGGTTTCGACCTTGAGGCGGTATGGAAGGAAAGAGGTCTGGTTGACGGTCTGGCCTGGCTCAATGATGAGATTCTCGAGTAAGACGTCTGCCTCCGGTGTGCTGACTTCCAGTCTCGGTATTGGCAGGTACTGAATGGCGTTGATGAGCAGCGGTACAAAGACATTGATTGAGTCCTGGAGCAGCTCAGGGTTGGTGGCTCTGTTCACCGGCGAGAGGATGCTGAAGATGCGTAGCGTGGTCGTGATCAGATTGTGGATGTCCTCGTCTTGTAGAACGCTCTGGAAGGTGTTCTCGATCTGATGCAGTAACGCCTGAACGTCCTTGCCAAGATTGCTGTCTGATCCAGTCTCCTGATTCTTGTTTCTAAGCTCTTTGAACTTTTCTTGAGCGTTCTCAAAGAATTCAGGATCTGTCAACAACTTTTGCAGCGAGTTACCCGTATCTACCATCATCTCTTCAAATTGCGGATCCTTTTCCCGATGGCTCATGACTTGGTTGTAGAGCTCCTCAGTCTTCTCCCATTCCTTCTTGTCACCAAAGCTCGTCACGAAGATCCATATGTTGTGCAAGGCGCGATCCATAGCCTCGTTCTCGTGCACATCGCGCTGTGCCACTTCGCCGACGTCTTCTGCTACTCGCGAATATGCTTTGGCATAGCGCTGCAGAAGAAGCGACAGAGTTGATACCGATTCGGAGTAGTCGTCGCGCTTTCTCAGGTTGGTCACGACTTGTTTCAGACGATTGACCAAAGTCTTGCCCTCGTCACCAGACAGTCTGTCTGCCGTGCTCTCGGCAGCTGTCTGGGCGACCTCGGCGGAACCGTTTGCTACGATCTTGCTGACTTCCGCAACATCTCCCTCAAGCTCCTGCGTAGATGGTGCCTCTTTGTTTGCATCCGCTCCAGGCTTTGCAACCTGCTGCTGCTCTTCCGTAGATGGCTCCAACTTCTTTCCAGCTTCTTCAGCGGCATTTGAAAGAGCAAACGCTGAGTCCTTGAAGACCTCTCTGCCGATGACATTAAGATCACTCAAGAATATTCGAAAGTCAGAATTCGTGAGAAGTAGCGAGCCAACCGTCCGCAAGCTCTGGTAGGCAGCGGCTGTGTCTGCCTTGGCTTTGCTTCTCCTCGCTGTTTCCGCGATATCGTCGAGGTCGACCGATACTCTGCTCTTGCTCAAAAACCAAATGATATCCTGAATCTGATCTCTGTCGTTCTTGTGCAGTATCAGATCCATAAGCTGTTGGATCCACTGTCTCGTGTTTTTGACCAGTCTTCGTCCACTTTGCGACAGATCGGGGTTGTCTGCATTGAGGACATCACTCGCAAGAAGGGTCCGAAGATTGATGATGGCCTGTTCAGTACTGGGCATGTGTCCTTGGGTCAATGCGCGGAACATCTGGTAGGTGTGGAGCTTTTGGTGCAGCTTCCGCTGCAGCTCTGTGTCGTCCTCATATTGTGGCAGAAGAGGCTCTCGGTCGCCTGTCGACGCCTTCTTTCGAAATCCGAAACAGGACGACATGTTGAATACTGTTGTGGTTGTTGAAACAGCAACGTAAGGAAGAGGTCGGTGGACTGAAGAGACACGAGTGGCGCGCGTATGTCACGATGATGGAGGCGATGAGGAAGCCGCGACCTCACCTTGCCGCATTCAGCTCGAAAGGAGAAAGAGCTCGCGTGCTCATCATGTACTTGTAAGCCAATCGGACGGTCGAACAAGATGGGAATGTTTATTTTCTCGTCATTGACCAAGTTTTACAATTGATTTGAGGGGTTACCTAGCTTTCGCGCAGACAACGCGTTGATGACGTCGCTTTCACAAGCTCCAGCCCTTGGAGTCTTTGGTGCCTCAGGCAGATATCACCTATCTGCGGGGAGACTTCCCAACTTCCGACTTTCACATGTTGAAGGATTTCGACATGACATGCTCATTCTCGGAGCGCGTAGAGATACAGCGACCCAGCCCATGGGAGTTCACGGTCGTCCCCGATGGTTCGATATCCCTGGTCCGGAGAAGAAGTAGGAGAAGAAGCATGAGTTGAAGCATTCGAATTTGTAGTTAGAGATTGCTTCATATTTGCGCTTGTATCGTTTGAAGTCATACATGTACATTTACCAAGCACGGGTGAAAGCGGAATAGAGATCGTAGGAGCCTAAGTGGGATGCGGCTGCGGCGGCGTTAAGTGTTGCCTACTTGCTTTTTCCCCCAATAGTTCCTACTGCTGCCTAATTGCATGGAGATATACTGCAGAGCGCGGGAGGACAAGGCAATATCGAAGGCATGTCGCTAGGTCTATCCGTAGCACGGCCGTGGCTTCTTCCTTATCTATTGCTCTTGCTCCAATATCTTCCTTTTGTCGCCCAATTTCTCCCGCGTACTGTGCCTCCTCATGACCTTTCTCTCTTCTCCCAAATCTCCTGCGGTCGTTGCGCGATAAAGTACGCGATAGGCAACTTCGGCGGTCGAGGCAGTTTGTTGGCTCAACGTGTACATTGCATCGGGCTCCAACACACAAGGCCGACGAGGTGAGGCGTGTTCTTGCTGACTGTGCACAGGACTGCGGCTGCAGGTCCCGAATCTCACATTACGCATCGCATCGCATCGCATCGCATCGGAGTAGAACGATCGGATGCGTCGTTATCGTTCCGGCGGGTTGGATGCAAGGATCAAGAGCAGTCCATGCCTCGAGACGAATGTGTGCCAAGACGTGTGTCGCGTGGACCGACACTGTTATTGGGGGCTTGGTATTGCTTGGATCGCGGTATTCTATTCTGTTATTAGCGGTCGGAAATGTCTGCCTCGTTCCCCGTTATCCGTTGTCCGCTGTCCGTTGTCCGCTGTCCGCTGTCCGCTGTCCGCTGTCCGTTGTTGTCCGGGTGGATGCAGCTGTTTACTCAAGACGGCCTAGCCTGCCTGTGGCTTACGATCTGCTCCGAGATGGTGTAGCTGTGGTAGCTGTGGTAGCTGTGGTAGCTGTCTCCTCGCTGGAGCAGAAAAAGGTACCACGCCGCGCGCACAGACATGGCTGGCTCTCAAACCCCCCCTCTGTGCTGGAGAGCTGGTACTGGACATGTTGTTGTAGGCTGCAGGGAACGGGCGGCATCGGGAGAGAATGGCCAGTGAGTGTCACGGCTGATTCTCGCATCGCACCGCACCGCACCGGGTCTCCAGCGTAGCTTCCCAATGCCGATGCCGATGCAATGCGGATGGTGAGCTGCATCCTCCCTCAATAATCACATTATTCCCCCTATCACCGATCACCTATCAATCAATCCACCTCCCAAGCACACAAGCGAGCGTCTCCGGAGTCCCATCCACATCCTAGATTGCAACTTTCTATCTTAAGAAAAGGAGTGGGCTTGCTGCCCGGCTTTGCCATCCCGCCCTCCCTCTGACTGCAGCCGACGAATAGATTGGCCATCTCCTTCTCGCACGCTGCGCCTGTACCTGTTACAGACCTGTACCTGCTACCTGTACCTGTACCTGTACCTGTACCTGTGCCCGTCGCCCGTGTCTACGAAGCGAAACGGCGCCTGAGAGAGCTCTGGAACACCGCCGCCGGAGAGCTGATCGACTTGCCGACCCGACTTCTTCCATCCCACACTGCACTGCACATCCCACCACACCTCATGCGTTGGACGACTCGCCCGACTCCCCTTATAACGCTCGCCCATCCCCCCTCCGCCTCCATCTCCCTCTCCCGACCTGCCACCGCTCCTCTGCGATCCTATTCCAACACCACCACCACCCCACGCTCCCACCACTCTCCGCTCCAACCGCTCCAGTCACACGACCGACGTCCTCACCCGCCACATCCAACACCGCAAATCCCGAAGCCCATTCCCACACCCACCTCTGCAAGAGCACCCCGAACGCCTGGTCGGCACATTACCACAACACCTCGGACAGCAATGGCACACAGCAGAAACACCTCCAAGAACGGCAACTTGCCGGCTGCGAACATCAAGCACTCCGCTGCTCCCCACCATATGCCGGAGCGTCATGTTCACCCAGCTCCGTATGTGCCGAGCCATAGCTCTCATAATGAATTCCTTTCAATCTCCATATACTGAGTTTCGGCCTTGGCCTCGCAGTGCCGACTATGACACCACCCATCCCGTCGAGACGAGGAAGTACCTCAGAACCTACGGTCTCACCCCACCGGGTGTCGACACCTTCGAGACCCAGAGCCAGAGGGGTGAGATCTACCATCGAGGAGTGTGCGATGGACGAGGACGAGCATGCGCTGACTTACTTCAGCAATGGCCATTCTCAATGCCAAGAAGACGCCGATCGAGAAGTACCAGTATTTGTCGGTCCTCCGCAACAGCAACAACCACCTCTTCTACCGCCTGCTCGCGGACAACATCAAGGTCGGCATATTCCAATGAACACAAGAGCATGGATCTGAGTTGAGATTCTGACAATTACACAGGAGCTCACTCCGTTGATCTACACCCCCACTGTCGGTGAAGCTTGCCAGCGTTGGTCGGAGCTGTACACGCAGCCAGAGGGTAAGCTGCAGGAACCAAGCTTAGAGACTTAGCTCGCTAACGGACCTGTAGGTCTCTACCTCTCCTTCGAGGACAAGGGTCACCTCCACACCGTCATCCAGAACTGGCCACACGATGTCGAAATCACCGTCGTCACCGATGGCTCTCGCATTCTCGGTCTCGGAGACCTCGGCATCAACGGTATGGGCATCCCCGTTGGCAAGCTCTCCCTGTACACTGCATGTGCTGGTATCCATCCCATGAGGACTCTTCCGTTGTGCCTGGATCTTGGTACCAGCAACGAGGAGTTCAGGAATGATCCGCTTTATCTGGGAAGCAGAAGACCCAAGGTCTCACCCGAGGAGGAGAAGGAGTTCCTCGACGAGATGATGGCTGCCTTGACCGAGAGATGGCCAAGCATTGTCATCCAGTACGAGGACTTCAAGAACCCATTCCCTTCGCTTGAGCGATACCAGGACACCTACACCATGTTCAACGACGACATTCAGGGCACTGGCGCCGTTATCCTCGGTGGCTTTATCAATGCCGTCAAGCAGTCTGGCGTTGCTCCGCAGGACCAGCGTGCTGTCTTCCTGGGCGCTGGTTCTGCTGGTGTCGGTGTCGCCAAGCAGCTTACCGAGTTCTTCATCAAGGAGGGCCTCTCCGAGGAAGAAGCCAAGAAGCGCTTCTGGCTTGTCGACTCCCAAGGTTTGGTCACTCTGGATCGCCCCGGACGCGCCCTGGCAGAGCACAAGGTGTACTTTGCCCGTGACGACAACGAGGGTCAACAGTTCCAGACTTTGGAAGACGTTGTGGAATATGTCAAGCCCACTATCCTCATGGGTCTCTCCACTATTGGTGGCGCTTTCACTCCCAAGATTCTGGAGCGTATGGCTGAGCTGAATGACAAGCCTGTCATCTTCCCGCTGTCCAACCCGTCCAGCAAGTCGGAATGCACATTCGAGGAGGCTATCAAGTATACAAAGGGTCGTTGCTTGTTTGCTTCTGGATCGCCCTTCCCTGAGCTCGAGTGGGAAGGCAAGAAGCTCGAGCCCGGACAAGGTGAGTTGTCACCAGAGCGAAGTGACTCTCGAACATTCTGCTGATATTTCATTCTCAACATTCAGGAAACAACATGTATGTCTTCCCAGGCATTGGACTTGGAGCTATCCTCTCCAAGGCCGTCAATGTCACACAGAACATGATCTACGCCTCAGCTGAGGCTCTGAGCACCTCGCTTCTCCCCGAGGAGGTCGAAGCGAACTGGCTCTACCCCGACATCAGCCGCATTCGCGAGGTCTCTGTCACCGTCACCCGTGGCGTGATTCGCGCCGCTCAGAAGGACAACATGGATCGGGAACTCGCGCTGCGTAACATCAGTGACGAGGAACTCGACGAGTACATCCGTCAGCGAATGTACGACCCTTTCACAGAGCACACCAAGATCGATGACGAAGTGAAAGATTTGGCCGGACATCTCCGAGCGATGACTACCAATGGTTCTGATGCAGCCAGCCCTGCTGCTACGAATGGTTCGCGACGAAGCACGATTACGGCGGGCCGGCCTGGCAATGCTAACGGCCTGACTAGGGCGCCCGAAAGCGGATCCAACATACACGGCCAGGCTCTAACCTCTGGCGCTTAGAAGGCTTATCAGGGTCGTGATGGAGAAGACGACGGTGGACACCACCAAGATGATTGTTGTTTGAGGGAAGCAAAGCAAGCTTCTCCCGACGATGGAGATGATGGACTTGAGTAGTGGAAGTATTTGGCTGGCTTATTTTTCCCCTTGGCCCAAATGGAGTCCCGACGGCGACAGGGCGAGACGGGAAAGCTTCGAGACTATTCTTTACAACTTCGGATACGATTGGACTAAGCGATGGGTATTTTTGGGAAAAGGAACAGACAAAAGTGCGGATTCAAAGGGAATGGGACCTGCCTCTGGGACTCTTAGCGAGAGGCGAGGAAAGCTTTGGTGATTCTTGAGGTTGCAGGTGAGCTCCTGTTGAGCCACCTAGTCTTTAATAGATACCATGTGCGTGTGTGTGTAGGGATGCGAGAAGGGAAGAGAGATCAAGAATGAACCCTCACCAGGAATGAAATACTCACGATGACGATCGACAAAAATCCGTTTTTCATCCAAAGAAGTTTTTCTATACACAACAACAGACAACATTCGATCTACATATATTTATACACACACATATTTCACGCCTTGGTCCCATTCTTGATATCATCCCACTTGGGCGCCGGCACGCTCAGAATCCGACACAGATCCTTCCTCCTGTGTCGAAAATCGTCATAGAGGCCCTTCCAGATCTCCCGCTCCATGCAATGCGTCGCCTCGCCGCCGCAGTCGGGCTGCATCTCCGCCACGCCCTCGTGCGGCCACATGACCCAGGGTTTCGGCAGCGGCCAGTCGGAGAAGTGCACCAGTTTGGCTTCCGCGTACTGCCGCTGGGCATCCCAGTCGTACTTGGAATAGGTGTCGCGGGGCGCGTTGAGGGAGCCCATGTAGGGTTTATGGTCGTGGGAGCGGAATTCGGCGGAGAGCATGGCGTAGGGGCGATGGGGCAGGACGAGGGCGGAGTGTGCGAAGCGGTGGTTCAGGAGGTCCATGTCGTAGTTCCTGCCGGCTTGGAAGTTGGGGGCGAGTTTCCAGGATTGCAGGATGTCGAGGAAGTTTTTCAGTTCGAGGGGGTTGGGTTCGAGGAGCATGAGGAGGGAGGTTAGGGGTTGGGGTTTCTCTTCGCTCCAGTAGGCGCGGGGCATGGCGATGGGGGTGGGGGGGAGGAGGAAGAGGTCGTCGAGGTTCTGCAGGAGGGTGATGTCCGAGTCGAGGTGCAGGACGCGGTCGTATTCGACGAGTTCGAAGGCGCGCAGTTTGGTGATGGAGGTGCTCCAGGAGGAGGGGGCGTTGAGCGTTCCCGGGGATGCGTTGGGGCCTTCGATGGAGAGGAGGGAGACGGGTTTTAGTTTTACGGAGTAGAGTTTCTGGGCGCGGATGAGGAGTTGCGAGTTGCGGTCGGTCGGGGTGTCGTCTTCGAGGTCCCAGGTGTCCGGGTAGAGGAGGACGCGGTCGGCTTTGCTTCCGTGGCGGTGGAGGGCTTCGAAGACCATGTAGGCGTTGCAGAGGTTGTGGTTGTCCGTTACATATCTAGATGGAGCGTGTTGGTTAACGGACCAAGGTCACAATTTCGCAAGTCTTGGGGTTGTTGGACTTACTGCACGTAGGCAAAGCTCTTCCAATCTACCGGAGGAGCTCTCGAGCTACTATCCGTGGTATTCCAGTATAGCAAAAGACATATTGCGAATAATATGGTGGCGAAGAGTGTCCTGTACCTCCGGGTGACGAGAATATAGTATGTTTTCAAGGCCCCGAGAAATGTTTGGTCTCGCGCTTTGAAGCGAGGCTCGATCGGATGGCCCCAGTCATCATAGTCATCGCCCATTATCAGATTGCAGAATGTTGATGTCGCTCATGGATGTTGTGGAAGTCAAACCAGTTCCGAGTGCTGTTACCCAACCCCTGGCGACGGAAAGCTTGGCAAAGTCGTCGTCATCTGGAGCAGCCCGCTTCGTTTGTGGAAGGGGTCATGTTGAACATAAGTACACAGAGAGTCAGGCCTATATGATTGACGTGATGGAGTGGTCTACGCAACGTCAGCTGGCAGTACTGGGATAAGAGAACAACAAGACAAACGGAAAGAACCTGGAAAAGGTCCTGACGAGGTCCCTGTGTCCCGGTGAAAAGGCTTGGCATCGCGTGGATCGTCAGGGCCGAACCTAAAAGCGGTTCAGGACGACTTCATCCTGCACACTGGTTGCCTGGACCACACAGAACGATATTGGCGCGGAACGGAAGCCTGGCCCGACACAGCAGGACTTCTTTCAACTCTGCTATCGGCAGACCACGAGTTCGGCTGCCCCAATAGATCAAAGTTGGTAGCCGGAGTGCACCTCCCCACATTGTCCGGACACTGCTCTGATGATCATCAATGCGACATGCATAGCACGTTTCGAAGCATAGTTGGAGCACTGCCGAAGGAATCAAGTTGGTAGGTTGTTGGGTTGATGGCGAAAATTTGTCTTTTCCCTGAAGTAGGGAATAGCCACCCGCGCGAAAAACATCTACTGCACTTGCCGTGTGACAAAAAGAGGCTTGTCATCTCCGAGCGCCTGATCGTACAGTCTCGAAACGTCCGCATCAAGTGTACGAGCACATCTCAATCCTTTCATCTATTCCAATGACCTCCAACCGTCAACATGCGTCTCATCAACACCGGCACTGGCGAAATCTAAGAGTTCTTTGACGATCAACGTCCCACATACTCCATTTTGTCCCATACTTGGACGAACGATGAGATATCCTATCTCGACTTCCTTCTGCTTACGACCAATGTACCCACCACCTCCACTGGAGTAGTCCGAATGCTTCTGCGTGCCCCAAGAAAAGACAGTCATGGCTTCAAAAAGGTCGGAGCGGCTTGCAAATTTGCGCAAGTGGGAGGCTTCGAATGGATCTGGATTGATTCTGTCTGCATTGACAAGAGCAGCAGCACGGTGTTCTCGGAGGCAATCGATAGCATGTGGAGATGGTATAGCGATGCTGCTGATTGTTTTGTTTACCTCTCGGAGGTCTCGTCAATACAGGACTTCGGCGATGCCAGGTGGTTACTCGTGGCTGGACTTTACATGAGCTGCTGGCTCCAGAGGATGTCGTCTTCTGTGATGGCGATTGGGACATCGTTGCTACAAAATCAGAAAACGCCCAAGAGATCTCGGAAATCACTAGGAGACCTCTGACCTTTCTCAACGGCAGCTACTCGCCTACTGATGTGAAGAATTGTAGCATTGCGATGAAGATGAGCTGGGTCTCTCGGCGCCAGACCACCCGTGCAGAAGATGTGGCTTACTGCATGTTTGGGTTGTTTGACGGTTGGTGGATGAATTACGCTCATCGGCGACAATGTTAGCTGATACTTTGCTGCATAGTGAACATGCCATTAATCCACGGCGAAGGTCGAAAAGCATTCATGCGCCTCCAACTGGGAATCATGAAGAAACATGACGATGGCTCGCTCTTCGCATGGACAGCACCATTGGAAAGTCCCGGTCTGCTCGCTGAATGGCCTACCGCGTTTGCAGATTGCGCGAACATCACACAAATGGTCTTTCCGCAAGATTTCAGCCCTTGGTTTCCACCAATGTTGACCATGTCTAGTGGCTCTTCAAACAAGCGCTTCGAATGTAGGACTCGTCGATTAATCAGGTTTGCCAGAGCAGAAAGCTGTCCTCAATGGGAGACGAGCGGCGCTTGACTTTTGGTGAAGCCCAAGGACGAGGCGAGTCTCTCGCTTTGCTGCTCAGCCCCGTGCGGCACAGTCGCACGACCTCAGTACTTCATCTTGCAATTATCGAGCCAACGGACAGGCTAGCACATCTGAACAACCTGCAAGCCCACGAAACAGGTCTCGCATCTGCCACAAGGCCATCGTTGCAGTATGGGCTTTGCTTCTTCCAAGCCATCTTCAACGCCCAACAACACTTTTCCCGTGAAGCACACCGGTCTGCAAGCACCATTGGCGGAACACAGGCGAGCATGTCAATATCGCGACGCGTAGTTCCAACGTCTGACTGGGCTGTGGCAGGCGGAGGTAATCCTCCTGGTGTTGCAAAGCGTCCGGTGAATCAGCTAATCGCCACGGGTGGAATACCCGGTGAAGCAGGCGTATCTGCTATGTGATGTTTACGGGAGTAGATGGGACGCCCAGACAAGACGAGACCTTAAAGGGCTTTCGAAGAAATCGTTTGCCAAGCAGAAGTGGAGAGCCATGAGCTGCCTTGAGCTGCTACGCCGTGTCGAGAAGCTAGCCATTTTGGCTTAATACCATGTCCGTTTCAGGGCTTTGACGCAGACCAACGGGGCCAGATTTAGGGGTCAACGCTTGATCAGTTTTGAAAATGAATGATGTTCTTCGAATCAGCGGGTTCCGCGCTCTTCAACACCACTCAGTGCCATTGGTCATCGCTCGTTCCTGTCCAGAAAACAGGTCCGAATTGCACTCTGATAGTCCAAATGATAGTATTGTGAAACAGAAGACGACAACGGGGCCAGAGAATGAGAGGCTTTCAAGGAACTGCTCTTGTCGTAGGATGTGCGTGTGAAAGCAGGACGCGGTGAAGTTGGCGAGATGGAACCCCCTCGATCGGTTAAGGTTCGGCGCGGATATCCTGCCAAGACTTAGCACGGACCATCTGCGAAATTCCACACTCGAAACCTCAGCCAGAGCCAACCTCGTCTTCTGCTTCAAGGTCGCAGAACCACACTCGCCGACAACACCGACAAGATGGGTGTAAGTACATCTCGCCGAAGCATTTGAGATACGGCCGGAGACGTCCCTGGATTTGCGCCGGCTCTGGAGACCGCCTGCGGCACCGGATCGCAAAACTCCTCCAGACGTATCCCAAAATGCTCTGCAAACTCCCATGCACATGCCGCAACGTTATAAAGACACTCTAACGCGTGGAATAGATCGATCTCGATAAGCACCACGTGAACTCCGGGCACCGCAAGGTTAGATTTGAGCAGATTGAGTGATTCTCTGCGAGTCTAGGTCT
This sequence comes from Lecanosticta acicola, assembly GCA_963674455.1. Taxonomy (NCBI): domain Eukaryota; kingdom Fungi; phylum Ascomycota; class Dothideomycetes; order Mycosphaerellales; family Mycosphaerellaceae; genus Lecanosticta; species Lecanosticta acicola. The sequence continues at coordinate 133,446 of CAVMBE010000022.1, read as the reverse complement.
CTAACAGAGGTCCAGGCGCCACACAGCACCAACCCGTACAGGAAGCTGTTGCACAAGCTGTACACCTTCTTGGACCGCCGAACGGACAGCAACTTCAACGCTACCGTTCTGAGGAGGTGCGTGAAGAGACGATGTAAGCACATGGATACTCCGAGTTAGAGCGCTAACTCGAGATAGACTGCGCATGTCGCGCATCAACACCCCACCAATCTCCCTCTCCAAGATCGTCGCTGTCTCTGCCAACAAGCACAGCGCCGAGGCCTACGAGGGCAAGATCCGTGCCGTGGTCGGAACCGTCACCGACGACAACCGTCTCCTCGAAGTCCCGAAGTTGAGCGTCTGCGCCCTCCGCTTCACCGCCACTGCCCGCGCTCGCATCGAGAAGGCTGGCGGCGAGTGCATCACCTTCGACCAGCTCGCCCAGCGCGCCCCAACTGGCTCCAACGTCATCCTTCTCCGTGGTCCAAAGAACGCTCGCGAGGCTGTCAAGCACTTCGGCTTCGGTCCTCACAAGCACAAGGCAAGTCCACCCACAAAGTCCTCGTAAAGAGCAGCATACTGACTACCGTCCAGAAGCCATACATCGAGAGCAAGGGCCGCAAGTTCGAGAAGGCCCGTGGTCGTCGCCGATCTCGTGGTTTCAAGGTCTAAATGTGCACGTAGCACTTGGCGCAGAATGGCTGGAGAAATGGCAAAAGCGTACTCGAGTTTGGAGCGCTACTTTCGCAAGAGCATGGACGTCTGGAAGCGCCGGACCGTGGGCTCTGCTATGGCATGGATAGGCACATGGCGTTGCGTTAGGGTCATGCAGATCAAGGAATGAGAAACGTCAGAACATCAGCGCCAAATGAACTTCTGGACTTCTCAATTGCTTCTGGACTCCTCAACTGCAACTAGTGCTCATCGTATAGGACCTGTTGGCTGTCTCAATCGACATCCCTGCCCAACAGTTGCTCCAGTTGTTCAATGATAGTTGGTCCTGCTCTACGACGTTGTGCTCTCAGCAACACTACCACAATTTTCCTCATACCAGATGAAATATCCATTTCTCTTGTCGTCTCAGTGAATGGGCAGTCAAGAGCACGATGTAATTGTTGTACACCTCTAATGTATGCGATGGCACGTGCGCCAAAGGCAAATTCCAACGGGAAGTCGTGATCTCCAAGTTGTGAAGCTCCTAGCTCGAAATTTTCTATTCCTATGTGCAAACCATAATCACTCAAAAGCACGAGTAAAGAGTAAGGTGCGCGTGCAAAGAAAGTAAAGTATTGAAAGGTAAGTGCTCTTCTGGGCTACTTCATTCACGTCAGACCATGTCTCCGCCAAAATCGACGTCCAAGTCGAGCATCAATTCTCTCGGGGCTAATCAGGACATCGAGTGCAGATATTCAGACTTGCTTTTCTCAACATGGCCTCAGAAAAGTCTGTCGGTGTCCTGGGAGGTGGTCAGCTGGGCCGCATGCTTGTGGAAGCAGCGAACCTCCTAGAAATCAAGGTGAATTTCCTCGACGCGCCAGGCTCCTCTGCAAAACAGGTTTCCAACCACGATGGACATCTTGACGGCTCGTTCAAAGACCGAGCTGCCATCCAGCAACTGGCGGAGCGATCCGACGTCGTTACGGTCGAGATAGAGCACGTCGACACCCAGATCCTGGAGGAGATATCCGACAGAGTGGATGTGCAGCCCTCGTGGAAGACGATTCGGACGATCCAGGACAAATTTCTTCAAAAAGGCCATCTTCAGAAATATGGGGTCGCGAGCACGGAAAGCATAGCGCTCGAGGAACCGACGACAGAGGAGTTGGAGCGTGTGGCGAGCCGACTTGGTCTGCCGCTTATGCTCAAATCACGACGAGAAGCGTACGACGGTCGAGGCAACTTTCCCGTACAGACGAAGGCGGACTTCAAGCCTGCATTGGAAGCTCTCGGGGGCAACAAGCTGCTCTATGCAGAAAAGTGGTCGAATTTCAAGATGGAGCTGGCGGTCATGGTTGTGAAGACAAAAGACCAGGTGCTGAGCTTTCCCACCGTCGAAACGATCCACGAGAATTCGATCTGCAAGCTCACGTACGCGCCTGCACGAGGCGTGAGTAGGCAGATCAACGAGAAGGCCCAAGCACTGGCAAGAAAGGCGGTGGATTGCTTCTGGGGCAAGGGGGTGTTCGGCGTGGAGATGTTCTTGCTTCCGAACGACGAGGTCCTCATCAACGAAATCGCGCCGCGGCCGCATAATTCGGGACACTACACCATCGAAGCATGCCCGATCTCCCAGTACGAGGCGCATCTCCGTGCCATTCTGGACCTCCCGATTGACCAGCAAGATCTCGAGCTGCGGGAGCCCAGCATCATGCTGAACATCCTCGGAGGCGACGCTCCGGACTCACACCTCCAAGTCGCGCGAGAAGCACTGAAACAGCGTCGTACCAAGATCCACCTGTACGGCAAAGGCCAGGCACGCAAAGGCCGGAAGATGGGCCATCTCACCGTCTGCGCGCCGACCATGTCCAAGGCCCAGCGCCTCATGCAACCCATGATCGACTTCGTAGACCAAGGGAAGCCCCAAACCAAAGCCAAAGCCACGCCCGCATCCCCCCCGTCCGAACCACTCGTCGCCGTCGTCATGGGCTCCGACTCCGACCTCCCGGTCCTGCTGCCCGGCCTGGAAATCCTCAAATCCTTCGACATCCCCTACACCACCCGCATCACCTCCGCCCACCGCACCCCCGCCTGGATGGCCGAATACGCCTCCCACGCCGCGTCCACCTCGATCCAAGTCATCATCGCCGCCGCCGGAGGAGCCGCACACCTCCCCGGCATGGCAGCAGCGCATACGCCCCTCCCCGTCATCGGCGTGCCCGTGAAACCCACCATCGGCGACGGAATGGACAGCGTGCTTTCGATTCTGAACATGCCAAAGGGCGTTCCCGTCGCTACGGTGAGTGTGAACAACAGTACGAATGCGGCTCTGCTGGCGGCTCGCATTCTCGGGGCTGCGGATACGGGCATCAGGGCGACGTACGAGGCTTTCATGGCGAAGAGTGAGAGGGAAGTGAGGGAGAAGGACCAGAAGCTGTGGGATCTGGGTGCGGAGGCTTATCTCGCTCAGAAGAAGTAGATCTCTCAGAGGACACACATCTCTGCGCTATACCTAGCGAGGGGCCTCCCGGGGTGGCCTGGAATGCTTTGATGCAACGGAAATGCGGATCGAACGAGTGTAGATATTGCCTGTCAAGGCCTGATGTTCAACTACCTGACAAGAGCGATGATGTTCTCGTTCGTAAACTCAATTGGTATCATATCAAATAAAAATAGCAAGCAACCTTTCAGATGAAAGAAAGGTGCCGAAAAGTGGAGACCTGTCCCAGTCTCATTCTAGATCCGATGGTTGTAGCGCTGTCGTAGCTCCTCTATTCTCTCTTCCTCGTGTTTCGTCCCGTAGTAGGTCATCTCCTACACTTCTCCCCATCCCCCGAGTCCAGAAGACATGGCAGGCCCGCTGCCAACACTTCCCACGCTACCACCGAGATCCCAGTAGTGGCGTGAGCTGCCGCTTCGGGTATGTCGACTGCGCTTCGTACTCTGGCTGGCGCAGCTGCTGCTCCCAGCCCGCTTCTGCATCAGCGTCTGCATCTGATGTCGTCTCAGCAGCGAGTCCCGCCGTCTTGCTTGCGCAGCATTGGCCCTTGCTCGCTCTGCGGCTCGCTCGGCTGCTCTCGACACGAGAGGATGTTGGCGCTTGATGATCTCCGCTCGACGCAGCCCTTCGGGCGAAGTGCTGAGCGCGGAGGCAGAGGGGCCAGCGGTTGCCCAAGAAGCTGGGAGAGGGCCGGAATCACCGGACTCGGCAGCAGGTGTCTCTTCGGCTGTTCGCGAGAAACGAGACTTTAGATATTGGAAGATCATCTTCACATCGACGTCCTTCTCCCAGTACTCTCGCTCTTGCTGTAGTCTCACTTCGTCATCGCCGGCCGACCGGTCTGGCTCCTCTTCGATGCCCCACAACGATGTGTCGGGCTCCGTGGTTGGCAGGGGTGACTGAGGCAGGGTAGGTGAGAACAGCTGATCCGGGTCTTTGTTCTCAGCACGAGCTTTCTCAGCGCGTCTGCGCTGGCGAAGCGACGGTGGACGGGGAATGCTGCGAGGCAGACCGGCATACTCGAGCTGCTGCTCTTGTGCGTTCTTGTAGCTGTTGAAGGCGGATCCTTCGAATCCGGAAAGTTGGTGAACAAGTATACCAAGCTCTCGCGCGATGCGGTCGAGAAGCTTCATCTCCCAGCTTGGCTGTGAATCGTGGAAAGACATCCTGGACTCCTGCCGTGCGGCGGCAGCGGCGATTGGTGAAGGTTGGGTTGGAGTGGGAGAGGCATCATCGACCAACTGCTCGCCAAAGATGACTGACAGGGTGTTCTCGTCCAGACCGATCAGGTCCTGAATGACCTTGCGAGTAATGCGTCGCCAGAAGGACTCGCCTGGTGCTTGCTCGTCACTCTTGATCGAGTCGGTCGTCTCGCGAATGACGGAATCCTGTCGTGTTAGTACCCGCGAAGCCAGCGCATCATGTACGGATTGACTCCTGTCAAGGCCGCTGGTTGCGATGCTCATGCGGCTCATTCGTCTCCTCCGTCGCCTTGTCTCACGCTCGATCTCCTCCAGGACAGCTCGGCTCTGGTCCAGGCGCCACCTCTCAATGCGCGCCGTCCGTTCGTCTTCGGCATCCAAGTGCTCTTCTTCTTCCAATGCGTCTAGTCGCTTCTGCACACTGCTCCGTCTCCTTGCATGCTTGTTCTTTCTGTGTGGGTTGTGTCTTTCGAACTGCCACAGCTGCTCCTGCAAGGCCGCCGAGGACGAGGGGAATGTTCCAAAGCCATCATGTGTCGGCAGAACTGTTCCGCCACTGTGATCCAAGTGATCTGATGACGGCGCAAAGGGATGGTGAAAGGCATGGAGGCCATCGTCCAGGCTGTCCAGCTCAGCATCGCCGTCATCATCCGTGCCCTGACATGTGAGATCTTCGTCTTCTTCCTGGCTATTGCCCAACAGCTGCGACTTGACATGCGTTTCCAGCGAACCGAAGTCGGAGAGGTGGGTAGCGGTGCGGGGTGTCTGAGAGGTGTTGGAGAGGGATTGGCCATCGTTCTGAGGCGAGAAGAGGATCCATTCCTGCGACTCTTCGATGCTTCGCTTCTTGGCCGGCGATAAGGGAGCGGGTTCGAGGTGATGCTGTGGGAGGGTGGTCTGTCGTAAGGGCTGCGGTCGGTGTTGAGGCTGCTGGAAAGCCATGGTGGGCGATGAAGCTGAGGTGAAGTGGTGGGTAGGGAGCGACGTGTGCAGGTGCTTGATTGATTGATTGACTGCAGCGCTGCAACAGAGGTCGTGGGAGAGAGGAGTCGACGATGGGACAGCTCCGCGATCAGACGCCGCTCATCCGGAGGTGTTGCGCATGCGAGAGGTGATAGCTGGGAGGGAGGAGGGCAGAGAGTGGTACGAGGGCGGTAGGTAGTCTTGTCGCAGCGGGCGTACCTCCGGGCGTATACGGCGGCGGAGTAGTGATGAGCTCACGACTGATCGGCGCCAGGGGATGGAATGCGATAAGCACGTTCCGGGGACGCGATGATTGTTACCGCTTGTGGTTGTTCGTTCGTGTCGCGCGCTGGAGATGCTCGCCGTCGCACAGTCGAAGGTGATGATGATGATGATATCTGTGATATGATGCGACGGGGAGAGCGTGCGGCGTGCGGCGTGCGGCGTGCGGCGTGGGCGTGGGCGGGTGATTTGTTGGAGGATCAGACGACCGCAGCACACGCAGACCGAAGCTACACCCGTGTCTAGTCCTTCTATTAGTCCTTCTAGCTGACTGACGGCGATATCTCTAGACTTCTCGCTGCAACCGGAAGTGTGGCTATCTATGTTCCCCGCCACTCAAAGACGGGTTTCAGGCCAGCGAGCAAGAATGATGGAAGGAATCAGAGCATATATTATCATCACCTTCTTCCACTCGGATACATGTACTGTCGACGACTGTCTACGACTTTCTACGACTGTATTGCTTGATATGACACCATCGGCGGCCTCTCGGCGGCACTGCGATGCACACTGCAACGCACACACGACTACTAGGTAGTACTCGTAGCAGTCCCTCTACCGCCGTAGGCGACGCACACCACACACCGTTATGCTTTCGAACCGCTCTCGTTGATCTTCTTGGCACATCGGAAAGTACCTCCATGTTTCTGCTTTCCTGCTCCATCCTCTCTATCCGATCCTATCCTACCCGACCAGCAATGTTTCCACAACCTTGGAACGTCAAGGTACTTCTGCAGCTTAATCTACCTTATCTACCACCAAATCCTACCGCCTACTGCCGGAGCCTGTACATTCGATGACGCTGCGAAGGCGGCGCGGCAGATATCAGGCTTATTGCCGGGTTGCGACCTCATCCAAAAGGCGGCGACTCTCTTACACCACCACAACACCGGTGACTGACGGCTTGCCCCTGGCTGACAAGCTGACGGCATCCAACGCAAGAGTCACACCTTCTTGAATGCCATCCCGCGCTACGTCCGGCGAGCCACGAGAGATACAACCCTCACTTTTACCTCGCTGTGCTTGCTACCATGGTAGGATGCGGATGCCTGCCCATCGCATTGCGAAGGAGTCGAAGGGTTACAGAACAGCCACAGAGCTGATGACTGCATCCCTTCTCCTGGATTTAGAAACACGTTCGCGAGAAGGCCACCTGTTCCTGTTCCTGTTCCTCAGCCTCACGCTGCATTTCTGCAATCCTTCAACACTCACCGGAAGCAGGCCTCAAACACCCGCCAATCGTTCCTGAGACTGTCATCAAAACCCTAGTGGCAGGTGGTGTGAGAGCTTTGACTAACAAAGAAGGTTCATCCCCCGGCTATCTATATAAGGTTTTGAGGTGTTTTTATATCCCCTCTGCTTGGCTGCCAAGACCAGAGTTTTTCACACTTAGGCATAACACTACTTTAGTAAGTGTAGTGTAATTCCTTAGTATATAGGCTAAGGATCTTATATCCTCCCCTACTTAGACTTTAGTACCTACTAAAGCCTTAGTAGAGCCTTAATTGTCTATAGATTCGTAGCCTCCCTCTATATACTAGTATATAGTTGTCCCTATAAGCCTTAGCCTTATAAAAAGGTTATAAGCCTTAGGTAGTAGTATTTACTAGTATATAGGCTTTATCTTTCCTAATTAGGAAGGATATTTGCTCCTACTTACTAGATAATAGTGAACTTTTACTATTTATAACTAGCCTATATAACCTAGTAATAAGGGTACGAGACCTAGTTATTAGAAGGTAAATAAGTAAGCTTCTAGAAGCTTATATAGGTAGGGGTATAAGAGCTTCTTCTCTACTCTTATCTCCTTCTTCTTATTAACTACTTCTCTACTCTATTCTCCTCCTATATTAAGAATAGGATATAGTTATGTAGTTTGTAGCGGAAGTAAGGACTTAATAATCGAAGAAGAAGGACCTAATTTATATAGAGGTATCTAAGATAGTCTAGTATAAAGGTAGTAGGTAGTAAGAGAGAGAGAAGCCCGCTCTCCCCCTTCTAGCTACTATTACTAAGCTTAGCGTGTTACGTGACCTAGTTACGTAACCACTTAGCTTACTACTAGGCCTACTCCTACTTTCCTCCTAAGCTGCTATTTCATAACACTCCTACTTAGGTCCGGAGGAAAGAATTGAAACCCTTTAACTAAAGCAATATAAGAACAAACTCTAGGTCTTCTATTACCTAATTAGTATACTTCTTAGTTCTAGCCAAATAGTTTAGGGGTTAGAACATTAGGCCTATGAAGTCATTCCTAAATAGACATCCGCGAAGCGTCCCCGCGCTCTTAGGCTCTGTCTAATAATTGGAGTGTACGATAGGGTTCTAAAGACCTAGGTTTAATTCCTAGTTTAGCCATTCCTTTTGCTAGGCTAGCTAGAGTTGCTTTACAAAATTCTGGAACTATGGACCATTTAGGGGTTTGGTCAGTCTATTAGCTACTATCTCTTTTGTTAGGTAATACTCTACTACAACCTTCCTCTACTACTAAAGATTTCTAACAAAGTTATATATAACATTAATATGTTTTGATCTCTTATAGATATAAGCATCTTTAACAAGGGTTAGAGCTAATTGATTGTCCCCTTTAATAAGGACAGGTCTAAGTAATTAGGTAGTATTATTGTTAGCCTTAATCTTTAGCTGAAATAGGCACTCTCTAACAAGCTTAGGACAGCTTATCTTACGAAGCAATATAGCTAGGAACTATAACTACTTTATATACGAGTTTATTGCTATATACTTAGCTTCTATAGTTAATGTTGCAACAGACTTTTGCTTTCTACTTATCTAGGAGACTAGTAAGCCACAAAGGAACTAGATATACCTAAGGACAGACACTCTGTCCACCTTGTCTATTACATAGTCTAAGTTAGAGTAGCCTTAAAGGCAACCTCCTCCTCTCCTATAGTAAAGGCTAAGATCTAGGTATGATCTTAGGTACCTTATAAGCTTCTTTAGTACCTTCATATATTGCTTTAATAGGTCTACAATATATGAGCTTAGTCTCCTAAGTGGGAAAGTAATGTCTAGCCTTATTATTGTTATTAGCTACATCTAGGTACTAGTATAACTCTAGTACTCCTGTTTGTTACACCTCTTATCCTAGAGGCCTAAAGGTTTCAGGCTCTTATAGCTGTCTAGAGGTAAGTGTATAATATAGGCCTTGTCTTTAGTTATGCTTATCTTAGTAAGGTTTGTTTAGATAAAATGTCCTTAGTTAAGTTTCAGAGTGCCCTACACTCTGTCCCTTGTGATTTTCATACTAAGGATCTTTTTAGGTTCCCTAAGGTCTTTGATTCTAAAGACCTTTCCAAACTCTCCCTTAAACTAGAGAACATCTAACAGCTTTAGAGCTATAATAGGGATGTTATCTATATAGGTAAGGACCATTATGTTCCTCCCCCTATAGATAAGAAGGCATAGGTCCACTTCTGACTATATAAACCCAATCTACTCTAGCTTAGTAACACAGAGTTTGTTCCAATCTCTAGCTGCCTACTTTAGTCTATATAGGCTCCTTAGAATCTTTAGGACTATGTTTAGAGGAATCTTAACACCTAGGGGTAGGATTATATAGATGTCTTCTAAGAGGGTGCTTTTAGTAAATGTATTGTTTATATCAATCTAGTACAGTTCTAGATCCTTCTTACACACAGCTACTATAAATACTCTTAGTGTGTTATACCTGACTGTAGGTACAAAGGTGTCTATAAAGTTAATACTAAACTTCTATAAAAACCCTCTTACAACTAGTCTTACCTTAAACTTTTCAATAGCTCTACTAATTATTCTTTTCACATTAAAGACCTACTTAGAAGTGACTAGGTTGGCACCCTGTAGTAGCACAGCTAGCTCCTAAGTGTTATTTATCTCTAAAGCCTAAAGCTCCTTTTAGATTGCTTCTCTCTATATATAACCCTAGGTAGGGTTAGATATAGCTTCCCTATATGTTTTTAGGATTAGCACTTACTACTATATAGCAATAGTTAGGCCTACTATAGCAAATGTATGCTCCTCTACATTATTCAAAAATTCCTTAGCCTAGCTTATACTTAGATCTAGATAGAACATTATAGAGATAAATAACCTATAGTACTTTACACTCTAGTCTCCTTTATTATCTAGATCCCTTCTCCTTTTCTAAGCTTAGCTCCTTAGGGTAGGTCCCTAATAGCTAGCATCTAGGTTAGCTAATCCTATAGATTCTCCCTAAGGTGGAATTTTAGATAACTCCTAAGGTATGGCCTTAGGTTCCTTCTCTAAATTTTCTTAAGTCCCCTCTAGATCTATCTTCTAGTACTCCCTACTGTCTAATAGGGGTGGAGGGAGCTACATAAACAATTTTCTAGGTAGTAGCTAATCTATTGGCCCTAATAACAAGGTAGGAGGTGCTAGTTGTTTTGGTCTCCTAACTAGATTCCTCTAGGGGGCTTTGCTAGATTAGTTTGAAGTTAAAATGCCTAAATCCATATCCCCTCCCTTTTCTTCTTTAAAGAAATCCACCTAGGAGTGAGCTTTAATAGCCTTTATATTAGGCTCCCAAAACAACTATTACTTTATAGTTCTATCTATATAACCTACAAAGACAACCTCTTTCCCCCTATTTATTAATTTGTCTCTTCTTAGACCTTAAGGCTAGGACCTTAGATCTATATAGACTACTACTTTGCATCCCTAAACCCTAAAATAGTTAACTAATAGGATCTTACCTATAAATGCTTTATTAGGTAACACTTAAATTCCATTAATTAGAGGACTATTTGGGAGCTTGTTCCTTATCTCTACCTAAGCAAGCAGTGCTTCTAGCTAGAACTCTATAGGTATGCCTAAATCCTAGAGCATTATACGTACTGTCTGCTTAGAGGTCTAGATTGACCTTTCTACCACACTATTTTAGAGAGAGTTATAGGTATCAGTTGTGTTAACCTAAATACCAAAATTCTTCTCCTACTACTTGAAAATAGTAAGGAGTTCCCTTACACTATTACTCCTAATTAAATTTAGAAAGCAGCCTAATTGCCTCTCTACTTTCTTTTTCCATTCCTCTAGTACTATTAGAGTATCTGTCCTAGCTTTTAGGGGGGAGATCCACTTCTTCCTAGAGAAGTTGTCTACTACTTCTAGCTAGTACTTAAAACTAAGCCTTAAGACAGCACTATTAAAAGGCCCATAGATGTTAATAGATATAAGGGCTAGTCTTTTACCTTTCCTTTTAGTAACAGGACCCTTATATTTTCGTTTGTTTATAAGTAAGCATACCTTGTACAGGTGCTTTTCACTTGACACTAGAATAGGAGAATTCAATATAGTAACCTTATACAAGCTTCTTAAGCTGCTACTTCTAAGGTATACAAATCTCCTATACTATAACTCCTACTAAGCCTGTTCCTTAGCTAAAAGCAAGGCATATATATGCTCCTCTATTACATCTATTACTAACATAGCCTACAGGTCATCTAATAGAGATAAAATAAAGGGCACACCTCTATAAATTTTGGTCTAGACAACTAGTTTGCTAGACATAGATCTAAGGGTGAAACTAGGTGGTTAGATAGCAAACTGTTAGCTAAACTGGTTCTATAAAACAAGACTAACACTAAGACTAGGAACAAGAAGAACATCTCTTAGAACAATTTGTTTCCTAAGGTCCCCTTCTATCTCTACTTCTCCTACATAGGTAGCTTTTATAAAGCTACTACTAACCTTAATCTATCTAGGCCTCTAAAGAGGCTTCATAGTTCTAAAGAGAGAAGGTTAGTTAGTCATATAGGATGATACATAGGAGTCAAGCAACCATTTAGATAGGTACTTACCCTTTGCTTCCACTATAGAGTAGGCAACCTTATTAGTTTCCTTATTATTAGATAGGGATTCTGACTTAGCTATAGAGTCCTTAGCCTCTTAGGAGGCATAAGCTCTCTAAGGTTTCTTAGCTCTCTAACTAGACTTCTTCTAGGTTAGAGACTTCTCTACTAAGGATTTTAACGATCTTATCTCCTTTTAGAGATTAGACAGGCTTATCCTTAATAGTAATCTGTTCTTCCTTAGAGGGGACCTGCCCCTCTCTTTTCCTTTAAGAGACTGCTTTGCCTACTAGAGGTAGGGATAGTCTTTAATTAAGTGCTACTTCTTATAGAGATAGTAGGTAAGTCCTCCCTTTTGCCTAGCAAACATTACAGTTTCTTGTCTTTAGAGCCTAGCCTTATGTGACTCTAAGAGGTGAAGCGCCTCTTTAGGTGTTATCCTAGTCTAGGTATGAATAGTGTCTACTGTACTCTAGTATGTAGGTAGCAGACTAGTAAGAAGATGTTTCATCCTCCTTTCTATACTCTTATAGTAGGACTCCCTCTTATCTACTTTAGTAATCCTTCTCCCAAGATTGCTAAGGTGTACCTAGGCCTTTCTAATTGTCCATTCTTCTAACATCCTGAATGTAACATACTCCTTAACTAGGGACATCGTATATATAATATACACTTTGTAGTATTTGGCCTTCATTTTGTCCTAGACAGCTTTAGCCCTTTTCTTATTAATTACCTCATCCTAGTTATCTTCTAATAGGTAGATAACCAGTTTATATCTTGCTTTTGCATTAGCCTAAGACTACTCTAGTAAGTGAACTGAATGTCTCAAACTAGGCAAAGGGATTTCCTCTAGTGTTAATACTAGGGTCTCTATTGAAGCTAAACTAATTGAAATGACCTAAAACATATTCTTCCCTTTAAGGTTGTCCTCCTAAAGACTGAACCATGTTCTCCAATTTTCTTTTAATAATAGAGGTACTGCCCTCCTCTTTCTAAAAGACCTAGAATCTAACTCTATGCTTTTCTTTAATAAGTAGATACTATAGCTTTATAGTAAAACAGTTGTTAGTAAAAAGGTATGTGTTAGATAACATATAAAGAAGTGCCGGATGTCGGCGGGAAGGGCGGATTCTTATAGATGTGTACCTCCCAGACACATAGAGGGGTTCGAATTTGTAGTAGTCTAGATAGACTCTTCCTAAGACCGTTATAGGGTATTAAGAGCAGACCGGTTGCTCTCTTACTAGGCTACTTTCACGACTTATATACACTTATAGCAAGAGCTATGTCTTCCAAGTACACTACGGTAGCGAGCCTCTAGTCGGCCTTCCTTTTCTACCTCCCGTAAGGTCTTACAAGGTAAGGAATAACTTGTACTTCTTACTTGATTTGAGACCTGTCTTATAAACCCGGGCTTATAACCTATTAAGAATAGGATATAGTTATACAGTTTGTAGCGGAAGTAAGGACTTAATAATCGAAGAAGAAGGACCTAATTTATATAGAGGTATCTAAGATAGTCTAGTGTAAAGGTAGTAGGTAGTAAGAGAGAGAGAAGCCCGCTCTCCCCCTTCCAGCTGCTATTACTAAGCTTGGCGTGTCACGTGACCTAGTCACGTGACCACTCAGCTTACTACTAGGCCTACTCCTACTTTCCTCCTAAGCTACCATTTCATAACATCCTATAATAATAAAAGCCCTCTCTAAGAGGCTATTTATATAATAAAAGCCCTCTCTAAGAGTGTTACGGGACGGTAGCTACTAGCCTACTCTACGAAGGAAGGGCCGGCTACCTACCGGCTAGTAGGCTATATCTCTATAGAAGCTAGCGTAGATAGCTTAATTAATAGACACGTATAGACTATATTACCTTACCGACCGGTATATAACAACCTAGTAGCTAAGATTAGCTCGATCGTTCGCCGTCTAACCGACGACGAACCTACCCCGCTAAGCCGCCCTAGCGATACGCTAGGATCGCGATAGCGGATCCGAAAACTTACGTTAGCGAAGACGCTATATAGCGACGAGACCTCTAACGACTAGCCGGCGCGTCCTCGAGCTCTATATAGTAGAGTACCGCGCCGTCTACCTTACCTTACCTTACCCTTAACAAACGGCGACTCGCCTACTAGTTAGCTCGTCGGTAGTACCTAGGCCCGCTTATACGACATCCTTCCCTTTAGGATTGTTAATATCGACTAGCGCTCCTACTAGCCGTAAAGTCGGAAGTAATAGGCTAGGTATTAATACTTATTAGGCATTCCGTAACCCTAACACGCTCTCCTTACTCTACTATACTATAACATTCCGTAACCTTAATACTTATTAGACATTCCGTACACCCGACACCCCGGCTACCGTTCCCGCGAACCTTACCGCTAATACTAGTCTACTTATTTAACGCTAAATCCGCTAACACCCTGTCGGCTAACTCCGACCGCTAACCTAGCGCCCGTCGTACTACTTAACGATAACCGCGACCTTCCTTTACTACTACCGGAAGCGTTACTAATAGCGGAGTATCTCTACTATTACCTTACTAACCCGTACAGAGCTACTAAGTTTAATAAGAAGTATAAGAAGACGTACCTACTAGTTACCTTTATAAGGCTTAACTACCCGTTAACGCTTAACGTCTCCGAGACGCTAGAATTCCGCCTACGCCGTAAGTAGCTCTACCTAGAAGTACTACTACCCGAGCCGTACAGTTTTCCTTAATAGTAGTCGGTCGACGCGTCTAGCCTAACGCTCGCTATAAACGTACTAAAGAAGGCTACCCTACCCTTCCTAGGTAATCGCTACTACTAAGAGTACTCCGAGCGCCGACTCGTAGTAGAGGAAAGGACTAAAAGCCTCTATACTCGAGCTATTAGCGACAGTACCCTCGCCGGCTCTACTACTATCTTAGGACTTCCTAAGAACCCCGACGCTCTACGTCTAACCGTACCGGCGCCGCGGATCTATAGTACGAGCGAGCGCTACTAGTCTACTAATACGTTCGCTATACCTTTAGCGTCGAACAGCCCTACTTCTCTAGAGACCGTAGTAACGACTATCGAGAACCCGTAGGAGGACTTCGACCGACAGCCTAACCGACAGCCTACTCTACTATACTAATAGCCTTCTAGCCCGGCTGTTAGCTTATCTTTTCGAGAGACGCCGAGCGTACTCCCTTTAACTATATAGCCTAAATCCTCCCGCTAAGCCGCCTAGCGCGCGTAAGGACAGGAAGTATAGACGACGGCGCGCCTACTAGCGGCTACCCGAGACGACGTCGCCTACGCCTAGAGGCGGAGGGAAGGAGAGTCTATCCGATAACGCGTAGAACAGGTAGGTCTAGAAATAGATAAAGCCGCCCTCGACTTTATAGTTAGCGAAGTTAACCGGGCCGCTCTTAAAGCTAGTAAGAGGGCTAGTGTCGCTAGGGACCGCCGTAACTCCGGATACGCCGACAGCCCGCGCCGTAGCGGTAGAGAGTATCGACGGAGGAAGGAGACACCCCCGCCGAGTCGTCGCTCCTATAGAGACGAGACACCGCCGCTAGGTCGCCGCCGGTAGCGAGAGGACAGCGATCGTCGTCCTTACGCCGTACGCTAGTATTACTATAATTATTACGATTAGAGAGCGTAAGATCGGAGGTACCGTTACTATCGGGATAACGGCCCTTCCGACGACCCCTCGGACGATAACGATTACCGCCCGAGGCCTTTACGTCGATTAGAGAGGCTACGCCGCCGTAAGGAGCCTACTCGCCGTTACTATCGTAATCGTTCTCCGTCTCTACCCGACAGTCCTAGCGACTACTCCGAAGATAACCGTAACCGTAACCGTAACCGTCGTTACGATAGGCGCCGGCGCGACAAGCGTAGAGATAAGACGCTACGCTCTAGGTACCGATAGCGCGACCCGTACGGCTTAGACGCCTTTTCGGATAGTAAGCGCGACGGAGCCTACTATAGTACTAGGGTCCACTTCGACCCTAACCGGCTTAGGTTCTTCGACCCGTATCTAAGTACTACTAAATATAGATCCGGCGAAGTAGTTATATAAGGTAACAAGCCCTTTTACTACGGCGTTAACCTGTTTATTAACGCTATTAAAGACTACGCGATAGTAGTACTAGCTAAGGAAGTACGTAAAGGCCTACTATAATGCCTAAGGGGAGTAGTAGCTATCTAGTCTATTAGCTAGCTATCCTAGGACTAGCGTAATTGGCTCCGCTACGGGCGGGGTGTCGAGCGCTAGTACGAGGCACTTTACGAGAAGTTTAAGATACCGATAACTAAGGCCCTAGACCTCTTAGATAATATATACTTCGGCCCCGAGGATGTAAAAGCGGGACGCCCTATTAGCGAGTATATCTATATAACCGTACGCTATACTAAGGCGGCGGAGTAGATAGCGTATAACGCCGACCTACTAGCCGCCTATCGACGTATAGACGCGCGCTTCTAGCAAGTTATTTAGAAGCCTAATAAGTATACCTCGCTCGACGCCTTCGTCGAGAAGTGTAAGAAGTAAGAGGAGACGTAGTAGCGGCTATACCTACCGCCGCGAGCTACCTTCCCCGCGCCGGTAACTAGAGGTACGTATTCTAACTTTCGTCTAGTTAACTAGCCCTAGGCTCCGCGTAACGATTTCGCGACGCGTAGCTAGGGTGCCGGCCCCTTCTATCGTAGCTATCTAAATAGTAATACTACTAATAACGCCTACCCGCCTCGACCTAATAACTAGTAGTAGCCTTCTACCTAGAACTAGCGTTACTAAGCCCTATAGTAGCGGTAACCCGTAAACG
Organism: Lecanosticta acicola; assembly: GCA_963674455.1. Lineage (NCBI taxonomy): Eukaryota > Fungi > Ascomycota > Dothideomycetes > Mycosphaerellales > Mycosphaerellaceae > Lecanosticta > Lecanosticta acicola. The sequence continues at coordinate 117,258 of CAVMBE010000022.1, read as the reverse complement.
GGGCCGTACCCTAGATATAGTAACGCTAGTAGGCTCCGAGTAGGAATTAGAGTAATAGCGCTCCGCCTTTTTAATAGAATAATACTAGCTAGGCACCCCTACCGAGTAATAATAACGGCCCCTTACGAAACGCCGGAGGACAGCCGCTAGCGGGGGGTTTTAAGAACCGTAAGTTTAGCGGATAGAGCGGCTAGAATTAAGGCAGCCGACCGGGCGGCTACTTTACCTAGTTAGAAGAGTAGGGCGACGGCTAGTACGACGGCCGCGAGTAGGACCCTTATATTAAGGACTAGGATAGCTACTATAGTATAGATAGCTACTAGCCTAGTTATTACGACCCGATGTAATAGATTACTATATAGATACAGGGATGTCAGTACAATGTCTAGGAATGTAGTAGTGTAGGTATAGTAATATATACTAGAATAATCCTAAAGAGACTAAGAGTAGGTCGTACGACCTATTAATATCCGGGGATGTATACTAAGTATTACGTAACTACCGGAGTAAGCTCCGAACCGACTCGTAACCGACTCGTAAGGGGTTCGTAAGGCCTCCGTAGGGCCTCCCTACACGTGACGTTATTACGTAACATCTCGGCACCGGATCGTAAGGGGTTCGTAAGGCCCCCGTAGGGCCTCCGTAAGGCCTCGCGTTATATAATCTCGCTACGTAACGCGACCGGATCGCCTACGACCTACTTACGTATTATAGACGCTCCCCTCCTATATCGACGTCTACGTCGAATATACTTAATCGTCTCTTACGCTAATCGTAGGCGTGTAAGCCTAGCCTTTCGGACTTAGTACGTCGTTAGCGATTAGCGGGCGGGGATCCTAGGCTTAGCGCTTACGTACGTCTTCACATATAACGCGCTAGCCTAGTAATTCGTAGACGGGTCGCTATACTATCGTACTACGATCCTTCCGCCTCTAGTAAACTCGAGTCGCTTCGGGGTCGCCTCGGAAGCGATTCGCTACCGAATCGTTAGTCTTTAGGTATAGATATCCTCGCTAGAGAGGAATCGTAGTCGGTTCGTAGGCACTTCGTAAGGCCTCCGTAGGGCCTTCGTATCTACGTATTTTGAACCTTAGGCTACGATTCTCCTACGTAGTAATCGATTGCCGCTCTAGAGTCTTCTAGAGGGTTCTACCGATTCTACGGGACTCTATTTAGTAAATCCGTTAGTGAATCGTATATAGGTAGTTACTAGGGTAACGCCGTATAGTAGAGCTATAGAGATTTAAGGAGCTTCGGTCTTGTAACTCGTCCTAAATCTCTATATACTCTACTACCTACGTACCCTTACACCTACATACTACTCTTTAGCTCTTCGTCCACTTCTACTTATCGCTCGCGATTAACTACTTCTCCTCGTATTAGGTAGGTTCGGCGCCGGTCCGTATACTATTCGTAGGCTAACCTACTTATAGCTTCTTATATACATTTCCGTACCGAATTACTAACGAGTCTTTAATATAGCTAGCGCTTACCTATACCTTCCCTTATTTATCCGTAAGACCGATCTATTAGAAGATTAGCACTTCGTTTAGGATAACGCTAATCTCGACTATAATGCGCTACGAGTCTACTACTACTATAGAGTCTATAGTAAGAGTATCGCTAACGGGCGTCGGTATAGTAGACTAGGCTACCGAGCCTACGGACACTACGCGCGCATTTATAAGGCTAGATACGAGTTTGTAAGTATCGCCCGCGGTTCGTAAGCGATTTAGGGGCTAACTCTCTACTAGGTCGATGTCGATATCTAGGGTCAGGTGAACCGCCTACGCGAGTTACGTATTAACTACAAGGATACCCTTTAGGGGCTACGTAACTACCTCGATGTCGAGGAGCTTACCCGTAACGATATAATCTACGATACCGCTACGTTCGAGGCGGGACTTTAGCTAGTATACGCCTAGCGATCCCTTAATCGGTACCTCGCTTACTAAGAGCTACACTACTAGCGTACCGGTTAGATAGTAGGGCTTCGCCTTAACCGCCCTTCTTCCTCGGTAGACATAGTAGCGTTAATACTATAGGAGGAGATACTAGCTAATAGTACCTACGCCTTATAGACGATTAGTAACCGGGTCGCGGGCCCTAACTTCGTAAGGCCCTACCCTACGATTCGGCTACGAGTCTTTTACTAATATAACCGTAGGAGAACGCGACTATACGCTCGGGTACGCCTTATCCGCGTGCTCGTAGCCGCTCCGCTAGCCCCTCGCGCGCCGCCGGCTCTTATATACTAATTCGCGACCGTAACTTATCCGCCCGTAAGGGCTCTAGTTCGCGTAGTCGGTTCGCCGGCCTAGAGGACGGGGAAACCCCCTCTAGAGCCCGAACCGCTACTCCCCGCTCTATCCTACGATCCGGTCCTTACCGTAGTAACTCTCGCGCTCGGCCTACTAATCGCTAGGCAATCGTCGCCGGTTCGCCGGTAGTTTCCTTTCGCGACGAGCCTCGCCGTCGTAACCCTACCGCGACCGACCGCACGGCGCTATACATTAACCTTACTACCCTAGCTAAGGAGGATAAAGAGGAAGAGGAGGATAAAGAGCTCGGCGGTTACGAGTCGGATTACGATCCGGAGGAGGACGATTAGTACTATAACCGCGCGGAGGCCGAGGACCGCCTTACGACTCGTAGCCGTCCCGGTAGCCCTAACCCCGTCGCCTGTCGCCTCTTCCGCCGTAGTAGCGATTCGCCTACGGGTAGCGTACTAGCTTCTAACACTCCTAGTACTAGAGCTTCCTTCTCCCGTCGCGCCCGGCTAGAGGACTCTCTAAACACGGCGTATAGCGACCGCTAGGAGCGGTAGTACTCGCCCCTCCTAGTCCGCCCGCGATCCGGCCCCGCCGCCGCGGAGTAGCGTAGCGACGAGTAGGCCTTTATGTCTAGCGGACTAGGGGTTGATACTGTCGCTAGGTCCGTCCGTCCCGGCCTCGAGCTAGTCTCTATAGATCGTATAGGCCTCGCCGAGCTCTACCGCGAGGTAGAGCGCCTACGAGCCCGTAACGCTACCGGTACTCTCTCGCCTACGGTAGCTTCGCTATCCGCTAGCGAGGCGGTCGACCGTAACTCCTTACGCTCTACTAATAACGTTTGGCTCTAGTAATTAGAGTCTCCTTCCTGTCGCTAGGCCTCCGGCGGGGGTCCGTAAGGCATCCGCGCTCCTAACGCGTAGGTGGATCGCTACCTTACTCCTCTAGCTACTCCGCGCCTCGCCCTAGGAGTACTACCTACTCCTAGCTCCTCGCGTATCGGTACTATGTTTAGCTAGTTATCGGGCCGTAATAGCGGCGATTAGTAAGTAGCTGTCCCGTTCCTTCTCCTATAACGGGCCGTAGGCCTATTTCTCTTTTCTACCCTACGATAAACCTACTAGCGGTTCGTAGGCGCTTCGGGTAAGTCCTACTATTAGTATATACTTGTTTTCTTTGTTCTCTTCGTTTAGTAGGGCCCCGGTAACGGGTAGATAGTATAATACTAGCTTGTTTCTTATATTCTCTTCTCTATCTCCTACTTCTTACCCTACTACGAACGCCTTACGTTCTAGGTACTTAGTAGCTCTCGTATCTCTTTAAAGTTCTCTTTAGTCTCCTATGTATCCTAGTCTTCCTTATACCCTTTCTATCGGATGCGATACTCCTTCCGACCCTTACGGGTTCGCTCTCCGACAATGTCTTCGACTTCGTACACCTCCTCGCTATCTACGGCGATCTCTAGGGCGGCTACATTCGGTACCGCTTCGCTAGGCCTTTAGTAGTACGGTCTTAGTAGGGATATATAGAATACGTCGTAGATCCTATAATATAGTAGGAGCTAAAGGCGGTAGGACTACGCGTATGCGCCTACTACCTCTTTAATTACGAAGGGGCCTACGAATCTTACCGACAGCTTCCTACTTAGTTAGCGTAACTTTAGGTTTTTCGCGTTTAGTAATACTAGGTCTCCCTTACGGAGCTCCTACGGTATATGCTTCTTGTCGTACGCGCGCTACTAGGCCTCTTAGGCTCTTCGTAGGTAGTTCGTAGCCTATTCGCGGGCCTTTCGTAAGGCCTCGATCCTTTCTGTCGTAGTCGCTGCCTCCCTCTCGTAGTGTATGTCCTTATGTACTTAGGTCTACCTAGGATGCTTTCTATATACTATAAAGAAAGGAGACATCTTTGTCGAGCTATACTCGGTATTATTATAGGCAAACTCGGCGACTAGTAGAAGATTCGCCTAATCGGCCTACGATTCGGTAACGAAGTAGCGTAGGAACATCTCTAGCGTCTAGTTTTACCTCTTAGTTTGCCTATCCGTTTGCGGATAGAAAGTAGTAGATAGTCTTCTCTTTATCTAGTACTAGTAGTATATCTCTAACTAGAAGGCTAACGTAAATAGGGATCCTCTGTCGCTAACGATACCCTTAGGGAGGCCGAATCTTAGCGCTATCCTTTTAAAGAAGGCTTCTACGAAGTCCTTTAATATCTAAGATATTAATATAGGGATATATACTAATATCTTAGATAGTCGATCTACGACTACTAGGATTAAATCGTATACCTGTCCCTTATACTTCGTAGGCGGTAGGCTAGTAATTAGGTCTAGGCTAATTTACTCCTAGATCTCTTTAGGTATCGGTAGGCTTGTAAGCTGTCCGTAGAGTAGCTACCTAGGCACTTTAACCCGTTAATATATAGATTACGTCTTAACGTAGCTACGGATGTCTACTTATATTTTAGGCTAGTATAGGGTACGATTCGTAAGCGTATATGTCTTGTCGGTCCTAAAATAGCCTATAAGCTTAGAGTCGTAGTAAGTAGAGATAATCTCTTACCTTACCGCTAGCTTATTAGGTACGTAGAGTCTACTACGGTATCTAAGAAGACCCTTCTTATTAAACCGCTAGTCTACTACCTTCCTATAGCGGGTCCGTAGGCAGTTCGTAGCGGCTTCGGTACCCTTCCTACTAGAGACAAAGTTATTCTATAGCTATAGCGAGAATACTAAATTAATAAACGAATCTCCTACGTCTCCGGATACGGTTTCGCTAGACAGTATTTACCTTACTATTAAGCGTAGTACGTATAGTATATATTCTATAGTACTAGTAGTCGGGGCCGTACTACTATCCTTCTTCTCTATAGATATCTTACTATTAGAGCTTAATATCTCGTCGATTATAGATTCTCTTACTCTACTAGCTATCTCGTTCTTATCGAAGCGAATATAAAGGACTTTTGTATTTAGGTCGCTTATACTTAATTATAGCTTAGTCTATAAGGTTAGTAGTAATCGATTAATAGTCTTATTCTCTATCTAGAAGTCTAGCCTTCTTAATAGAGTATTAGTAGAGTTTTCTTTATCTACTTTATAATAGATCTCGAAGTCGAAGCTTTCTAGATAGATAGCCTATCTTACCTAGCGTAGATTTAGTTTAGTAACTATCTAAATCCCCTTTAAATTATTATAATCGGTATATACCTATACGGCTTACGAAGCCTCTACGAAGTAGTACTACTAGATCTTAAAGCTATATATAATAGTAAGTAGCTCTTAGTCGTAGGTCTTCTAGTTACGCTCCCTATTCTCTATCTTCCGAGAGGTAAAGGTAACTAGGTACTAGTAACTCTTATCGCCCTATTACGATATAATACCGGAGACGCTATAGTCGGAGGCATCTGTCTCTAGCCTAATCTACTTACTAGGGTTAAAGTGTCTTATAACCGGTACTCTAGTAAATAGATACTTAATCCTCTCGAAGGATCGTTAGGCGTTCGTATCCTATTCGTAGGGCCTATTCCCCTTAAGTAGAGTAGTTATTCCTACGGTCTCCGTCGTATACGAAGGTACGAAGCGACGGTAGAAGTTAGTAAATCCTAGGAATGCCTAGAGTTTAGTAAGAGTCTTAGGTATAGGCTACTCTTAAATAGTAGATATCTTAGATAGGTCCGTAGTTACCCCTTTACGAGTAACTCGGAAGCCGAGGAACGCTACCTCGTCGGCGGCGAAGGTACATTTTAAGAGCTTAGTATACAAGTCTGTATTACGAAGCCTCTTAAGTACCTTCCGGACCGTAGCCTAGTACTCCTCGATATTATTACTATATGTATAGATTAGGATATTATCTAGGTATACTATATAGAGATAGTCGAGCAGACCTAACAAGGTACGGTTTACGTATACTTAAAAGGTCGCTAGAGCGTTAGTTAGCCCGAAAGGCATAACCTTATATTCGAAATGCCCGTAGCGGGTTCGGAAGGCAGTCTTCTATTTATCTCCTATCCTAATTCGTACCCTATAGTAGGCATCTTTTAGATCTAGTATAGTAAAGTATCTTGCCCCCGTAAGGCGATCTAGTGTCTCCTCGATTAACGGTAACGTATAGCGATCTTTAATCGTAATAGAGTTAAGGGCCCGGTAATCGACATAGAGTCGCAACCCGCCGTCCTTCTTTAGGACAAAGAGTAAAGGGGCACCGGTAGGGCTAATACTATACTAGATCCTACCGCTCGCGAGCTCCTTGTCGAGGTACTCTCTTAATACTTCGAGCTCTCGGGCGGACAAGCTATATAGCGGCCTATACGGTAGCTCCTTGCCTTCTTAGAGATTAATAGCGTAGTCGGTAGCTTTGTTCGTAGGGAGGACGCCTACCGAATCCGAGTTAAAGACGTTAAGGTATTCGGAAAGCGCTTCGGGTACGGATAGTTCTTCCGCCGTAGTGCTTAGAATATAAAGACGTCGCAACTAGTTCGTAGGGTCTCCGCTACCGCTTCCCGCTATATATAGTATACCGATAACTTTAATAGTAACCGGTCCGTCTCGGATCTCTCGTTTCAATCTCTTAAGGGATACCCTCTTAATGTAGTTAGGCAAAAGACCCTATCTCTATGTACCTAGGCTATTTTGGATATTAATGCCTAGCTTTCGGAGGGTATGCCTACTAAGAAGAAGTTCCGGACCGGCTATGTCTACGCCGTACGCGAGGACGGTATGCTCTCGTTCTTCGCCCTTCGTATCCTTTATACGTAGCTTTAGGTCGTAGGCACTATAGTAGGCGGTTCGTTAGCTCTTAAGCTAGGTTAGGTCTAGTAGTAGGGAGGAAGCCTATAGCAAATTATTCTCTACTACAAACTTTTAACTAACTAAAGAGACTTGTACTACTATATCTAATGTAGTACCGACGTCTCGATCCCCTTACGGTGTCCCTAAGGCTACCGTAGTAGTAATCGTAGACTCCGATTCAACTATTCTAGGCTCTACCGTCGTCGAAGAATCGACGGTAAGCCCTATCCTTTTTTTCTATTACCGATAGCGAGCTTGTTCGGATTACCTTTACTACTACCGCTATCCCGGTTCTACGGGCACTCGGGAGAGTAATAGTTCTTCGATCCGTAAATGTAGTACGCTCCGGGTAGACGCTATAGTCTATCCTTCGGCTTCTAATCCTTACCGCTCCGTTTACGGTTCGGCGGCTTACGATCGTTCTTCTATTAATACTACTCGCGACCCTTCTTTACGTAGGCGTCGCTACGAGTAGGCTACGAAGCGGGTACGGACCTCGTACGGTACCTACCTTTAGCCTCTATATTCTTCTCTAGCTGTCGTGCTAGGTTCGAGAGACCCTCTCGCGTACCGGGTATGTTCGTATAATTAGTAATTGCCCTACGGAGCTTTAGTCGAAGCCTAGCGAAGAAGTGCTAGAGCTTCTACTTGTCCGTATACGGTTCGATATCGGCTTTAAGCGTCTCGAGGTAGGTTAGGAAGGCTAGTACTTCTTGTCCTTCCCTCTACTTCGCCTCCGTATATTTAACGTAGGCCTCTAAGGTCCTCGCTAGCGGATCGTCGAGCAAGTCGAGGAGATACTATATAAAAGATTCCTACGTCTTATTATCTCTCTCGATCGGGTTTGCTCTCTACTACGCGTACTAGCGGTCCTTTAGTATGCCCGAAAGGAACTATATAGCCTATAACACCTTATCCTTATCGCTCTTAAATTAGCGCGGTACCTAAGAGAATGCGATTTTATACGCTATTACCTAATCTCGGTATTCCTTTATAGATTTCCTAACGTATATTAGCGGATCCTTAATAGAGCGCTTAGCGGTTAGGACATACTCCTACTATAATTCGGAGGGTCCTCTTTTGTGTCCTACGAGGCCGCTACCGGACGCCGTAGGCGGTTCGGTAGCGGTATCCTCCGGAGCAATTTCTCTCTATAGCGTCGCTACCTCTTTCTTAAGTAGACGTAACTTGGTTCTTAACGTAATACTACGAACTCGATTCGCTATATCGATACGTCGTTAAAGCTCCGCTTTATCGATTTCGTCTTCGTCTTCTTCTTCCGGTACTAGTATAAGATCCCGGGGACCGCGACTCGTCGACGGTTCGCCGCCGCTAGTTCTTCTATCCTACGCTTATCCTATAGGTAACCCTTATTACGGATTATCTACTTCTTAGGTCTAACGGGCGCGGCGCGAGTTCGGTAGGCCCGTGTTTAGTTCTTCTAGATCGGTAGTACTTCGCGTAGATACTATCCCGGACTACTACCCTAACGGTAGGGAGGGAGGATTATTATGTAATAGATTACTATATAGACATAGGGATGTTAGTACAATGTCTAGGAATGTAGTAGTATAGGTATAGTAATGTATACTAGAATAATCCTAAAGAGACTAAGAGTAGGTCGTACGACCTATCGATATCCGGGGATATATACTAAGTATTACGTAACTACCGGAGTAAGCTCCGAACCGACTCGTAACCGACTCGTAAGGGGTTCGTAAGGCCTCCGTAGGGCCTCCCTATACGTGACGTTATTACGTAACATCTCGGTACCGGATCGTAAGGGGTTCGTAAGGCCCCCGTAGGGCCTCCGTAAGGCCTCGCGTTATATAATCTCGCTACGTAACGCGACCGGATCGCCTACGACCTACTTACGTATTACACCCGATTAGCTACCCTAACGAACCCTATTAGTAAGCCTACCCCGACGGCGGGGACGAGCCGGCGGCCTACTTCGTAGTAGCTTCCCTAACATCCCTATAGTCCGCGATAGGTCTAGACGACAGGCTGCCTCTACCGAGTTCTTTGTAGCCCTATACGTCGGCCGCGAAACGCGAATGTAGGGACTGCGGCTACAAGTTCGCTACTCGCTTAATACTCTACGCGTACCTACGGTACGACTGTTAGCACCCCGACAAGAGCGATTCGGACGTAACAGCCGACCTAGTCTTGTCTACCGCTACCGATACGGCTAAGAGCGGCTACGCCTTCCGTACATAGACGTATATAACCTTCTTAGCAAGGATAGGACCTACGGCTAGCGAGTATGCCCTAGTTCTTAACACCGGCTACTCTATAACAATCGTAGACAAAGACTAGCTCTTAGGCTAGGTACCGGGCCTTAAAGTTTACCGACTAGGCGACACTATTTCGATCGGCGGTATAGCGGGCACGTATCCCTCTAGCAAGTACGTATTAGTCGACCTAACGATTCTAGGTAAGCTACCTAACGGCCGTAGAGTACTTATATAGATACCCTACGAGGTTTATCTAGTAGATAGACTGAAGCCGCTAATACTAGTCGGTATAGACCTAATCGGTAGGTAGGGAATAACAATCGATACACCTAATCGACGAGTTACTATAAAAGAGTACTAGGGCGCTACCTTCGACGTATAGCTAAAACGTAAGAAGGGGAACGAAGTCTATCGCCCCGTTCTGCTCTAGTCTACGACGACTGTCCCCGCTCGTACGCTAGCCGCGGTAAGCGCTAAGTACCGGGGCGCCCTACCCTAGGGCCGCGACTTTTCCTTCGATAGGCGGCCTCTTAGCCCTCTTACCCGCTCCTATAATTATGTCGTCGATTGTAACTTTACGTCGGTCTTCGTACGTAATAAATCTCCGGAACCTGTTACCTTTAAAGCGGGCTAGCTACTTAGTACTCTAATAGATTAGTAGTACGAAGGCGCCTTCTACGTCGATTCGGACTCCTATAGGCTCGCCGCCCTCGACCCGAGCTACCTCGTTCCGTAGCCGGAGCTTACGCGGAAGTACGCTATAGGTATAACTATATATAGGAACCCGGTAAAGGCGAACGCGCTAGCGGCAGCGGTAGAGCGCTACCCCCTCTTATTTACGGACCGAGGGACTACGGTTAACATCCCGCCGGAGCGCTATATACCGATTCCTACCGTTACCGACGGGCATAAGTAACTAGGGCCTCCGAGAGTCTATAATACGGACGCGCGTAGCCGTAAGGTTATTAACGAGATAGCGGACGGGCTATAGAGCTAAGGTAAGCTAGAATATACGTAATATCCTACGCCGTACGGCTACCTAGTCTTTATAGTGTAGCGCCCGGTTCTAGGTAAGGACGGCGTACTAGAGGAGAAGCCGCGTACGGTCGTCGACATTCGCGGCCTAAACAAGATTTCGGTCCCTAATAGCTATTAAGTCCCGCTACAGTCGGACATTTTTAGCGGTATTGTAGGCTGCTACTTTATTAGTACTATAGACTGCCTATCCTTCTTTTACTAGTAGCTAGTACGCTAGGAGGACTAGTATAAGCTAACTATTAACACGTATAGGGGCTAGGAGACCTTTAAGGTAGCCGTTATAGGTTATTATAACTTAGTATAGTACGTAATACGGGAGATTAACCGCCTACTCCGCCCGTACCGCTCGTTCGCTAGGGCGTTTATCGACGACATTATAGTCTTCTCTCGTACCTTCGACGAGTACCTCCGGTACCTAGACGAAGTCTTTTCTATCCTCGATAGCGTACGTATTAGCCTTAGCCTAAAGAAAACATTCCTCGGCTTCCCGTCGGTTACCCTACTAGGGTAGTAGGTAAACGCGTTAGGTATAGCTACCGACGCGGAGAAGGTCGCCGCTATCGCTAACCTACAGTTCCCGGATACGCTATAGCGCTTAGAGTACTACCTAGGTCTTACGAATTAGCTCCGGTAGTATATCGGCTACTATTACTAGATATTAGCGCCCCTTTAGGACGAGAAGAAGCGGCTACTAAAGGCAGCTCCGTAGAGTATTATAGGCCGTAAGCGCTATATAGCTACGACGAAGATCGGGTAGAGCGACGCCTACCTATAGTACCTACGGGAGTGTTTCCGGCTAGTCTAGTCTATGTTCGTAGAGCCTACCTTTTTATACTACTTTACGCTAGGTAGGTAGCTCTACGTCGATGTCGACTCTTCGCCCGAGTTCGGACATAGCGCCGTAGTCTACATAGTCTACGGCGACCCGGAGCCCGCTATAGAAGACTATAAAGCCTTAAATTTCCCCTACTAGAAGATATAGGTAGTTATGTTTCTTAGTCGCGGGCTTATAGAGGTAGAGCGCCGCTACTAGCCTACGGAGTTAGAATACTCCGGTCTAGTTTAGGTAACGAAGAAGATCTATTACCTACTACACGCCGCCGACAAACCAACTATCTACTTTACGGACTACTACGTAGCGGTCGGCCTTAGCGAGTAGGGCTCCCTTATAACGACCTCGTCGACGGACAAGCTTAACCTAAAGCTCGTCCGCGCCGCTACTTATCTGTCTTAGTTTCGTCTCCGGGTAGTTTACCGCCCCGGCCGTATCTACGCGGTACCGGACGCGCTAAGTCGACTAATCGGCGACCTCGAGATACTAAAGCTTACCCCGTACGACGAGAACCTAGACCCCTTCGTATACTATACTATACTAGTAGAGCTTGATCCTAACTTTCGCCGCCGCCTCGCCCTAGCCTACGAAAGCTACCTATACTAGTAGAAGGTACTACGGCTAGTATAGCGTACGTAAGCCCGCAATTAGCTAGAGCGCGACTACTAGGTAGGTACCGTTTCTACTACGGCGCTAGTCCTATATATAGGCGGTACGGACCCGCTACGAGGCGACGAATTTAACAACCCGCTCGGCCTACGCTTCTTTAAGCGCTAGGGCCTCCTATACTATCGTAACGACTAGCTAGGTAACGAGCGCTTATGTATCCCTTCGTCTATAGAGAAGGAGATCTTCTAGTAGGCGTACGACGATCGCGGCTACTAAGGCTTCTACCGTAGCTACGATAGGATCTAGCCCTCCTTTTTTATTCGCAAACTATTAAGGCGCCTACGCCTCTATCTAGCTTACTACCTCCCCTACTAGCTTAATTAGACACCCCGCTATTTGCCCTATAGCGAGCTCTAACTAATCTAGAAGAACTCCGCCCCGTATTATACTATAACTATCGACTTAATTAGTAGTATGCCCGAGGCGGAGACCTACGCTAGCGGCGAACTTATAGACGCCGTAATAACCTCTACCTACAAGTTTTCTAAGCGCGTAGTACTCGTTCCTAGCCGCCTAGACTAGCCGGCGGAGTACTAGGGTCAAGTATAGATTACATACCTTTGTACGATAGACATAAGCTTCCCTACCGTACTTATCGGTAACCGAGACCCTCGCTAGCTTTCCTAATTCTATAAGGGAGTCTTTAGTTGCCTAGCGGTCAAATTCTTAGCGACGACGGCCTACTATCCGTAGACCGACGGTTAGTCGGAGCGTACGAACTAGACGGTCGAAGCCGCTCTACGATATTAGCTAGCGGAGCACCCTAGAGCTAGCTAGGCGAAGTATCTTCCGTAGCTATAGGCTATATTAAACAACTCGCGTAACGCGACTACCGGCTTCGCCCCTAACGAAGTTCTTACTAGCTTCCGTACTAACCTAGACAGCCTCCGTAATCTAGATTTACTTCCGGACTCCCTAGTAGGGGACCGGGCGATTATCTAGAAGGAAGTAGAGGACGCGGTAGCCTTTACTAACGCGAGGATAAAGGATAGGTATAATACGAAGTACAAGCTACTAATACTAAAGCTAGGCGATAAGGCCTTACTACGACTCGGGTATAGATACAAACTCTAAGGCAAAGGAGGCAAGATAGTACCGCGCTTCGAGGGACCTTTTCGAGTACTTCGCCGTATTAGCTCCCTAGCCTTCGAGCTCGAGCTACCGCTAGCGATGTCCGGACTCTATCCCGTCTTTTCTATTACTTAGTTAGAGAAACCCCCGTAGGAGCCCGACCCGTTCGGCCGGGAGGTCCGTTACGAGCCTAGCCTAGTCGTTACTACGGCGACCGACGACCCGGCTAATACACCCTTATACGAGATCGAACGCCTACTAGAGCGCCGTACCCGAACGCGCTACGGATAGCCCGTCGTATAGTATTTAGTAAAGTAGGTAGGATATAGCGTAGGCTATAACGTTTAGTATAATAGGGAGGACTTAGCGGAGGCGAAGGAACTAGTAGAGGCCTACGATAAGGCGTACCCGGTAGAGGAGGACGCGTAGGCTAGCGGTAGAGAGAGGAAGGGTAGGAGGAAGGCCTTAAAGGAGGCCTTACCGAGGAACCGCGACGACCTACTAGACAACTACGAACAAGGCGCCGACCTAAGTAAGGCGTCTCGGCGTACCTTACGGCGCGCTACTCGCTAGCGCAGTTTTTTAGACGGCGGCGACGCGACTCTTTACGAGTCGTAACCCCTTTTACTAGCCCGGCCTTATATTTTTCCGCGAGCATTCTCGGTACAACTTCGGCAGTCGCTAATACATCGACCTAGTAGTATTACCTTCTTATAGCCTACGACATCCGCCCTTACGACTACATCTCCGCTAGTATAGAATTCGCCTAGGAGATTATTAGTAAGTAGAGCGGCTCTAAGCGACGTATACTACTACATTTTACTACCGCTTAGCGCTACGGATACGTAGAGCGTAATATTATCCTACCCGATATCGACGACTTAGTAACCTCCGGTAAACCGTAGGTGACCCGCTACGTACTAGTATAGATCGCCGCTACTAACGTATACTACGTCTTTAGCGAGGAGACCTTCGCTAGCGTCGTAGACCTACTTACTAGCGCCGACATTAGCGAGACGGAGGAGCTCGCCGCTACCTCCTTCTCTAGCGCGAAGACGTAGACCGGCTAGTAGCTGTACCGGGCGCTTTGCCGCCTCGTTAAGACGCGCTCTCTAGTCGCGAATTAGTTAGACGCCTAGCCTTTTAGCTTATTAATAAGCCCTAGGCTACAGCCGGTTATTAAGGGAGAGTAGCGCGGTCGCTATCCAAACTACGACGCGTTAGCCTAGTAACCGCTAGGTGAAGTACGTACGGGCGCTAGAGTAGTAAACAACAATTCTTTATATAATAGCGGTAACAAAGCCCTAGCTTAGAACTCGCTTTTAGCCGCTACCTCTAAGATTTATAATAATACTACTACAGTTACATTTACCCCTATTAACGCTTACAACTTCTCCTCTAACGAGCGGGTCGCCGCCGTAGAACAAGTATCGCGCTATAAGGCGCCGTCGCCCTCTAGACCTAAAGAAGACCTAGAAACCCTACTCCTACGATCGAAGAACGCGCTTCTATATTAGGTCGCTCTCTAGCGCCCCTTAGGCTAGGAGTCCGTATAGTAGCTACGTACCCGTAACTAGCTATAGCCCGACGAGGAACTAGAAGAGGCTTACGTACGCTAGCTACTTAAACGCGCCGAGATATATTAGCGCGTCCGAAAATTGCTTAACTAGCCGGAATAGCGGGTATCGGTAGAGTTCTAACGCGCTTAGGCTGTCGTTACGCGAGGCTACCGACCGCTAGTCTTTTTCGACGAGTTTACGGCCGACAGCCTCTCCGAGGCCTACCTACGTTACGTACTACGTACCTTTCCTTATTACTAGACATTACGCCCCGTCGATATTAACGGACTGCCGTAGGAGCTCGCAATATATATTACTACCCCGCCTTACTCCTTGTACGTACCCGACGACGAGCTACTCGAGGCCTTCTTAATCTTCCGCTCTCCGCCCGATACCGCCGCCTACGAGCTTTTAGGCAACCCGCCGCCGACCGACGCTATTTAGCGCTACGAGTCTATTATACTAAACTCCTAAGGTACAGCCCTACTAGTAGAGACCCTACGAGTCTCTAGCTACTAGGAGAAGGAGGAATTCGACGCTATATACGTACTAAATTTCGACGAGCTCTATAACATCGACCCCGGCCCTCGGCGTCGGACCGCTAACGAGTAACAACTCTTACGTATTCTAGGCTTGACGGTCCGTTACTTACTGTTCTATCTAGGCGTCGTCGCCTTCGCCCTAACCTTCCTAGAAGGACGGAGAGTACTAGAGCCTCGCGAGTTCGTAACTATAGTAAAAGCGACGCCGAAGAGTAAGGCGCCTATAGCTAAGGTAGTAGACAAGACGAAGGATACTAAGCTAGGCTAGGCCGTACCGCTCGTCCGTATAGTGAAAGGTACGTAGTAGCCGTTCTACCCGTAGTAGGACCTAAAGTAGTATCCTCGCGGTAGCTAGCCTATAGCTACCGCTAAGGGCTAGAAGGCCGACCTCTACGATTCCGCCGGACAGCCCTACTTTAACGTTATTATAGCTCGTATCCGTCTAGGTAACATACCCCTCCCTAACTACTAGTACTCCGATTATACGGTCGGCGTGCTCCTATAGCTACGAATCGAAGGCCTCGTTAGTAAGAAGTTTCTAGTTACCTACATAAACAGTACGTTTAATAAGGACGGCTACCCGTACCCTAACCGGCGCCTAATAGGCCTACTATATGTGATCCCTAGCGTATCCGAAAGTAACAAGCCCCGTTACGCTTTAGTCCGTAACGTCGTCCTACTATACGGAGAGGACTTTACCCGCCTCTACATTTGTACTAGCGACGTGTTATAGGCCGATCTACCTAGTACGGAGCGTATGCCCTAGTAGAGCCCTAAGGCTAACTCGTATAAGAAGACCCGTAGCGCGACTTCCCTACGTACTAATAAGGAGTACGACGTCGACTTCGCCTATATCTAGTACCCGACGCTAGTAGATTTGCTACGGATTACGCCCGAATTTGTTAATTACATCCTTACCTCTAAGAACCCGGTTAATCCGAAGGTCCGAGCTATAGTCGAAGAAGCCCGTGACTCTATCCGCTACGACAAGGAGCTATTCTAGTACGGCGGCCTTAACGTTAAGGGACTAGACGGCACGGACGACTACGACCTAGACGCTAATAGAGGAGACCCGATTGTCGGCTTCTATCGCCTAACGAACGACTAGCGGTACCCTACCGGCGTAGACGATAACGACGACGAGGGCCTAGACTCTATACTAGCTAGGAAAGTAGCTAGTAAGCTTAAGGCGCCGGTCGTCGACGAGGACGAATCCTCCGGCTCGGAAGACCCGCTCGATAGGTAGAACAGACTAGCTACCGAGGTAGTAGTAGTAGAGGGAGTAGAGGACGTCGAATTAGAGCCCGACCTTAGACCCTAGTTAGAGCCGGAGGACGATACTAACTCCGCCCTACTCGCGAACGCCGCTCTATAAGGCCTTACTAACATAGCGTAGGAAGCGTATATAGTATAGCTCCGCTCGGCTGTTACCTCTCTACGTATATCGGACATTTTATAAGGCTAGGTAGTAGACGCGGCCGCCGCTACCGCGGCGACACAGACACTCTACCGCGACGCCGTTCGTACAATCCTCTAAGCCGCCCGCAATCAGTCTCTAGACTTCGCCGCGCTAGCCGTACCTACCCTAGTACGCCCGGCTTTACTCGCGTAAGTCGGCGCTAGATCGGTAGAGGTAACTAAGGCAGAAATAGGACGTCTACGTGCCTTATACGTAGCCTAGACGCCCGCCTTCCCTTAGACGGTATAACCCGACGCCTATGTCCGTAATAGCGAGGTCGCTTACTTCGCTACTAGTACCTTCGACGCGATAGCCTAGTATATCCGCGGCGCTATAGTAGGTTTCACTACCGTAAGCTCGATACTACCGCTAGCCGGCCTACTACTAGCGAGGAAGAAGCCGACGGCGTTAAGTAAGACTAAGCCGTCGACGAGCCCCGGCTAGTCGCTATAGGCCTCTATAAGTAAGCGCGCCGTAGCCTCCCCGCCTAGTACTCCGACGACTTCGAAGAAGCGCCGCCTCGCCCGCGCGGTATAGTAATACTAAGTATAGCCCGACTTCTACCCTAGTATTACAGCCCGCTAGCTATATAAATAGGCATTTAACCGGACCGCGAGGCCGCGGTCATTTTTGAGACGGGGGGAGGTTGTTACGGGACGGTAGCTACTAGCCTACCCTACGAAGGAAGGGCCGGCTACCTACCGGCTAGTAGGCTATATCTCTATAGAAGCTAGCGTAGATAGCTTAACTAACAGACGTACAGACTATATTGCCTTACCGACCGGTACATAACAACCTAGTAGCTAAGATTAGCTCGATCGTTCGCCGTCTAACCGACGACGAACCTACCCCGCTAAGCCGCCCTAGCGACACGCTAGGATCGCGATAGCGGAGCTCCGAAAACTTACGTTAGCGAAGACGCCGTATAGCGACGAGACCCCTAACGACTAGCCGGCACGTCCTTAAGCTCTATATAGTAGAGTACCGCGCCGTCTACCTTACCTTATTAACGGCGACTCGCCCGCCCGTCAGCCCGTCGGCTATAGTACCTAGGCCCGCTTACACGACATCCTTCCCTTTAGGATTGTTAACATCGACTAGCGCTCCTACTAGCCGTAAAGTCGGAAGCGACAGGCTAGGTATTAATACTTATTAGGCATTCCGTAACCCTAACACGCCCTCCTTACTCTACTACACTATAACATTCCGTAACCTTAACACTTATTAGACATTCCGTACACCCGACACCCCGGCTACCGTTCCCGCGAACCTTACCGCTAATACTAGTCTACTTATTTAACGCCAAATCCGCTAACACCCTATCGGCTAACCCCGACCGCTAACCTAGCGCCCGTCGTACTACTTAACGACAACCGCGACCTTCCTTTACTACCGCCGGAAGCGTTACTAATAGCGGAGTATCTCTACTATTACCTTACTAACCCGTATAGAGTAGCTAAGTTTAATAAGAAGTATAAGAAGACGTACCTACTAGTAGCCTTCGTAAGGCTTAACTACCCGTTAACGCTTAACGTCTCCGAGACGCTAGAATTCCGCTTACGCCGTAAGTAGCTCTACCTAGAAGTACTACTACCCGAGCCGTACAGTTTTCCCTAATAGTAGTCGGTCGACGCGTCTAGCCTAACGCTCGCTATAAACGTACTAAAGAAGGCTACCCTACCCTTCCTAGGTAATCGCTACTACTAAGAGTACTCCGAGCGCCGACTCGTAGTAGAGGAAAGGACTGAAAGCCTCTACGCTCGAGCTGTTAGCGACAGTACTCTCGCCGGCTCTACTACTATCTTAGGACTTCCTAAGAACCCCGACGCTCTACGTCTAACTATACCGGCGCCGCGGATCTATAGTACGAGCGAGCGCTACTAGTCTACTAATACGTTCGCTATGCCTTTAGCGTCGAACAGCCCTACTTCTCTAGAGACCGTAGTAACGACCCTCGAAAACCCGTAGAAAGACTTTAACCGACAGCCTACTCCGCTATACTAACAGCCTTCTAGCCCGGCTGTTAGCTTATCTTTTCGAGAGACGCCGAGCGTACTCCCTTTAACTATATAGCCTAAGTCCTCCTACTAAGCCGCCTAGCGCGCGTAAGGACAGGAAGTATAGACGACAGCGCGCTTAGTAGCGGCTACCCGAGACGACGTCGCCTACGCCCTAAGGCGGAGGGAAGGAGAGTCTATCCGACGACGTATAGAACGGGTAGGTCTAGAAATAGATAAAGCCGCCCTCGACTTTATAGTTAGCGAAGTTAACCGGGCCGCCCTAGAAGCTAGTAAGAGGGCTAGTGTCGCCGAGGACCGCCGCGACTCCGGATACGCCGATAGCCCGCGCCCTCGCGGCGGTAGAGAGTATCGACGGAGAGAGGAGACTCCCCCGCTAAGCCGCCGTTCCCGTAGGGACGAGGCACTACCCCCGGGTCGCCGCTAGTAGAGAGAGGACAGTAACCGTCGTCTATACGCCGTACGTTAGTATTACTATAACTATTACGATTAGAGAGCGTAAGATCGGAGGCACCGTTACCGCCGGGATAACAGCCCTTCCGACGACCCCTCGGATAACGACAATTACCGCCCTAGGCCGTCACGTCGATTAGAGAGGCCACGCCGCCGTAAAGAGCCTATTCGAGAGCCTACTCGCCGTTACCGCCGTAACCGCTCCCTGTCTCTACCCGGCAGTCCTAGCGACTACTCGGAGGATAACCGTAACCGTAACCGTCGTCGCGATAGGCGTAGACGCGACAAGCGTAGAGACGAAGTACTACGCTCTAGGTACCGATAGCGCGACCCGTATAGCTTAGACGCCTTTTCGGATAGTAACTGCGACGGAGCCTACTATAGTACTAGGGTCCATTTCGACCCTAACCGGCTTAGATTCTTCGACCCGTATCTAAGTACGGTAGAGTATAGATCCGGCGAAGTAGTTATATAAGGTAACAAGCCCTTTTACCGTAGCGTCAACCTGTTTATTAACGCTATTAAAGACTACGCGACCGTAGTACTAGCTAAAGAAGTCCGTAAGGGCCTACTATAATGCCTACGGGGAGTAGTAGCTATCTAGTCTATTAGCTAGCTATCCTAGGACTAGCGTAATTAGCTTCGCCGGGGGCGAGGTGTCGAGCGCTAGTACGAGGCGCTCTACGAGAAATTTAAGATGCTAATAACTAAGGCCCTAGAC
The DNA here is from genome assembly GCA_963674455.1 of Lecanosticta acicola. Taxonomy (NCBI): domain Eukaryota; kingdom Fungi; phylum Ascomycota; class Dothideomycetes; order Mycosphaerellales; family Mycosphaerellaceae; genus Lecanosticta; species Lecanosticta acicola. Next base: position 97,600 of record CAVMBE010000022.1, on the reverse strand, counting down.
CTCTTAGACGAGATATACTTCGGCCCCGAGGATATAAAGGCGGGACGCCCTATTAGCGAATATATCTATACGACCGTACGCTATACTAAGGCGGCCGAGTAGACAGCGTATAATACCGACCTACTAGCGGCCTATCGACGTATAGATACGCGCTTCTAGCAAGTTATCTAGAAGCCTAATAAGTACACCTCGCTCGACGCTTTCGTCGAAGAGTATAAGAAGTAAGAGGAGACGTAGTAACGGCTGTATCTACCGCCGCGCGCTACCTTCCCTACGCTAGTAAATAGAGGTACGTATTCTAACTTTCGTCCGGCTAACTAACCCTAGGCTCCGCGTAACGACTTCGCGACGCGTAGCTAGGGTGCCGGCCCCTTCTATCGCGGCTATCTAAATAGTAACACTACTAATAACGCCTATCTACCTCGACCTAATAACTAGTAGTAGCCCCCTACGTAGAACTAGCGTTACTAAGCCTAACCGTAGCGCTAACCCGTAAACGGAGCCGTACCTCCGATATAGTAACGCTAGTAGGCTCCGAGTAGGAATTAGGGCAACGGTAGCTAGCCCTTTTAGTAGAGTAATACGGGCTAAGCGCCGCCGCCGGGTAATAATAACAACGGCGGCCCCCCGTAAAACGTAGGAGGACAGCCGCCGGCGGGAAGTTTTAAGAACCGTAGGTTTAGTAGATTTAACGGCTAGACTTAAGGCAGTCGGCTAGGCGGCTACTTCGCCTAGTTAGAGGAGTAGAACGACAGCTAGTATAATAGCGGCGAGTAGGATCTTTACGTTAAGAACTAGGATAGCTACTACGGTATAGACAGCTACTAGCCTAGCTACTACGACCCTAATAGCTACCCTAATAAATCCGAGTAGTAAGCCTTCCCTAACGACGGACCGGCAGCCTACTTCGTAGCGGCTTCTCTAGCTTCCCTATAATCCGTATTAGGTCCGGACGATAGGCTGCCTTTACCGAGTTCCTTATAGCCCTATACGTCTACCGCGAAACGCGAATGTAGAGACTACGGCTACACGTTCGCTACCCGATTAATACTCTACGCGTACCTACGACACGACTGCTAGTACCCCGATAAGGGCGAGTCGGACGCGACGGCCGACCTAGTCTTGTCTACCGCTACCGATACGGCTAAGGGCGGCTACGCCTTCCGTATATAGACGTATATAACCTTCCTAGTAAGGATAGGACCTACGGCTAGCGAGTATACCCTAGTTCTTAATACCGGCTGCTCTATAACGATCGTAGACAAAGACTAGCTCTTAAGCTAGGTACCGGACCTTAAAGTTTACCGACTAGGTAATACTATTTCGATCGGCGGTATAGCTAGTACGTACCTCTTAAGCGAGTACGTATTAGTCGACTTAACGATTCTAGGTAGGCTGCCTAACGGCCGTAGAGTACTTATATAGATACCTTACGAGGTTTATCTAGTAGACAGACTAAAGCCGCTAATACTAGTCGGTATAGACCTAATCGGTAGGTAGGGAATAACAATTAATACACCTAATCGACGAGTTACCGTAAAAGAGTACTAGGGCGCTACCTTCGACGTCTAGCTAAAGCGTAAGAAGGGGAACGAAGTCTATCGCCCCGTTCTACTCTAGTCTACGACGACTGTCCCCGCTCGTACGCTAGCCGCGGTAAGCGCTAAGTACCGAGGTGCCCTACCCTAAGGCCGCGACTTTTCCTTCGACGGACGGCCGCTTAGCCCCCTTACTCGCTCTTACAATTACGTCGTCGATTGTAACTTTACGTTAGTCTTCGTACGTAATAAATCTCCGGAACCTGTTACCTTTAAAGCGGGCTAGCTACTTAGTACTCTAACCGATTAGTAGTACGAAGGCGCCTTCTACGTTAACTTAGATTCCTACGGGCTCGCTACCCTCGACCCGAGCTCTCTAGTTCTATAACTAGAGCTCGCGCGTAAGTATACCGTAGGTATAACTATATACGGACACCCTATAAAAGCGAACGCCCTAGCGGTAGTAGCGGAGCGCTACCCCCTCTTATTTACGGACCGGGGAACTACGGTTAATATTCCGACGGACCGCTATATACCGATCCCTACGGTCGCGGACGGACATAAGTAGCTAGGGCCTCTACGAGTGTATAACACGGATACGCGGAGTCGTAAAGTTATCGACGAGATAGCGGACGGCCTATAGCGCTAGGGCAAACTAGAATATACGTAGTATCCTACGCCCTACGGCTACCCGGTCTTCGTAGTCTAGCGCCCCGTCCTAGGTAAGGACAGCTTACCGGAGGAGAAGCCGCGTACGGTCGTAGACATCCGTAGCCTAAACAAGATATCTGTACCCGACAGCTATTAGGTCCTACTCTAGTCCGACATCTTTAGCGGTATCGCGGGCTACTACTTTATTAGTACTATAGACTACCTGTCCTTCTTTTACTAGTAGCTAGTACGCTAGGAGGACTAGTACAAGTTAACTATTAATACACATAGAGGCTAGGAGACCTTTAAGGTCGCCGTAATAGGGTATTATAATTTAGTACAGTATGTAATACGTAAGATCGACCGCTTACTACGCCTATACCGACCGTTTGCGCGGGCGTTTATCGACGACATTATAGTCTTCTCCCGTACCTTCGACGAGTATCTCTAACATCTTAACGAAGTCTTCTCTATACTTGATAGCGTACGTATTAGCCTTAGCCCTAAGAAGACGTTCCTCGGCTTCCTGTCGGTAACCCTACTAGGACAGTAGGTTAACGCCCTAGGCATAGCTACCGACAACGAGAAGGTGGCCGCTATCGCTAACCTACATTTTCCGGACACTCTCTAGCGTCTAGAGTACTACCTCGGCCTAACTAATTAGCTACGACAGTATATCGGCTACTACTACTAGATATTAGCGCCCCTTTAGGACGAGAAAAAGAGGTTACTAAAGGCGGCCCCGTAAAGCATTATAGGTCGTAAGCGCTACACCGCTATAACGAAGGTCGGGCAAAGCGACGCTTACCTATAGTAGCTATAGGAGTGCTTCTAGCTCGTCTAGTCTATGTTCGAGGCGCCTAGCTTCTTATATTATTTCACGCTAGGCCGACAGCTCTACGTCGATGTCGACTCCTCCCCGGAGTTCGGGCACGGCGCCGTCGTTTATATAGTTTAGGGTGACCCGGAGCCCGTAATAGAGGACTACAAGGCCTTGAACTTTCTACGCTAGAAGGTACAAGTAGTTATGTTCCTTAGCCGCGGACTTATAGAGGCGGAGCGTCGTTACTAGCCTACGGAATTGGAATACTTAGGCCTAGTCTAGGTAACAAAGAAGATCTACTACCTGTTACACGCCGCCGACAAACCTACTATTTATTTCACAGACTATTACGCGGCCGTTAGTCTTAGCGAGTAGGGTTCCTTAACTACTACCTCGTTAACGGACAAGCTTAACCTAAAGCTCGTCCGCGTAGCGACATACTTGTCGCAATTTCGGCTTCGGGTTCTGTACCGCCTAGGCCGCATTCACGCTGTACTAGATACTCTTAGTCGCCTAATCGGCGACCTAGAAACCCCTAAGCTTACCCCGTATAATAAGAACCTTAACCCGTTTACATACTATACTATACTAGTAGAACTAGACCCCGAGTTCCGCCGCCGCCTTACCCTTACTTACGAGTACTACCCGTATTAGTAGAAAGTCCTACGACTGGTATAGCGCGCGTAGGCCCGCAATTAGCTTAAGTATAACTACTAGGCCGGTACCGTCTCGTCTACGGCCTTAGTACTATATACCGGCGGTACTAACCCGCTTCGAGGGGACGAGTTTAACAACCCGCTAGGCCTACGCTTCTTCGAGCGACAGGGACTCCTCTACTACCGCGACGAGACGCTAGGGAACGAGCGTTTATACATTCCTTCGGCTCTAGAGAAGGAGGTTTTCTAGTAGGCGTACGATAACCGCGGCTACTAAGGCTTCTATCGTAGCTACGATAGGATCCAGCCCTCGTTCTTTATCCGTAAGCTGTCTCGACGCCTACGTCTCTACCTAGCGTACTACCTACCCTACTAGCTTAACTAAACCCCCCGCTATTTGCCGTATAGCGAGCTGTAGCTAATCTAGAAGAACTCCGCTCCTTATTACACTATAACTATTAACTTAATAGGTAGCATGCCCGAAGCGGAGCTCTACCCCGGCGGCGAGCTCTTAGACGCCGTAATAACCTCTACCTACAAGTCGTCTAAGCGCGTAGCCCTTGTCCCCGGTCGCCTAGACTAGCTAGCGGAGCGTTAGGGCTAAGAGTAGATTACACACCTCTATACCATAGACATAAGCTTTCCTACGGTGCTTATAGGCGACCGGGACCTACGCTAGTTATCCCAATTCTATAAGGGGATCTTTAGCTGCCTAGTAGTCAAGTTCCTAGCGACTACGGCCTACTACCCGCAAACTAACGGGCAGTCGGAACGCACGAATTAGACGGTCGAAGCCGCGCTACGATATTGGCTCGTAGAGTACCCTAGAGCTAGCTAGGCAAGGTATCTCCCGCAACTACAGGCTACCTTAAACAACTCGCGTAACGCGACTACTAGCTTCGCCCCTAATAAGGTCCTTACCGGCTTCCGTACGAACCTTAACAGCCTACGTAACCTAGACCTACTACCCGACTCCCTAGCTAGGGACAGAGCGATTATCTAGAAGGAAGTAGAGGACGCGGTAGCCTTTACTAACGCGAAGATAAAAGCTAGGTATAATACTAAACATAAGCCGCTAATACTAAAGCTAGGCGACAAGGCCTTACTACGACTCGGACACGGATATAAGCTCTAAGGCAAAGGAGGCAAGATAGCGCCGCGCTTCGAGGGACCCTTTCGCGTACTTCGCCGTATCGGACTATTAGCTTTCGAACTCGAGCTGCCGCCCGCGATGTCCGGGCTCTACCCTGTCTTTTCTATTACTTAGCTCGAGAAGCCCCCGTAGGAGCCGGACCTATTCGACCGTACCGTCTACTACGAGCCTAGCCCGGTGGTTACGGCGGCGACTAACGACCCGGCTAATGTACCCTCTTACGAGATCGAACGCCTACTAGAGCGCCGTACCCGAACGCGCCGCGGACAGGCCGTCGTCTAGTATTTAGTAAAGTAGGTAGGGTATAGTATAGGCTATAATGTTTAGTATAATAAGGAGGACTTAGCGGAGGCGAAGGAATTGATAGAGGCCTATAATAAGGCGCACCTAGCGGACGAGGAGGCGTAGGCGGGTAGTAGAGAGAGGAAAGGTAGGAGGAAGGCATTAAAGGAGGCCTTACCGAGGCACCGCGACGACATATTAGACGACTATAAACAGGGCGCCGATTTGGACAAGGCGTCTCGACGTACCTTACGGCGAGCGGCCCGCTAGCGCAATTTTTTAGACTAGGGCGGCGCGACTCTTTACGAGTCGTAACCCCTTTTACTAGCCCGGCCTTATATTTTTCCGCGAATATTTTCGGTACTACTTCGGCGGTCGCCGACACATCGACCTAGTAGTATTACCGCCTTGTAAGCTACGACATCTACCCTTACGACTGTATCGCCGCTAGTATAGATTTCGCCTAGCGGGTCGTTAGCGAGTAGAGCGGCTCTAAGCGGCTTATACTACTACATTTTAGTACCGCTTAGCGCCGCGGATACGTAGAGCGTAACATTATCCTACCCGATATTAACGACGTCGTAACCTCCGGTAAACCGTAGGTAGCCCGCTACGTACTAGTACAAATCGCCGCTACTAACGCCTACTACGTCTTTAGCGAGGAGACCTTCGCCGGCGTCGTAGATCTACTTACCGGCGCCGACATTAGCGAGACGGAGGAGCTCGCCGCTACCTTGTTCTCTAGCGTAGAGACGTAGTCCGGCCGGTAGCTGTACCGGGTACTTTACCGCCTCGTTAAGACGCGTACCCTAGTCGCGAATTAGTTAGACGCCTAGCCTTTTAGCTTATTAATAAGCCCTAGGCTATAGCCGGTTATCGAAGGAGAGTAGCGCGGACGCTATCTAGACTATAGCGCGTTAGCCTAGTAACCGTAAGGTAAAGTACGTACGGATACTAGAGTAGTAAATAATAAGGCGTATAATAAAGAAAATTCTTTACGCTACTAGGACACACTCTCCGCCGCTACCTCGAAGATTTATAATAACCGTAGTACGGTTACCTTTACGCCTATTAACTCTCCTTACTCCTTCTAACCGCGGCCTACTAAGGCGCCCTTACCCTCCGAGCCGGAAGAGGACCCTAAGTCCCTACTCCTACGATCTAAAAACGTACTCCTATAGTAGACTACTCCCCGGCGCCTTAGCGGCTAGGAGTTAATCTACGACCTACGCGTACGTAGCTAGGTGTAGCGAAACGAAGAACCTAAGGACGCCTACGCGCGCTAGTTGCTCGAACGTATAGAGATCCGTAAACGAGTATAGCGACTCCTCGACTAGCCCGAGTAACCTACGTCTAACGAATTTAAGCGCGCTTAAGCTGTCGTTACGTAAGGGCGCAAGTTAATAGTCTTCTTCGAGGAGTTTACCGCCGACCCGATCTTAGAGACCTACCTACGTTACGTCCTAACGACGTTCCCTTACTATTAGACGCTACGTACTAACGACGTCGAAGGAATCCCGCGGGAGCTTACGATCTATATTACGACACCTAACTACTCTTTACGCGTGCCTAACGACGGCCTAGTAGAGGAATTTTCTATCTTCCGAGGGCCTCCTAACGTCCTATACTACGAAGCGAGTAACATTCCGCCGGCCGACGCTATGTAGTAGTACGAATTAGTAGCGTTAGACTCTAAAGGCGTAGCCCTCCCCGTCGAGACCCTACGTTTCTCTACCCGCTAGAAGAGAACCGACTTCGACGTAGTATACGCGTTTAACCTCGACGAGCTCTACGGCGTCGCCCCGGGCCGCTAGTACCGAACGGCTAACGAGTAGTAGCTGTTACGCGTATTAGGCTTAACAGTCCGCTACCTGTTGTTTCACGAAGGTGTCGTCGCCTTTATCCTAGAGTGCCTCGATAGGTAGATAGCGCCCGAGCCCTCCGAATTCGCCGTAATAATAGCGAAGCCTAGTAAGAAGAAGGAGAAGTAGCCGGCCGCGACGCCGCTAGCGGAGGAGAAAGATAGAAAGCCCGGCTAAGCTATGCCGCTAACCCGAATAGTAAACGGTAGGTAGTAGCCTTTCTTTATATAATAGGACCTAGCTAAGTACGCGTAGGGTAGTAAGCCGATACTTATTCCTAAAGGCTAGAAGGCCGACCTTAACGCCTCCGTAGGTTAGCCGTACTTCGACGTTATTATAGCCCGTATCCGTCCTAGTAACATACCGGCACCTAATTGCTAATACTCTAACTATACTGTCGGCGCACTCCTTTAGCTAAGGGCTAACGGCGCTATCTAGAAGACCTTCCTTACAACCTATATAAGTAGTACGTTTAATAAGGAGAGCTACCCGTATACGAACCGTCGGCTAATAGGCCTACTATACGTAATACCTAGCGCGTTAGAGAACAACAAGCCGCGCTATACTACCGTCCGTAGTGTCGTCCTTCTCTATAGCGAAGACTTTGCCCGTAAGTACCTCTATACCGATCCGGACCTCTAGGCGGAGCCGCGGGGAACGGAGTACATGCCGTAGTAGTACCCTAAGGCGACTACGTATAGGTAGGCCCGCGGCGCTAGCGCCCTACGTACCTATAAGGACTACGAGGTGGATTTCACCTACATTACCTACCTAGTATTAGTCGACGTCTTACGAATTACGCTAGAGTTCGTCGAATACATCTTAATAACCGAGAACCTAGTAGATAGTAAGGTCCGCGCGGCTGTCGAGGCGGCCTAAGACTCAATCCGTTACGACAGGGAGCCTTACTAGTACGGTAACGACATAATACCCGGAGGGGGAGGTGCCGACGAGGCACTAGAATACGACCTCGACGGAAACGGGGGCGACCCTATTGTCGGCTTCTACCGCCCTACTAGCGACTAGACTTACCCTACTAGCTCCGATAAGGAGGATAACGTACTAGACTCGATTCTAGTAAAGAGTACTACTAAGAAGTAGTAGGCTACTACTATAGAGTAGTCCTCCGACTCTAAAGACCCGTTAGATAGATTCAATAGGCTAGCTACCCGAACAAGCGACGATGTCGAGGCTTAGCCTAAATCTAACGCGTAGGAGCACGGAGCCGCCGACACCCTACTCGCCGATACCGCCCTATAGGGTCTTACGAATATAGTACAAGAGGCGTACGTAGCCTAACTCCGTTTAGTAGTTATATCCTTACGTACGGCCGATATCTTACGAGGCTAGGCGGCCGATACGGTAGTAGCTACGGCGGCTACCTAGACGCTTTACCGAGACTTAGTTCGCGCTATCCTATAGGTAGCCCGTAACTAATCCCTTAAGTTCGATACGCTTATAGTACCTACGCTTACGCCGTTAGCTACCCTCGCTAGAGCCGGCGCCGGTTCGGTAGAGATTATAGAAGGGGAGATAGGACGCCTCCGTAGACTATATACTATATTACTACTTACCTTCCCGTAGGTGGAGCAGCCTAACGCCTAAGTCCGTAACTCCGACCTTAACCGCTTCGCTAGCGGCGCCTTCGACAACATAGCCTAATACGTCCGTAGTATAATAACGGGCTTTACCGTCCCTAGAGACTCTATACTACTACTAAAGAAGAAGGCCGTCGCGTAGCTAACTTTAAGTTCGAAGGCTATACAGCCCGAGAAGTTAGATAGCCCCTCGCTCCGGAAGAAGCGCCCGCGTAGCTCCTTACTACTAGTTACCCCTACGCTAAAGCGTCGTAGCGTACGCGGCGTGCGCTAACGACCCTACCTTACACTCCGCTCCTTATTATTAGCTAGCTAGCTGTATGAACCGGTATAAAATCGACAGTATTAGACAAGACCGCGAGGCTACGGTTATTTTCGTTTAGGGGGGAGGTTGTTACGGGGAAGCCGCTAGCCTACTACTAAAGGCTAACGGAAGCTGCTAGCCTACCGGCCGGCAGCTATATCTCTATAGAAGCTAGATAGACATCCCCTTAATTAAGAGATATATATAGACTATATTGCCTTACCGTCCGGTACGTAATACTTATAACCTTTTTATAAGGCTAAGGCTTATAAGGACAACTATATACTAGCATATAGAGGGAGGCTACGAATCTACAGACAATTGAGGCTCTACTAAGGCTTTAGTAGGTACTAAAGTCTAAGTAGGGGAGGATATAAGATCCTTAGCCTATATACTAAGGAATTATACTATACTTACTAAAGTAGTATTATACCTAAGTGTGAAAAACTCTAGTCTTAGCAGCCAAGTAGAGGGGACATAAAAACACCTCAAAACCTCATATAGATAGCCCGGCCATGAACCTTCTTTGTTAGTCAAAGCTCTCACACACGTACTTTAAAGTAGCCATGTGCTTTGACGTCATCATGGTCACCGAGCAACTTTCAATTGCCCAAACGTGGACACGCGATGGATAATCAATAGACCTCATGGTGCTATCGCCTGTAGTCCAGCAAAAGCTCAAAACGCTTGCAGAACGCACGAATTAGCGGGCGAGAAAGATCTCGATACCATCAAGCAGGACGGCGTGAAGAAAAACACCAACACCAAATCATGGCCAACAAACCCCCTCCTATCCTACCACCAGGCAACGCAGGCACTCTCTCAAGCATCACGGATAATTTTGCTTTCCACGCGAGTCCGGAAGCATTCCTCACCAACTATGCTCGGCGATATTCACAGGAACACCCTCACCAAGCAGCCAGGAGGAGACGGCCGATCCGCGCGCAGATTCTCAATCGCAATGTCGTGATAGTTTCGGCGTACAAGCAGATTTTTCAAATTTTGGAATCACAGGAGGACGGGAAGGATGGGCCCGCTGCCTATGTGGCCCAGGCGCCTTACAGGCAACTCATGGAGCAATTCTTCCCTCGGCCGAATCTCCTGTTGGCTGAGGGTTGTCTACACGCCGAGATGAGGTCCAGCTGGGATGAACACGCCCGGAAGTTGCAGCAGGAAGCTGTGCAAGTCCATATCACGTCGGTGACGTCTCGCTTCTTCTCCCAGATCGCACTGGACGAGCCGTTTGATCTCTATAATGCCCTCAAAGAGTTGTCGTGGCAGTTGTTCCTGGGCACGTTTTTGGATCTGAATGTCGAGGATCCCGAGTACGCGGAGATCGTGCGCTTACAGGAGAATCTCCTCCGTGGACAGTTCTCGCTGTTGCCTGTGAGTATCAATGCTGGATTCTGGCATTCGCCGCGAAAGATCGGGATCGATGCGCGGAAGCGGTTACAGAAGATCATAGCTAGGAGGAAGAGACCGAGGTGGTTGGGGGAAGGGTCGATGGATGAAGTCGCTGTGAATCATTTGTTGATGGCGACGAGTAGTCTTGCGGTCAAGGGGTTCGCGAGTCTGATGCTTGCCTTGTTGATGAATACCTTCTTGTTCCGGAAGGGCGAGGAGACGGTCTGGGAGTGGATGAATGTAGATACGCCCGAGAAGGGGGCGAGGCAGCAGGCGGTGCTTAGAGAAACGCTGCGTCTCAGTCCGCCCATTGTTGGCGTCATGAGGAGGACCACCAGAGATCAGACGCTTTACAATGCGCACGATCAAGAGCCTGATACTCTGGTACCCTCCGGTTGGGACGTCTGGTCTTACTTCGCGGGTGGTAATCGAGATCCTGCGACTTTTGGGGAGGATGCAGAACGCTTCAGGCCGGAACGATACCTGGACGACTCCTCGTCAACACCATCTCCTATTGCTTTCGGAGCTGGTACCAAGGTCTGCTTGGGCCGTGACTTTACCCAGCGCGCTGCTATCGCGGTGCTGAAATCCTTTGCAAAGGATGATTCCGGACTTTATGGCGTGGTGAGCGCGGCTGGCGTACGAGGATGGCTTGGGTGGGAGGTCGCTAGTCCGGAGAAATGGGCTGCAGATATGAAGCAGTTGCCTACGCAACGTCCTAGCAAGCCGGTCATGGTCTCCTTGAGAAAGCGCACTGCAAGTTAGCGGTCAAGGGCCTACCCATCAATCTGCATGGCCCACCGTCTGATGTTGAACGGGCACGTGAGGACAGAGACTATCCGCAATCAAATCTGGACTAGAAGCATCAGAATCATCTAAAATTCCGCGAATAAGCTGTGTTTCATAACGTCATTACGTCCATCTCTAGCGTCCTGTGCTCCTGCATACTGTCGTTGTCGCGAATCATCCCACTCATCCCTCATGTCGGCGTATAAGCCGGCGCACTCTCCCTCCTCTTCATCTCCTTCTTCTCCTTCCGCTTCTCCAACCACTTCCTCAGCGCACTACTCTTCTTCGGCTCTTCGACTGGCGCCGCCGTGTACGAAGGCGGTCCAACTGGCGCATCGTACTGTCCAGCCCACTTGTCATCTGGATTCGAAGGCTGTGGGACTGAACTCGCGATAGCAAAAGAAGGGCCTCCAGCGCCATATATGGTCATGGTACCGCCTTCACCGGGCCGCACGTATTTCTTCTCTTCGGCCCAATCTTTGAGCGCGGCGAGGCGCTCCTCTTCGTTCATTTGCGGCACGGACTTGTGACGCCATGTTTCTGGAGCGGGGTTGGGCGAGGAAGCCATGAGCGATTGCAATCACCCACGGCGGGCGTTCCTCTCTCGATGCTGGTTCCAGCGACGGGTATAGAGGTATAGAGGTGAGGTGGTCAACGTGGTCACCGGTTGCGCGTCGTGCGAACCGCGTTGTTTGGCGGAGAACCTAGGCTTGGCGGAGAGCTTCGGGGAAAGCTTGTGTGCTTCTTGGCGGTTTTGGCTTTCGCTCGTGGGTGAGGTGGGGTCATTCAACGTGTCTCGTAGGACCGACAATTGAACATGATACAGACTCTCGACGTCACGAGGCCTCTATATCAACAGCTGCTTTGCCCGTAGCAGTTCGCGGTTGTACGGCGCTGACGCTGACGTGGCCGCGTTCCTTCGGCCAAAGCTGCAAGCCACCTTGACGCCAGAACCTATATTCTGGAGGCCCTCGAAAAACGTGCTCCGGTCCACGTTGATTCAGTGGCCCAAGATGCCGTTCCTGCGTGGAACCCGAAGGGTTCCAGGTGCCTGCCCTGATGATGCACGTCCGAACTATGAGATCGAGCTGCCGGCAGGCATAAGAGGCATTGCACCGATGAGCTCGATCATAGGTGAGAGGTGATAGGTTTGGAGGGCCAATTCCTCAGTCAAAACCGGTCCTAACAGTGGATCGACCGCACTACCCCAACCGGTCAGCCAGACCCAGCAACGATTCAAGGCCAACTGGCCGTCAAGCTCATCCGGTCCCTAGCCAACAGCACCAAGGCCGGCGAGAGATTGCTGCCTCTCGGGTACAGTATCTCCGTCAACACGCCTTTCATCACGTCTCCCACGAACCAGACCTGCATCAGGTCCAATTTCGTCCAGACTCGTGTGACTAGTGGAGCTACCTAGAACATCGCGGTTTCAAAGTAACGCAACTCGCACTTTTACCTACTAAAACACCGTTCCTTCAGGTGGAAATGCTTGCATTAACGGAGACTGCATGCTTCCTGGTGAGACTGAGGTTTGGGCGAGGGCTGTCAGGCTTCGATCTCGGTGTTCACTGTCGACTTCTTGCGCCGGTTGAACGCAACCAGGAGAACATTCGCTCCAAGTTCACTAGCATTGCTCCGTACCAGAGCCCTGGATGCGGCGGCTACTATGGTGGCCAGGCCAATGCCTCTAGGCGCCACCCACTGGAGCGCGAGGGCGAACTTGTCAAATGAGTCAAGAGCAGGCCAATTGTCTGGTTGATGAGGACAATGATTGGAACGAGGTAATGAATGAAAGTGTACACGCACAATGGAACTGTGTCTGAACCGACCCTTCTCGTAGCTTTACATTATTCTCTTAGCATCGGCCTCATGCAAAACTCTGTCAGTATCTGGATTTTTTCTCTTTCGCGATGGCACTGCCTACAAGCGTCGCTGATGTTCCTTGTGCCTGAGGCACCAAATTGGCCAGTGCCCTTGGTGTAAATAAACCAGCAACCTCACCTCACACCTCCTTTGCCTCCTTCCTTACAATCAATATCTCACCTTTAGTTACATGCAAGATGCCTCGTCGTCTAGATGCCAACCAACCTCAGCGTCGAGTTGGAGGCAAAGCTTCGGAGGGATCTGCCTGCACTGAGATATCATGCAGCTCTTGAAGTCGGCCGACGAAGCAAGCGATGAACCAGAAAGCCACCAGGCGTGCCGAGATCCGGAGCGAGACGATACGACAAGCTGCCCTGTCAACACTGATTGCCTGTGAAGGTGACAGGATGCTAGCGACCACAGCTCTACGATTGCGTGCTCTTGCGACTCCAAGTCCTGCTGCCCCACTTTGCATTGCGAACGTTGGGCAGATCGAAGCTCATGCCCTGTTGATAAGGAACACCTCTCGCTCTGGACTCTTCGCCTTTTGCACCAGAATTCACGTTCCTCTGCAATGGCTCCAGGTATCATCTCAGATCTGCCGGTGCGAGAAGGAAGTTCTGCCCATACTGGCACGCAGACATATCCCGCTCCTCTAAAGCGATCGGGCGCTCTGGATCAATTCCAGTATGAGGATATTACGCCGATCATCGGACGGGAATTCCTCAACGTCAACATCGTGGATGACTTGATCAATGCCCCCAATGCTGACCAGTTGCTTCGAGATGTGGCAATCACGAGTAGGTCTTGAAGGCTCCCATCTGAAACGGTCTTTTAACATTTCACAGTCTCTGAACGGGGCGTCCTGTTCTTTCGCAAACAAGACAATCTCACCGACGATCTTCAAAAACAGCTCGTCCACCGTCTCGGCCAACTAACAGGCAAACCAGCTGATTCGACGCTCCACATCCACCCCGTATTGAACAACACCTCCGAATTCGGGGTCGGCGACGCGGAAATCAGCCACATTTCCTCCGTCGCCCGCAAGAAGATGTTCCGTCACCAAGAAGCCGCGAAGAAGAATTCCCGTCGCTACGACTCAGCCCAGTGGCACAGCGATATCCAGTTCGAACCCAACCCCGCCGACTACACCTCCCTGCGTCTGACCAAGTTGCCGCAGAACGGAGGCGACACGCTATGGGCTTCAGGCTACGAGATCTACGATCGCTTCTCCCCGGCGTATCGCAAGTTCTTGGAAGGCCTGACGGCTACATTTTCCGGCGATGGCTTCATCAACGCCGCCAAAGCAGACCCGGAAAATATCAAAATCTACGAACAGCCGCGCGGAAGCCCGAACAATGTCGGACCGGCTCTGACCGCCGTGCACCCCGTCGTGAGGACGAATCCCGTGACCGGATGGAAGAGTCTCTTCGCTCTCGGCCCGTTCCCAAAAGTGATCAACGAGCTGAACGCGGAGGAGAGCGAGGAGCTGCTGGCGAAGTTCAAGCGTACCGTTTTGGACAATCACGATCTGAGTGTGCGATTTAAATGGAGGAATGAGAACGATCTTGGTGAGTCTCGGTTCTCTTTTTCGATCCGGAAGGAATCGTGCCATGATGCTAATGATAAGCAGCTATTTGGGATAATCGGTGTGCTTTTCATACTGCGACGTATGATTATGAAGGCCTCGGGGAGCGGTTTGGGCATCGGGCTGTGGGGATTGGCGAGACGCCGTATTTGGATCCGAAGAGCCAGTCTAGAAGCGAGGAGTTGTTTGGCTTTACGAGTAGCTCGTGATATGGGTCGGCGGACGCCTTTACATTCCAGACAAAACGTTTCAACCACCGACACTAGTTTGGTATGGAAGTGCCGAGCTGACCGATTATTACAGCAGTTGGATACCGAAGCATTCTCACTACAGCCTTCACGGCTTTCCAATCCAAGGCCATAAAGTCGGTGAAGGCAAAATTAGCCGATTTCCGAACCGAACCCAGCGTAGCTTTTTGACCGTCCCCCAAACGCCACGCGAAACACGGCACCTCACAACCTCGCCCGTTCGTCCTCGTCTCGCTCCAATGCTTCGTGCTCCCAGAAGACCAAGCATCGAAGCTCGATACTCTGCCTCGGCGGACCGTGATCGCCGGGCGTCACGATGGCCGAATGGGGAGCTCGACGGGCGCGCCCATCCGTGCGCGAGTCGAAGCATTTGATCAGCAGCGCTTCGGAGGGGGTCATCTCGCTGGGCCAATACCTGTATTCGTGGCCCCCAAGGGTTTTGGTTAGCCTGGTGGTAGGATATGTCAGGTCTCAGGAAGGAGCAGAACAGAACTTACCATCGATGTCTGTCATTCGGCCTCAGGACCCAGAATTTCTGATCCGGCGCCTGGCCTGGAACTTTGCGTCCGTAGTTCATGTATGCCGAATGTCTGCCGGCGGGTTGGACGGCATTGTCGTTGTCTGCTGCGGGATCGTCGCCGTCATCGGCGGCGGCAGAGACGTCCCGTGGTGGTCGGAGTGTCATTTCTTGCAAATCGCTTTCCAGAACGCTACTCGCGTCGCACACGGCCAGTGGCTCGCGGGTGACGTGTCGGATCGGACGCCACACGTTGATGATGCCCCATCTACAGTCTCTCGCCATGCTTTTGAGGAATTTGGCGGACGGGTCGGGATCGCGGCGCGAGATGCTGTCGAGGGCGATCCAGGCTCCGTCGTAGGATTGGTCGACGTGGGCGAACCAGGCTGGTGCGGCGACGCGGACGATTTCCTGGTCGTCGATTTCCTTCGGGATGTTCAGGGCTTTGGAGAGGGGGTCGCGGCGGATGATGTGCGAGAAAATGAAGACGGTCGTTGCGCCGGTGCTGTTGTTGAGTTCTTCGGGTCAATCGAGACGTTCTCCATGTGGCTTGTTGGTGTTGTAACAGACTTACGCCTTCTTGAGCATCTTTTCCACTTCGCGATAGACGACGGTTTTGATCCTGCCATCGTCGTCGAATGCCGTCTCGGCGCTGGGGAAGTCGGTCACGTATTGGAAACCGTGGGTGTCCAGGTGGAAATCCTTCTCCCGGCCGCGGATATCGGTAATGGTACGACGGCGAGCATCGAATTTCATCCTTCGGCTGCCTGCTGTGGCCACATTGTAAATGGGAGGAGGCCCATTGTCTGGTGGCGGGAGATAGTAGTTGACGATCGTCTCAATCGAGGGCGACGGGCTGTCCATGTTGGCTGGAGATATCGGAAGAGCTCTCCAAGATGGTGAGGACGACGAGCTTCGGGCCAGACAGCTCCCTATTATTCCTGTCTACTCCTCTCCTCCTGACTCCTGGAGCAGGGCAAGCTTGCAAGATGTCCAAGCCGAGGACGTGGTCATGGATGCGAAGGCCAGGATGTCGCGGGCAGTGGGCTGCCATGTCAGAAGTGTCCATTCGTCGTGTCCTTTCCGATGTGTTGATAAAGGTTTCCATTTCAGACGAAGATCTGTCTAGTTATGCCGGCAAGATTAGTGCAACACCTCATGGAAGGCCTTCCGTGGATGTGGCCCAATCCTGAAAGGTTCGCTCATATTCATCATCTTTCAAGCTCGGAATTCGGTCCCGCGCCGGCTTCGATCGGTGTGCGGAGACGCACCCATATCCTGTGCAAGCTGCAGCCCAGGCCTCCTTTTCTGTACTGTGACTTGGCAACATCCAACTTCTCATTCCCTTCTTCTGCAACCGTCTGACCAGCGATGTTGAGTCTTACGTTCGAGATCACCGCTATCAGAGCTTAAATATTGTATTGGAACAAGATATCACATTATCATCGCATTACCTAAGGTATCAAAGCTAGCGCCAATATCGGGCCGTTCCGGGAAAGATGCAACGCCATTCACACGATTCACAACTCCTCGCCCATATAGGGATACACACTCGTGACATGCTTGTCCATCATGGCCTCCAAGAACGTGGCGGCGAGGAAATGCAGACCGGCCGAAGCCTTGGCTGAAGCGATCCATTCGCCCATCTCGAGCTTGCGGAATGTGCCTCCGTATATCATCTCCATTCGCCTTCCCAGCTCGCGTGCGGGAATCTTGTGGCCACTGGAGTGGTGGACGAAACGCACGCCACGCTGAGGATCATCGCCGAGGCCAGCCAGGACCTGCTCCACCATGTCGTGCGCCACGATACGGGCGTCTTTGAAGTCCAAATAACCCTCGGCTTCGTCGTTACGCGGGACTGCCTTGATGGCGGCCGAGCACCGCACGAGGGCATTCACCACATTGTCCGGAGCTGCATTCTCACCCGTCAGTGCGCACGGGCGGTGGACGGTGACTGACAGCGCGGGAGAAAGGCGTGCCAGCGCTTCCAGGAAAACCTCGCTCGCCCATTTGGTCGCGGTGAAGCCATCATGTCCATGCTGTGGCGGTCGATATTCAGCGACAGAGAACGGCGGCAAATCGGCAGTGCCCGACAAGAGCGTCACGCGCGTGCCGGAGACATAGTGAATGGGTAGGCATCGCGGCAGGGCTAATTGCGCGAGATACCGAGTCGAGAGCAGGTTGGCGGAGCGCAGCGTCGCATAGTTATTGAGGCAGTGCCCTTCTGCGGCTGTGTGGATGATGACGTGCGCGGTGTCTTGGAGAAAATCGTGCTCTTCGTCGCTCAAGGACAGCGTTGGATGCCGCAGACTGCCCGGGTAGACCACGACGCGTGCATCCGAGGGCAGTCGCCCATGATCCCCCTCGGCGACGGCCACGCAGTGGATCCTGCGAATCGACGGGTCGTTCAGGAGCGCCAGCAGGATCTCGTTACCCAGGAGTTCGGTCGCTCCAGTGAGCACGACTTCCACGCCTCTCGTCGCTGCGCTCGCTGCGTGCTCGTCTGGGCGCGCCGCCGCCGCCAACTCCACCATCGGTGTGGGCACTTGGACCTCTGCCTCCCAGTCAATGGACGCAGGCTTGGGCTGTGTGCGTCTCACGCTCGCCATTTTCGCCGCCATCTCGCCCAACGTGCTGGCCGCGTACAACTCGGCAAGTGAAACGGACAAGCCCATGCGTGCCTTGATGCCCGCTTGGAGCTTGATCACGAGCAGTGAATCACCGCCGGCCGAGAAAAAGTCCGACTCGGAATCCAGGGGCTCCTCCTCCCCAAGCACTTCACGCCATATCCGAAGGACTTCGGCCTCGACGAGCTGCTCGGCAGATGTCCGTTTGGAGCCAAGAGCTTCGAGCGGCAGCTGGGCAATGGCACGGCGATCGATTTTGCCGCTCGCCGTAGTCGGGAGCCCTGCAACGGCAATGATGCTCCTGGGCAGCATGTATTTGGGCAACCTGAGCAGTCTCGTCAGGAGCTGCAGCTCGCCTTTGCCTGCAGTATTTCCAGCGGTCAAGACCACGTGGGCGACGAGGAAGGCCTCATCTGCAGCGCCTCGCATTGTGACGATGGCTTCTGCGAGGAAGTCGGGGATGGCATTGAGCAAGGCATGTTCGACTTCCGTCACATCAATGCGCAGACCGTGCATCTTGACTTGTGTGTCACCCTCCATGCGCCCGAGCAAGATCAGCGACCCATCCGCAAGCAGTTTCCCGCGGTCACCCGTCTTGTACAGCCGCCGTGGAGCTTGCGCACTGGATTGCGAGGACGATGACACTTCTTCCTGCATGATGAACCGCTTTCGAGTATCGTCTGGGTTTGCATAGCGAACGGCAAGGCCAGGTCCGCCAATACAGATCTCGCCTGCATGTCCAAGCGGCAAAGGCTGCCCATCTTGATCAACGATGCGAATACGTGAGTTGGCGAGCGGCTTGCCAACGTATCCTGCCATAGCCGGAGAATCCTTCTCGCCCATCACGCACAGCGTCGTCGCACAAGACGTCTCTGTAGGTCCGTAACTGTTGTTCAGCAATGGTTTCTGGCGCTGTAGCTGACGGAACAGCGCACTCAGACGATCCGTTACGAATTCGCCGCCGTAACACACATGTCGCCACTGCTCGTATTGATCAATCGTCTCCGAGCTCGTGCTCAGCCAAGCAGTATATTCCGTTGGTGTGGCTACGGTGAATGTAACGTGATGCGCCAGCATGATTTGTGCCGTCGCCACTGGATCTCCTCGTGCATGCTGTGGGACAATGACGAGCGTTCCGCCGTTGCAGAATGAATGCAGCATTTGCGCCAGCCCCATGTCGAAAGATATCGAACTCTGTTGCAACACCACCTCCCGTTCGAGACCGAGGAATGCTGTTTTGGCCGCGACGTAGTTGAGAAAGCCCGCCTGCGCCAGCACAACTCCTTTCGGGACCGAGGTACTGCCACTGGTGTACAGCAAGATCGCAGGCTCATGGGGCTCACTGAGATTGGGAACCTCTCTTTGCGTGCCTCCGGTGGTCAACAGCTCAAAAACATTTAGGATCTCCATTCCATCCACCCGGAGCGCAGACGCTCGCTCGGCTGTTGAGTCTTCGAAAAGCAGAACCCGCGCGCTGCAGTCCTCGACCATGGCTGTGTGTCTTGCTTGAGGCAGGCTCAGGTCGAGAGGGACATAGATACATCGGATGCGTATGATTGCCAGCATGCTCGCCAGTGTGTTGACCGAGGGTCCTGTCATCACGGCAACTGCAGAACCGGGAGCTAAACCGGAGTCTTGGAGCGCCGCAGCGATGTTGTGCACACGATGCCGGAGTTCCTCGTATGTCACGCTGCCCGCGCTGTCGACCGCTGCCCGCTGGTCAAAGTACCTTTCCGCTATAGCATCAAACCTGTCCGGGAGCGTCCTCTCCCAGCCAAAGTCTCTCGTCTGCCCGAGCCCGGCTTCGTCTGCAGCCTGGATGGCCTGATCGCTGAATGTACGAAGCCTTTCAAGATTCACATTTGGCTCGGTACACAACGTCTCCGTCAAGTCTTTGTAGGTTTGCATCAGCAGATCCAGTCCGTCCAATGAGTAAAGGTCATTCCGACCATCCACCTGCATCGCATACGACCCATCGTCTCGGGCATGTACCCACCAGCTCAGATCCGTCAGGCTCTGTGCCATGTTGCCTGTCCGCCATTGCATCGTGCTCGGGCCGAATTGCGTTCTGGCGTCCAGTGGGAAAAAATTCAACCCCACCTGGAAGATGGGGAAATGTGTTGCCGAGCGCGGAGTCTTCGTGGCTCGAACGATGCTTGAAAATGGCACTCCTGCGTTTTCGGTTGCTTGTGCGATATTGTGAAGCACGATTGGCACCAGATCTGCCATCGATGTCCCAGGTTCAACGCGAGTGCGAAGTGGCAGAATGTTGGCAAAGTGTCCCACCGTCTCGCCGTCTCGCTCATCGAGCCTTCCCGCATCCGTAATACCAATACAGATGTCCTCCAGATGGAGCATCTTGGCACACAGCACAATGAGGGCTGTGGTCATGAAGTGAAAGGGTGTGCAGCGTAGTTTGCGGCCCATCGCTTTGATCTTGTCAACCGCTGGGGCAGAAATCGAAGACTTCACAGTCAAAATGCCGGTATTCCCATCATCGAGGGGCTTTCGTACGCCAGAGATGGCCATTGGAAACACAGGCATAGTGGCAACCGACGGAGACAATTTTGTCTTCCAAAATTCAAGTTTGTCATCGAGACGGTGTGCTGCAAGCTCAGCAACATATTCTTCCGCGTAGGCAGTATATGTCCGTTGCAAAGCGGGCAGCTTTTGACCCTGATACGCCAACGCCAGAAGGTCGAAGAACATAGTGATGCTCATGCCGTCCATGACAAAGTGATGGGCTGCAAGAGTGATGACATGCTTGTCAGCCGGGCCGTTGGTCAGTACAAGCATAAACGTATCGCCTTCGCTGAGCTGCCAGCAGTGCCGAGAAAGTCGCTCATACTCTTCTTCCGCGCGGCGTAGATCGCCCGGAGGAAGGTGCTTGAAGCAGCGGCTCAAGTCCTTGTCTGGCCATACACGCTGCTGAAGTTCTCCAGCAGAGGTTTCGACGAATGAACATCGTAACATTTCTTGCTGCGCGATGAGCGAGGCGAGCGCTGATCGGAGTCTGCCGACGTCGATTGCTCCTTCGACGTCGAATTGCAGCGTAAAGTTTAATTTGGTATCATTCCCAGATTGAACGGTAGCTGCCCAGAGCTGTGCTTGGCCGGGGGAGAGCGATGAGCCCTTGGGGGAACCCGTTGCTGTGATAGAATGCAAAGAGTCGAAAGAGGTGAGTGTACTCATTGGAGTGGATGCTCTGGTGTGAACGGAGCTATCCCGAGATGATGATGCCAATGCAGGTGTTCGAATGGATGGTAACTCATCGCTCGTCGTCGAAATGGAGCGATCAGAATGGCTGGCGCCGGGAGAAGAGGAACGTCCTGTTCTCTCGGAAATGGCGGTGCCTTCAATGGCAGTCTCCTCCGCGGAGCGAGGCAAATTTACCTCCATTTTGCGCATGATGTCGAGACACAGTTGCTTCAAATTGGGTGTCGTCAACAGCTTCATGACGGGCATTCTGACTTGGACCTCTTTGGCAAACCAGTTGCTCGCCTGCAGAGCAATGCCCGAATCTACTCCAAAATCCAGCAATGAGCCTGCTCCACCGGCGGCGACGGTACCGTGCTCCATTCCTAAAAGATTTTCGAGCTTTGCTTGGGTAGCTTCCATCAAGATAGCCAGCATATGATCCTCGGAGGATGCAAGCTGCAATTGCTCCAGCAAGGAAGCTGGTCCTTGGCTGTCCGATGCTGTCTCAGATACCTCATCGATCAGGAAATGCGAGAGCCTTGGATTGGAATACCACACTGGCCTCTGGTCCGGATCCAGCGTGCGTGGCACTCTCTTCGGTCCAACGAGAATGCTTGATTCCTCTCCAGAGCCGATAGGACTAGCCAGGACAGCCTCTCCAAATAAATGATGCAAAGTGGTCTCAGAAACAGGCTCGAGATGCTGTCGTCGGACCATGGCTAATGCGGCTTCTCCCTCTCGCTGCACGAGTCCTACATCCGTGACGATTCCAGTGTCCATGATGGAAGCCGCCAGACCTCGGTTGCGTCGGTGGTCGACCAGGCTCGACATGTGTAGGTTCGCCGCGTGGGAATTCGCCTGACCGGGAATCCCCACCACCGATCCTATGGAGCCAAATAGCACAAAGAAGTCCAAGCTGGGCTCCGAGAAGACCTGATCGAGGTTCCTGGATCCATCAACTTTAGCCTTCAGCGTTCGATCGAAGGACTCAAAGGTCGCGTCGGCCAATAGCCCGTCCGAGAGGGCCAGTGATCCATTGCACACGCCCGCGATGGGCGGCATGTGCGCTTGAATTTCTTTGACGGCGTTGGTGAGCATGGCCTTGTGGCAGATATCGACGGTCAAGACCTTGATGTTTGCGCCCAGCGAGGCCATCTCTTCTAGCCATTGCGGCGGAACCTTGGGATCCCGGCTGGCGAGTACGAGATGCCTGGCTCCAGATCGGATCATCCAAGCTGAGATGGACAGACCGAGAGAATCGGTCATGCCTGCCAGGAAGTACGTCTTCCTGTCGGAGAAGAGCTTTTCGGACGGCAGGCCTGCTACGCGATATGTGAAAGGCTCCGTTTCCTGCCAGGCCACTATGGCCGAAGATATCTGTGAGGATGAACCCTCCTGGCCTATCTCCTGGATGGGTAGAACGTCTAAGCCCCGGGCCTCAGGCTGCGAGTTTAACAGCTGACGGGCTGCCACATGTGCCTCCTGAAGCCATACCTGCAGAGATGACAGCGATGGTTCTGCGAAGAAGTCTGCTTCCGTCAACTTCTCATGGCGACATTGCAGAGTTGAGAGTACCCGGCTCCATAGCTGATCGTTGCCAATCGAGGAACAGTCCAATGCCATGTCAACTTGCTGCGACAATTTTCTTTTGATGGCACGTGGTGTCGACATGGGATGGAGGAAAATTACGCCATCTGCGCACTGCCTGTCTTCACTGTCGATCACCGCAATGACGACGGATCTGTCCTTCCAGAGCGGACTTGTTCGGACCACTTCAGCGAGATCTTCACGTACGCCGAAAAGTAAAGTGCAGCCTTCCTGTGCGGCACGGCTTGCGCAGATGGCTGCCTGGATGTACAACGCCATTGATGACAGGTCGCGGACTGGATCAATGGTCTGGTTCTCGCAGAGCAAAGTGGCGACCTCAGGCGTGACGACAAGTGATCCGGCTTGCTTCGCAATGGCAAAGACTGGTGTCTCGGCTTCTGCTCGATAACCAAAGCATAGAGCAGTTTTGGCAGCATCGGCAGCGACCAAAGCAGCGGAGTACTTGACTCTGATGCAGCACAGTCCCGCGTCGAGAGCGCTTGTTTGGACGGTTATGTCCTGAGCCAGCTGTACTCGGCCCTGAGAGTCTTGTCCCAAACAGACTTCGGTTTCGGGATACGCTCCTTCACGAAGTATTGGCCTTCGGGTGGCGTTGAATCGGTCGTTGATGCTCCGATTTTCCACCACTCGCGATATCAAGGTTCTGTCGCCCTGTATCACGAGCTCAGGCTCGAGGCTCCACAGCAGATTCTCGTTCGAATTCGCTATCGTCGGTGCGAGAGCAAGGCGGCAGTATGCCTCCACCACGGAGTCTGCCGTTGTCTTTGTGGCGCTCGGGACGTCTATGAATTGCGCATTGAGCCACGGCGCCTCGCCACAGAGAGAGCGACCAATGCCAATAGACATCGATGCTTCTGGTTTATGGATTCTGCCAGATGTGTACCACAGTAAATTCCGGACATTGCCGTAAAGCTCTTGTAGGC
The DNA here is from genome assembly GCA_963674455.1 of Lecanosticta acicola. Lineage (NCBI taxonomy): Eukaryota > Fungi > Ascomycota > Dothideomycetes > Mycosphaerellales > Mycosphaerellaceae > Lecanosticta > Lecanosticta acicola. The sequence continues at coordinate 73,968 of CAVMBE010000022.1, read as the reverse complement.
ACTCCAGGGTCTTTGCATTGCGACGTCCGGCAAACAGGGGCTGGTCGAGGTCATGGAAACACAGACAATCGAAACTGCCCTCGAGGGGAAGCACTTCCAGCTTCTCGATGCTGTCTACGAAGAAGATATGTGGAGTCACCTCCGACAGCACCTTTCGTACATCACGGACCAGTTTGGCAGTCGCGAGACTCCGTCCACCTATCAACAAGATCCGGGCTCGCTCGTCGATGATTCGTGCCATCGAAGGACGAGGGTTGTGCACTAGGTTGAACATATGGCTGGCCGCGTGGCTGGCGATCAGGGAATACGTGTTTGTGGACGGGTGCGGGGAGTCTTGAACTATATGCTCCAGACCAGAAAATTCGCAGGCAACGAGCAGAGAGTCCAATTCACGGGGCGATTTCCCGGCGAGAGTGATGCTCTCTTCAATATCCTCCGACCCGGACATGGCACTCGTGCCGAGCGTCAGAGTGGTGAGAAGATTGGTACCCGTCTTCGCTACCAAGAGGAGGTAGCCTCCGGGCCGTAGTAGGGTCCTCATGTTCGAGAGAGCCCTTTGAAAAGCTGCATCACCGTGAATGGGAGCTGAGCTGATCAGGAGGTCGTATTTATGGCGCTCGAATCCTTGACGCTCAGGCTCCTGCAAGATGTCCATAGGCTTGAATTCCACTTTCTCCAAAACTTCAGATGGAAAGCTCTGCGATGATGTAGAAACCGGACTGGCGCAAGTATAGGAGACGTACGCAGTCCCAATGGACTTGAGGATGTGGGCTGTCATCCCGGAGTCTCCCTCGCCAATCTCCAGGATATTCATGTTTGGATGCTTCTGAGTAATTCCATGTCCGAAACGGGCAATGGCATTCCCAAGCTCGGCATTCCAAGGCTCGTCTTGACGTGCGCTTTGCAGCTGCGGGCTACTGGTCGTTCCTTGCATGGTCTTGACAAGGTTCTGGCCCAAACCATGCACCCTTTGCAAGGTCTTGTGGTCCTGGTAGCGCAAATATTCGTCCATCAAAGATTCAAACGAGTCTTCTGCGTACTCTGCGGCTAAGGAGGTGTGATTTCCCGACTTGACCACTTCCACGACGGCTGTGATTTCCTCGCGCAACAGCCGCAGCAGCGGACTCGAAAGAGTCGCCGCTTCAGATATGCTGTCTAATGCTTGACGAGAATAATACAAGCAGAAGCGATCGACAAGTTCAGCAAGATGGCCTGTGTCATTCTCAAGATCCTGACCGCATGTTTCAAGTGACAAGCCGAATGTGTCCTCAATCCATACATCCTTGGTGAAAATCCTGCGATCGTTGGAAGCGTCAGGGCTGGTGAATGGTACCAATTCCATGGATTCGACCTGGACGGCGCATTCGCCAGATGCACTGTAGAATGCAATGTCGCCCAGTACGTGAGAAGACTCTCCGACACCAGAGAAAGCGTCGATTGCCAAGGACAAATCCTCTCCCGTACCCGGCGATGCAAAGTCTCGCCGAATAGAGATGCGTCCAACGCGTTTTGGTAGATACGGGCCGCACGCATCTTCGCCGTGTTGACTGAAGGTTGCAGGAATGAGGAGTTGGAAGCCAACATCAAGCACCGCAGGATGTAGCTTATGATTCTCCAGCTCATCGTAAGTCCAGGAGGCAGAGGCTGATGCGAACTCCAAGGCTTGACCGACGCTACTTAAGCGATTAAATAGCCCTGAATATTGCACTCCGTCGTGATTGAAGGACTCGTATATCTTTGCGCTCGATATTGGCGTAGTGATGGGAGGATCCGATTCTCGGCGTGGGAGGCTCGTGGCCAGTTCGCTGCCGAAAGAAAACTGGATCTGGCATGTACACACCGGCTCCGGTATGCCGAGCTCTGAGTCGTAGGACACATGGCATGACCACTCGGCCGAAATCGAGGTCGTCCCCTTCGTGCTGGTGTTGCGATCAACGACACGAAGAGTACTCAGCAGCTCCGTCCCAGGACCTTCTGCCTCAATACTGATACCTCGAGGGGTCTCGAGGTTCAATATGTCAATCGATTCCACAGAACTCTGCGGAAAGGCTATGCCGCAAGCATCGGAGATCATGGACACCTGCGCAGCCAAGGGCAGCATGGTCTGGCCCTGGAACTTATGTCCGGAGAGGTAGGGCACGTCGACCAGGCGAAGGATGTTCCTCCAACGGAATTCGTCTCGTACATCCCCGGGAAGCCGGCTGCCCAGCAGAGGATGAGTAGCATTCTCTCGCCGACGTACTGTGCGAGATACCCGCGACTCACGCCAGCATGGCTTGTGGTCCCACTCGTAGCTCGGTAGTCCTTTCAACAGCTTGGCCGGAGAGTCTCCTCGTGCGTGGAAAGCTTCCGCATACGCTGCGACGTCGATGTCGTCGTCAGTCACTTGCTGCCAGATCAGTGCAATGGCGGTAGAACTCGCATGCACATCATCCATACCACGCTCGAGGATTCCAGTGTAGAGCGGGGCCGTCCCATTGAACTCCATGATGGTGTCCTTCGCAGGGGCTGCAAGCGCTGGATGAGGGCCGATTTCCACCCCCATCTCAAACCCACTGCCATGTTGTCGTAATACCTTCTCGATGGCCGGTGCGAAAAGCACAGGCTGAACCATGTTGTCAAGCCAGTATTGAGAGCTCAATTCCGCCAAGTCAAGAGGTGACGAGGAACTGAAAGAGTGTGGACGCACGCTTGATACCCAGATACAATCACTCCTGGGCTGCCGGACTTGGATGTTCAGACGTTTCAGTGATTCTAGGTACGGCGCTGCGCAGGGCAACATGTGATCCGAATGGTAGGCTGTGTCGACTTTCAGGACGCGAGCAAAGATACCCGCACCCGCTAGCTCTTCTTGCGCTTTGGAGATTGCATCGGCATCTCCTGATAGCGTTACTGACGATGGAGCATTTTGTGCTGCAACCTGGATTCTGCCTTGGAAGTCAGGTCGTGCGCAAAACTCGCTCGACTCGTGGTGGGTCATCGAGGCCGCCATCATGGCCCCTTTCTGACCGTTTGACCCTCCAGCAAGACTTGAATGGACGCCGCGATAGTACGCGATGCACACCGCTTCGCTTGCCGAAATCAGACCCATGTAGTAGCATGCTGCGATTTCACCAGAGGAATGCCCGACCACGGCGTCAAACCTCAGCCCTGTCAGCTTTATCAGATCCACAAGAGCGATTTGCAGTGCCGTGCAGAGAGGCTGGCTAATCGCTGCCTCCGAGAGGCGGGAAGTCTGCTTCGTCTTGAGCATCTCCTCGGCTATTGACCATTGCGGCCCGTCTGGAAGTGCGTCCAGAGCAGCCTGGCAACTCTCAATCGACTCTCTGAACTGAGCGCATCGCTGATATAACTCCCGACCCATGGTAGCCCATTGCGCTCCCTGGCCAGTGAAGATTCCGAGAAATCCGTGAGGGCTTCCCGTGAGTCGGGCAGGCGGGCGGAATCCGAAATCTGTGGCATCCTTGACGTTCTCAGCATCATGTCGAAGCTGGCTGATCAATTCTCGTCTGGAGTTGGCCACAAAGAAAGTCCTCACACCCAGCTTGCTACGTCTCCTGCCAAGAGTGTACGACAAGTCCCTCAGACAAGCTCCAGGGTTCGATTCGAGATAGCTTGCGAGCGCTTTCACTGCGGAAAGTAGCGAGCGCCCTGATTGTGCCGAAAGCACGACGGGGCCGATACACGTCTCTTCCGACTCTTGCCGTTCCGGTCTTCTATCTTCTCCGGGATGCGAGTCATGTTGTGGAAAGCTTTCGAGGAGACAGTGTGCGTTTGTTCCTCCAAATCCAAAGGAGTTCACGCTGGCCAGGCGTGGTATGCCTTCTTCGACCGCAGGCCACTGTTTTGCGGTAACGGGAACCTCCAGTGCATGGAGGTAGGGTGTTAAAGCTGGGTTCGGCTTCTTGAATAGTAGATTTGGCGGGATGTGGGCATTTTGAAGAGCCAAGGAGGCCTTGAGCAACCCAGCTATACCCGCCGCGCCTTCGAGGTGCCCAATGACTGTTTTGACAGAACCCACACTAAGCTTCGGAGCGCCATCCTGATTTGAAACGGTCTTTTCATCGCCGAAGAAGGACTCATAGATAGCGCGAGCCTCCACTGGATCTCCAGCAGCGGTGCCAGTTCCGTGAGCTTCAAAGAATTGGGGCACCGTGACGCGGGGATCGAGACCCGCCTTCGAATAAACGCGCCTGATGAGATTTATCTGAGCTTCCGCACTAGGCATGGTGATCCCCGGAGTATGTCCATCTTGATTGACCCCCGTCTCCCTAATCACAGCCTCGACATGATCGCCGTCCCGAAGCGCATTTACTAGGGGCTTCAACATGACAACAGCTACACCTTCGCCCCGGCCATATCCATTGCCTGACTCATCCCACATGCGACACTGCGCATCTGGAGAGAAGAGTTTCAATTTGGAGCCGGAAACGTATGGCGTGGGGTCCAGGATCAAATTTGAACCAGCGACCATCGCTTGTTCGCAGTCGCCATTCCGGATCGCCTGCACCGCTAGATGTAATCCAACCAGAGAGCTCGAGCAGGCTGTGTCGATTGTAAGAGAGGGCCCACAGAGACCGTAGAAATGAGATATTCGATTGGCAAGGATCGAAGAAGCAGTTCCCGTGGCGTGCCATCGGCCGAGTGTGTCCAGATCCCGGTTTTGGATGTCACGATAGTCGGCGCCGGACGAGCCGACGTAGACCCCCGTTGAAGAGCCGCTGACTTTGCCCAAACCATAGCCGGCGGACTCCAGAGCTTCGTACGTTACTTCGAGCAGTTGGCGTTGTTGGGGATCCATGCCCTCAGCTTCGGCGGGAGAAATGGAGAAAAAAGATGCATCGAACTCCGCGGGATCTTCCTCAAGGAGGTATGCTTTATTAATAACATTGGTGGCGCCTGGTTTCGTTCCATCGTTATTGTGGTATGCCGACAATGCGAACCTGTCGTGTGGTACTGGCCGTAATAGGTCTTGTGGCTGGATGAGCTGTTGCCATAATTTTGATGGCGACGTAGCGCCGCCTGGAAGACGACACGCTGAGCCAATTATGGCAATTTCTTGGCTCTGTTCCTTCATCTGGCTCTATTATCATTCACTTGATCCAGCCAGTGGTTGCAGCGATGAAATGAAGGAATAGCAGCAAAGTCAGCAAAGTTGCTATTCCAACTGTTAGCCGGGCTGGTTATGTACTGCTTTTGTTCCCGATACCTCTGAGAGATAATCACCGTCATTCACAGAGCCGAGCGGACCGCCAAATTGCATAAACGCGTATGTGCAGATTCAACGGAGGCGGCAGTGCAAACGGGTACATCTTCGGAGATGAGACGTTCCAGATGTTTGGGAGACATCCAGCTATGCGACTTTGGTACTAAGTCGGCGTATCCGCGACTCCATGAGACTCCTCCATCGGGGCTAGTGGTCTACCGACATCCGATCATGGCTCCCTCACCGTGTCGATTTGCGACCTTGGAACGTCACCGTGGCGTGCTACCGTATAGTGCCTGCTGACGCTCGCCACTAGTAGCAAGTCAAAACTCCCCTCGCCGTCACGAATCCAACCCAAGCACAGAAAGCCTTTGGCAAGTTGGAGACAAACGAAGATGGCGGAATTGAAATCTCAAAACGAAGACCACAAGTTCTGGGCAGATCTCTTATTGCCCAAATTTCGAAGATATATCACGGAAATCGGGGCTTATACGCCAGAACAGCAAGATGAACATGTCAAGTTCTTCGACTCGCTGCTGCCCCATCTGGGACCCAGACTACCACATCCGCATACCAAGGCCGTGTTGACCGTCGCCAACATGCCGCTGGGCTTCTCAGTCAATCTGTCAGACGCAAGAAAGCCAATCGCGAGAATGGAGATCGAGCCTTTGGACGCCACCTCCGGATCTGCAGAGGACCCTTTCGCCGCCAAGTGTATCCCAGCCTGCTTCACCACCTTGGTCAACGGGATGACGACTCCAGTCGATACAAGATGGGCTCACCAACTGAGAGTGGCTTTCACCCCGACCGCGGAAGAAAGCGCAATTGCAAAGCCTCGTCTCCGTCCTGGCATACAGCGAATTTCCCTGGCCTACTTTGGCATCACATTCGATGGCGACAACCGAGCCATGAAATACTGCACTTCCCACTTGCCCAAATTTTTCGGTACAGTCAGTGCGGAGTCCAACAATGCCACTAACTCAGACGCATTCCTCTTCTCCGCCGTCCGTCGACTCGAGCCCGGCGGAGAAGCATTATCTCCCAGTCTGGATGCGATTCAGCACTACTTCCAGAATGAGAAACACGCAAAGCTGCCATCCCCAATCCTCTTTGCGGGCCTGGATTGCATCGACCCCAGTCGTGCTCGTGTCAAGATGTACGGTCGAACGCACACCACGGCCTTCTCCAATGTTCGAAACATCATGACCCTGGGCGGCCGCGCGGTGACGGAGGAAACGACGGAATTCCTGGCCCGCCTTCGATCCATCTGGCATCTGCTCCTCAACGATCCAAAGTTTAAAGATGATGAGGACTACGACCGCCCACCCTTGGACCCGAATACTCAACGGACAGGTCTTCTCGTGTCATTCGAGGTCAGTGCCTTGGTTCCCACGCCAGACATCAAGATCTACGTTCCGTTCTGGCAGTACCACGAGACCGACGTGCAAGCGATCCACAACCTCGAACAGGTCTTCAGCCTCCTAGGCTGGGACTGGGGCAGCGGCAAGTATGGTGATCTACTGAGAAAGACATTGTAAGCTCATTCCTGGACCCTCAAACTCTCCGAAATCTCTCGCGCGATAGCTGACACCGCCGTAGTGTGGGGACCGATCTCGCCGCTACGCAGAACCATGACTATGTGTCGTTCAACTACTCCAAGAAGCAGGGCTCCTACATGACCACGTACCATGTCCCTCCTCCTCCCTCGAGCACAACGGCTTGAAAAACGAGGAGTCGGAGACGGAGGACATGATGTGGACCGGATCCGTTGTCGTAGCTAGCTCTGTATTCTTATTCTCCGAGACAATGCTAAGGCTGCTCCGTAAGTGAAGGACCGACTTTCAGGGCACGTGGCCGTCGCACGTGTCCGTCGTAGGTAATAGGGTTGGAGGTGATGGATAATCGCTGCTCTCATGGAGCCGGGGTTGTTGAGCGATCGATGGGAATCTTCCCGATCGATTAGCGATTCGTAATTAGGTTCAGAGATTCGCTTTCGCCTTCCTTTCTTGTCGCCTTAGCCTCAATGGCACAGACGCTCGCAAGGTGCGAGCACCTTACAAAGGCCCCGCAAGCAGCGAATACGCACGTAAATAGCGGGCGAGAAGCAGCGCGTATGTACGGGAGGGAATACGTACGTAAATAGCGAGCGGGTGGGCGGTTCCAGCTGTAGCGCGCACGCCATCGCAAGTAGGCAAAACAAGCTTAAGGTGCAGTCGTAGGCCGGTCCGGCATGTACTGTAAGCATTGTGCACAGATCAGGGAATCGTTCCCCACGGCCCCGGACATAGCCTGTACGGTCGATCACCTGTCGAACTGCTCACAGGCAGGTGTGAGGGGAGTATTTTGACGTACGGAGATAAGCGGTACCTCTAAGGTTCTACCGAACTTTCCATGCGGCTACCGGGTCCACGGTCTCCGACCCACGTTCTCCCGATCGGCTTACTCCCCATGTCCTGTCTCAATTGGCAATGCGTCAGGAACGTACTGTAACTAGATACCCTCGTGTAGCGTGGTGAGAGTCGGATATATATTTTGTATGCTATACCTCATGATGCCGCACGCCACGGACCATTGGTTGTACCGGAGGGATTCTGAAGATATTTATTCTGCTGGATAATACGCGGATGGTCGACTGCAAGACTTGCGCGAAATAGCTGGCACCAAGGCGCCGCAGCAAAGATGATGAAAGCAATCAAAGTCACGGCCGGGAGGACTGCCGCGGTGCAGCCAGTTCCGATTCCGAAGCTGAGAGATGGATACTTGCTTTGCAGAGTGCGCTGTGTGGCACTGAATCCCGCGGATTGGTATGTTGAGGAGATTTGTCGAGAAGAGGGGCTCGGATGAATAATGTGACGGTGCTAAGTGGACCAGGAAATACTTGGACTTCATCGGCGTGCCAGGGGTGACCTTGGGAGCAGACTGTAGTGAGCAAGTTCCCCGCTGGTGGACGATATCAGCTAGGCGACGGATTGAACGGTGCTGACAGTCACAAGGCGGAGTTGTTGAAGAGACCGGTCCCGGTTGTGGCGATCACTGGAAAAAGGGAGATCGGATCGCGGCCTTCGTACACGGCGGCAACGTAACACAGCCGGACGATGGTGTGACGACCTCAGAGACATGACGAGGGCTGACATGGGACTGATCAACCATCTAGGGGCGTTCGCGGAATACTGTCTCGTAAAAGCCGACGTGGCGCTCAAGGTGAGGACGCCTGTTTCCTTCCAGCCAAGATGGCTGCTAACGAATGAGTATCCGCAGGTTCCGGATGCCATGAGCGATGAGGATGCCGCAACTCTGGGCGTTGCGGTCGCCACGTGTGGCCAGGCTTTGTACCAAGCCCTCGAGCTACCTTTGCCTGGCGGCGAGCCGTATGATGGGTTCTTACTCGTGTACGGTGGCAGCACTGCCAGTGGAACTTTGGCCATCCAATATGCCAGACTGTCCGTCAATCATGCATGCAACTCCAATGAAGCTTGCACACAGCGTTGACACTTCGTATAGATCTGGATGCAAGGTCATCGCCACTGCCTCCCCTCATAATTGGCCTCTGCTCAAGGAGCTGGGTGTAGAAGAGGCATTTGACTATAAAGATCCGGATTGTGCGAAGAAGGTAAGAGAAACGCTATCTGGAAAGCAGTGCATTTCGCTGATGGCTCGTGGATCCGCGCATTCACAAGCAACAGCCTTGTGCTAGGGCTAGATTGCATCGCGGAAGGCGATTCCGCCAAGATTTGTGAAGACTCGATCTCCGAATCCAAGGGTGGAACGATTTGCTATCTGTTCCAAGCAAAGCACAGTCGGACCGACATTGTGGATAAACGAGTCTTTGCGTACACAGTCTTCGGTGAAGCTTTCGACAAATTCGGAATTTCGTGGCCAGCGAAGGCGGAAGACTTTGCGCGTGGTAAGGAATTTGCTGCACTCACCTCGCAGCTGCTGTCGGACGGACGGCTCAAACCACACCCCGTTCGACTTGGCAAAGACGGTCTCGAGGGGTTATTGGACGGCTTGCAACAATTGCGGGAAAGAAAAGTCAGCGGAGCAAAGTTGGTGTATCGTGTGACGGAGACGCCATGAGAGGTCTGCGTCACGGACATGCCGGGACATGGTCCAGGGTAGATGCATGCGAGACGGGAACCGAATGCTGTCGATACTGGCTCATCTCACTTGTTAAATATATATATATATATATATGTATGTATATCCTGGTCCGCACATCACGGTGAAGACTGGACTGGTTGACGAGAAAAGACTGTATCATCTTGTATTAGTGGAGATGTCTACTCGACCCGTTTCGTTTCACGACCCGGGAGTGGTGCTTGCTAAACGAAGATAGCATTGCTTGGGATGACTTGCAGTGCCGTGATCGCTCTCGTCGGAGGAGAGTCGAGTCGGACAGGGCAAGAGGTCAAAGTCCCAGAGGACGAGAGTCACGAGGATTCGCATGGACAGATAGATCAGACGCTTCCCACAGCAGCCGCGCGGACCAGAGCCGAAGGCCATCATGGGGCCTGCGCTGCCGTTGAACTCGACGTGGGAGTAGGTGGAGTCGGGAGGGTCCGACGGGCCGGGGTCGGGCCGCAGCCACCGCTCCGGACGGAAGAGGGCGACATCCTCCCGCGGCCAGGCAGGCACGCGCTGCTTGTCGGCGAGTGCAGCGGGGTTCCTGGGATGGCTATTAGAGCCATCCGCCTTCGTGTCCCCTTCGATGGCCGGACGGGTGAAGCTCGGGCCGGCGGTGGAGAACCAGACGGTGGTGCCCTTCGGGACGAAATGGCCCATGATCTGGGTGTCGCGGGTGGCCTCGCGGAGGGTGAAGGGGGTGGTGTATGCGCAGCGGAAGACCTCCTGCACGACAGCATCGAGGTAGGGGGCGCGGGTGCTGGTGATCTCGGCGACGGTGGGGGAGCGGGCCTCGCGCCAGGCGGCGGCGTGCACCGCGCGGAGGTGCTGGCGCAGGGCGTGCTGGACGCGAGTGTCGGTCGTCAGGTACTTGAGCGCCCACGCCAGCGCCGAAGTCGACGAGTCGTGCCCAGCGATGATGTACCCCAGCAGCTCGTCGCGGATCGGCCCGTGCAGGTAGTCCGGGGCGCGGCCGGCCTTGGCAGCGGCGTCCATCTCTTGGCGCACAAAGTGGTCGAGGGCACTGCGACGCCGCGCCGACGTCCCTTCACCACCTCCACCTCCGCCTGCCATCCGCGCCGCCGCTTCGTGGATCTTGGCGAGCAGGAACTGGTCCTTGCGGCGATAATATGTGCCCATCTCGGTCAAGTTCTTCCGTAACCACATCTCCTGCGAGGGAAAGACGGCGCGGATGGCGTAGGCCAACGACTCCGTCACCTTGGACAGGGCTTCGTACTCCTGCGGCAGCGGCATTCCGGGAAATTCCACGGGCGAGTCGACATCGTCCTTGTCGACGTGCACTTCTGCTTGGAGCACTTCCGCTTGCATGAGGTGGCGGAGCTGGCCAGCAACGATGCCCTCCTCCTCCTTCAATCCAAACGACGCCGTCAGCACGGCGTCGAATGCGTAATCGCGCACGTCGCCCGACACCGAGAAGGGGTGGCCGCCCGCCTCTTGGGCCTTGATATGCCACAGCTGCACGACCAAGCGCGCTTTGGCATAAATCTCCGGCGCGTTGATCTCGCTGATGAACGACGGTACCATGACCCCCTTGATCATGTTCTTGCTGCGCGGATACGCCGCATCGCTGGCTCGCATGGACGTGTGATTCTGCGGCACCACCTCCGAGAAGATCTGTCGGTTCCGCTCCGTCTTGTCGAATTCATCCAGCCGTCGGTTGTTGATGTCGTATGCCTCCCAATAGTCGTACACTACCAGAGCCGGCTTTCCGTACGGTCGAATGAATACTTGCACAATGGGCGACTGCAATCGCTCGCCCAAGCTCGTGAGCCATGCTCGAAATGCGGGTGCATCGGGTTTGGGAAAGAAAACAACGTCGCCAAAGAAGCGCTGGGCAGCCTCAGGATTGTAAGGGATTCCGGCAAGCGGTTTGGGAAATCTATCGCAACGGAGAGTTAGCCCTTGCTGAATCAACCAAAGACCTTGTACAGAAGCCTACCCCAGGCGATAGACGTAGTACGCGACCGAGAGCACTACAGCCACGAGCGCGAGCGTCTCCTTGGACACAGCAAGAAGCGTACCCTCAATCATTGGATGTGTGCGACCGAGTCCTCTGCTGTTGGCTCACGTCTCTACAAAGCAAATGCATTGGGGCATGCGAATTGTGAGGGAATACTCCCGGCTTTCAATTCTCGGCAGTGGTGGACGCCACTCGACATAGGGTCGGATGCTGCTAGATGTCGTTGTTAGCCCGCAGAAGCCGTCGAATTTGGGGGGCAAAGACCCACGGCGGTCATCAGTGCAGTCCGATCCGGCGGGGATACGAGACACCAGGCTTTTATTCAGGTCATACGTACAGTCATACACATAGAGTCAGATCCGGGGCAGCTTCAGCAGGGGGCACACGGGGCTGGTCTGATTCTCAGGCAGGTTTCGGCAAAGCCCGGGGATTTATGCAAAGCAGAGAAGGTCTAACAGCTTAGATTCAAAGGATCTCCTGATGTAGGTCATTTCTCTCAGTTATCAATTCCAGGTAGAATATGCCTCACGAATACCGGGATTGAAGCGTAGTAGGGGTAGACAACAAGCAGAAGACTCTGTTCATAGGTTCGAAAGGTAGAAAGGTGTGAAAATAGTATATCTAGCTTGGCATATACGCGCACAACCCGTGTCTATACAGAGGTTATACATCAGAAACCTGTCTGAGCATAAGACTTGCCGGCGTGCGGGCGAGTTCACGGGCTCCGTGGGCTCCCTCGGTGCATCGGTCATTGTTATACAGTTCTACCGCCGGCGCACTAGTGGAGAGATCCTTGCTCTGCTGGAGATCGCGAAGATCGAGAAGTATCATGCACGACAGTCCATCCTGCATGGAAGGAAGAGACGGCGCGGAAGGCCAGGATCGGAGAACACGTCTCGCAGCCAATGTTCTCCCGGTATGAAGTACGAAACCGCTGTAGGGCTCTACTTGCGGATTACCCATCTTCCGGACGCCGAATAGACTGTCAGGTATTCTGCTATACATCGCTTGTTTAAGGCTCAACGGAACAGCAAGGCTTCGTCAGGCTGCTTTGTCCTGCGCCGAGTATCCATCGCTCTTAGCCCTTTTCACTCACCTGCCGTCCTTCCCTCAGCCATGGCAATCACTACTATTCCGTCCGAAATCAACTACTATCACAAGCAGAAAAACTGTAACGAGTATCCCATTCAGCATGTCGGGACAATCGCGACGAAAAGGCTCGAGTATACCACCAAGCCAGTCAGCGTAAGAGACGTTCGCACTTGCACCGAAAAGTTCACCGTGGATACTTCTGGGTTCCAGTTGATCCAGCATGGAATCCAAGAGGATATCTTGAACGAAAAGGGCGAGGTCAAGCCGGAAGTCTTCGAACAGGTTCAAGCAGAGCTGAGGAAATAGTACGCTCCGGTATTCATTCTCTTGTTCTCTGGAGAGCTCTAACACAAGCACAGTACCGGTGCCACTCATGCCCAGGTTCTCAACCACTTTGTTCGCTGCGACTCTCATGAGTCCGCCTTGAAGCTGGCTGCGGATCCCAATCTGGACGACCGAGCCAAGTTGACCGTGCGATCCCCCAACATGGCTGCCCACGTTGGTCAGTAGAGTGATCAATCTGAAATTGCAGTGCCACCAAAGGACTGACCTCACCATGCAGATCAATCATACCGTGGCGCTCATCAGATCCTCGAAGTGATCCCCGAGCCTTTCCATTCTCAGCTCACGGCCCTCTCCAATAAAGGCCGCTGGGGCCTGATCACGCTGTGGAAGCCCATCAAGCAGGTCCGCCGCGAACCCCTCGCCGTTTGCGACGCTCGTACCGTCCCTGAGTCCGACCTTCGCACTGCCATCGCCAGTGTCGGCCGTGACCCCCCGCGTCCTGGCCAGTTGAAGGAGCAGAAAGTGTCCAAGACGACCAACACGGAGGAGTGGCTGATCGAAGCCAACCCCGACCACCAGTGGTACTGGGCCAGCAACATGAAGCCTAGCGAAGCGTGGATGTTCAAGATCTACGATTCGAAGCTCGATGGTACAGCACGACGCACTCCCCACTGGTATGTTTTTCAGTCGCCGTTTCTTTCTTCTGTCATTGACTGTCCAGCTGCTAACGCTCTGCCACAGTGCCATCTCGACTCCCTACGATGAGGGTCCGGCTCGTGAGAGCTGTGAATTCCGCTGTTTCGTGGCATGGGAAGACCAGGCTAAGGAGTAGTCGAGTAAGATAGCTGCACAAGTTACCGAAGGTGATGGCGACGCGGAGAGGACAGCAATGTAGAATCATTAAGCACGTAAACTTTAGCAGTGATGCGGCTTTACACACCTTTCATCATCCTACCACAGTGAAACATGTAGATACTTGCTACTGTAGCACGCATGGTAAGCTTGAAATGTTGTCTCGACTGCATTGCTGTTCAGACTCTCAATTTAGATTTGACCTGGAAATTCATGACATTGAATGATATGGACATCAACAAATACGTCTCTACGTATTTCCTTGCTTGCCTTTCACACTCCTCCATTCAAGCCCCAGCGATCCAACGAGCGAGAGCGCGCCGCAAACTGCACCCACCAGGAACACCTTTGTTAGCGCATCATTGTAAACCTCCACGACGCCGGACAGAACCGCATCCGGTACGACCTCTCTCCAGCCCGTAGCCCCTGCTTTGGTGATTATGGCAGGATCCAAACCGGGCAAGCTGCTCTTCAAGCCCGACAAGAGTTGACTGTTTAGGACAGTCTGCCCAATGGGTACGAAGATCGCGCCGGCGAGTGACTGGAAGAGGAAATTCAAGCTCAAGGCAATCGGCACTTCCTCAGGGGGCAGGATGGTCTGGCAAGCCGTCGCGGCCTGGTTCATGCCAATGCCCATACCACAGCCAAGCAAAATACTGTATCCTATCCACTTTGCATCGCTTGTGTTTTCTCGCAGCGTGACGAAGAGCCCGGCACCAATTGGGGTGATGACGGATGAGATGATCGCGAAGGGGGTGTAGTAGCCCACCCGCTGGACGGCAATACCAGCAAACAGGGTCGACGACATTGTAGGAATGCCGATCGCCAAGCTGTAGACTCCAGATTTTTCGGGGCTCACGCCGCGCACAGCCTGGAACCATGTCGGCTGGTAGTAGGTCATGAGCTGAAGGGTTCCGTTGAGAAAGAATGTCAAGATTAGCCCCATGGTGACACCGCGAACGGAGCAGGTCGCGGCCGGGATCGTCGCCGTATCGGGCCAACAGTACTGAACGACGCCAAACGCAATGAGAGAGACGCCCGCCACGGCGAACAAGGTGATGATTCGCCAATCTTTCCACGCGTAGTCATTGCCTCCCCATGCGAGGCCCAGAATGAGGCAAGCAACGGATGCCACGAGGAATACTTCTCCCACTGGATCCATTCTGGTTATCTGCTCACGGATGGAAAGACCGGGCTGTACCGGTGGAATTGGGTCCAGGACGAAAAAGATGACGAGCATGACGGCACATCCGATCGGCACGTTGAGGTAGAAGCACCTGTCGATCCATATTAGAACGCTGGCGAGTGCTTTCGAGGCTCACTAGCTGTTTACTGACCATCTCCAGCTCACATTAGTCGTCAGAGCTCCTCCGATCACTGGTCCGATAATGGACGCCAGAGTAAACACAGCTCCAAAGAAGCCCTGATATAGCGGACGCTTGCTGAGAGACACCGTGCTGACCATGACCACGATAGCCCCACACATCAGACCAGCCGATCCCATACCAGCGATGGCTCTGCCAACAATAAACGAAGCACTTGTCGGAGCAGCGCCACAGACCAGATTCCCGGCCTCAAACAACCCCACGAGCGTGATGAAGACGAACTTGGGAGGGTTGTAGGTGTAGATCCGCCCAAAGATCAACTGAGAGCATGCAGCGGCGAGCATGAACGAGGCGTTGTACCATCCAATGTCTCCCAATGCGTGGAACTCGTCTGAGATCCGTGGCACGGCTGTGTAGATGATGGTGCGGTCTAAGGCATTGAGGAATACAGCCAGCAGGACTGTTGTCATGATCCAGATCTCGCGTTTGTTGCCGGGTTGACTCGGCGGGTCGCTCAATGCTTCCGTGTGAGCGTCGTTAGAGACTACGTCCTGCGTGCCTTTTTCCCACTCATCGCTTCTGTCCCACGATGAAGACGTCCATTTGTCGCCCTCTGTCGACCGGCTGTGTGAGTCGTCCCGCGAGTCAGAATGTTCTGGGCTGGCCGCAGAATTCATAATTGGAGGTATGGTGTTCCGGAGTGAAAAGCCGAAACGCGATAAGAAGTGAGGACGATTGGTATCCTGGAGCGTGATTCCAGCAAGACTCCGTACAAAGTCACTAGATCTCGAGGATTAGCTACGTAGTCACTGCTCGTGGGTCAGCTCGTGCATCGCTTTCACATAACTTCCGACGCTGAGACATCTCGAATGCCCAAGAGCTCGTAATGCTGCTCAACACTCGGCAGTAACATTCATCCGATCGAACGGAGTCGCCGGGTCCGAGACGCGTGGATACTGGTACAAACAGTGAAGCGGCGAATTCGGTCGTTATGCTAACAGGTCATTGATTGATCAATGTATTTTGGGAACGCTGCATCGGCAGTCGGGACCTGCGGTCGCTACTCAATGGCGAAGACGCTAACTCGGAAAAGTAATTAAGTTAGACAGGGGTGCCATATAAGCCCACGTGGGCGGATAATATTCGACGAATGCATAACCTCTGCATAGATGCGATTTGTACGCGTATGTACTGAGCTTGGTATACCATCTTCGTTCCCTTCTACCGTTCGAATCCATAAACAAAGTACCCTATTTGAACGAGGATATTGGGTCTCCTACCCCTACTGCTCCTAAATCGCAGTATTCGTAGTGTGGAGTATATTCTACCCAAAATCGAGGGTTTAACTTAGAGAAATCTTAGCTTACCGAAAGATCCTCTCTACTTTGCATAAATTTCCAGACTCTGCCGAAAAGTGCCTGAGAACAAGACCGGCCATCAGACCTACCCGTCTTATTCCTTTCGAGCAACCTCAATCAGCGAATATAGCGCCCCATTAGGTCTTTGGATGACGCGACAGATCTCTAGAGCCTCCCCGGTCTGTTCAACCAACGACTGGAAATGCTCCAGCGTCCTCTCACTTCCGTTGAACGCCATCATGAACATATCCATGCTTGTTGCGATCTTCTGATCCCATGGATCGCCTTCTCCCGGCAACAGCACGAGCCGTTCAGCGATTAGCATCTTCGACTTCGGCCCCATCGCCAGTGCAACTTGGCGAAGAATAGTAATTGCGTCTTCATCTGGCCAGTCGTGCAGGATCCAACGCAAAAGATACACATCGGCGTTCTTCACAGGTTGCACTTGGAAGAAGTCATGTTCTTGGAAGGTAAATCTGTCCTTGAGCTCAGGGGGAGTCTCCAGTTCACCTTGGCGCACCGCATTGGCGCGATCTTGAACAATGAATCGCACGCTCGGAACTGAACTGGCAATCGCTCTGGAAACAGAGCCAGATGCACCACCAACCTGGTCGTGTAATCAGTATTGATGCTATCAGCCAAGAAAAGCGCACTTACATCAACAATGATTTGATCAGACGCCTTTGGCCAGTCGTAATGTTCAACCAGGCTCTCTGGATCCAACCCTGAGATCTCGCCAGAGTTTTTCATTACATTCATGAGTATCTGCTGGTGCTTCGGCTGGGATAGCAAGTACTGGATGCAGTCTGTCTCCGTATTGTAAGCGATTCCCGCTGCAGAGGTAGATCTGGTTTCTCTGTCACCAAACTTCTCGATCTGTTCTACGAATTTGGGTGCTGTGGGTAAAAAGTTCTCCAGTGTACTCGCTACATGGTATCGAAGCCATTTCGAATGGATCATCGCGGCAGATAGAGAATTGTGAGCAATGTATCCGGGCTTTGGCTCCTGGAAGATCGATCTCGAAATCGCCGAACGAAGCATTCGCGTGAGACGTCGTTGAGGCACATTGATCTTCTGGGCAAGTTCCGCGTATGAGATCTCGCGATCAAGCGGCACGTGGTCGATTATCTCGAAATGAGAGATGACGTGCAGTGCTGGCAGCGAAGAGACCTGACTATACGTTAGACGACATCGCAAGTCATGACCAGAATTCACATACTTCAAGAAGCATATCTCTGACTGCTTCAAACGGCGACATTGCAAGTAGCGTCATCTCTTGGAGTTTGGTCACTAGCCTACGGCGTGCAGATTCCACATCTTCTGGCGCGTCTGAATACCGCACAGAATCGGTCGACTTCAGCGAACGCTCAGGGTGGCCATTCGACTCCAGGAAGCCGGAAAAGACATCAGTCAAAGAAGAAATCTCGTCGGACAGGCTCCGTAGCGTTTGCTGCGAGCTTTTCTTGGTATCGTCGCTGTTTGCCATTTCAGGTGTCGTTCGCCGATGATCAGATTCCTGGCTTGATAGAGAGATCCGGAAAGATCATCTGCTTCAGCTCAAGAAAGCCATTCGCATCGCATGGTCGGACGACGCCATTGACCGACCGACACGCGTGCCGCCTCAGCCCAAGCGGTAGTCCATGGGCGGCTCCACCCGGATACAGTTTCTAGCCCTCGGAAAAATCAAGGCTCTTGGACATGCGGGAGCTCGGTCACGTCTGCTGTCGGCTTCCGAAATGTGTATACTCCGTCAAAGGCGCGAGTATAACGCCGGACATAAGGCCTCGTTTAGTAGATTCTAGGTTCCGCTAGGGTCCGTTGCCCTCTGTTGAAAATGTCCGGCGGTTGCACAAGGGCTGACGCCGGCATCCCCCCGGCATTCCCCTCTTACTGTATCTTACTCATACTGGTGAACCGGGTAGTATGGTGTGATCGTCATGATCCATGTGTCTCGGTACTGTGCAGGGATGTAGCATTGGGCAGGTTCTTAACTCCGTGCGGTTGTACAAGTATCTACACTGCTCAGTGGTCGTAACAATATTAAACAAAGTCACATGCCGCCGGATTGAGTCCTGTGTGGTATGTGGAAATCTTGCATCTCATGGCTTCAATCACGACCTTGGACCCGCTGAAAACCACCTACACAGCTGTAGTTGTGTTAATCGTTGGCCTGATCATCTACGTGTCCGCAAGCAAGCACCGACCCTATCCTGGAATTCCAATCGCTTCTCTGGAAAACCGTCCCTGGTACAACTTCTGGACAGTTAAACAAGCACAGTATTCCATATATGGCTCCCGACTATTAGAAAAGGGAAAGCAGCTGACTTCCGGCTGTTTCCAAGTTCAAGCTGGTGCTGGATACAAGATCATTCTGCCGAATCGCTTTGCTCGCGAAACCGGAAGTCTCAACAGTCTGAGTTTCACTGAGATTGGGCGGAGAGATTTTCACATCGACCTTCCAGGTTTCGAAGGTGTCAAAGAAGGCTTCAGAGCGGATGGACTTATGTTCGATGTGGTCAGGGTCAAGTTGACTCAGAATCTTGCTCTTGTCACGGACATTGTTGTCGACGAGACGCCTCTAGCCTTGCAGAAGCTTCTAGGCGGCATTGATGAGTGGCAGACCGTCGTGATCAAAAACACCATCCTGGACGTCGTAGCATGGGTTTCCACTCGGGTCTTCGCGGGAAAGGAACTTGCCCGCGACGAGAACTGGCGACGGGTGTCAAAAGAATACACCACTTTGCTATTTCGCAATGCCCATGCGCTGCGTAGATTTCCAGCGCTGATCCGCCCCCTCATGAACTGGATACTCCCCTCTTGCTCAATGATGCGAGAAAGGCTACAGGAATCACGCAAATTAGTCGAACGCCAGTTGGAGGATCGTCTCGCGAAAAGGGGCAAAAAATCGTGGGATGCTGAAGGTAATCTAAACAAAGACATAGATTGCTTCCACTGGATGCTAGACCTGGCCAAGGGCCGACCGCTGGACTTTCCAGGAGCACAACTTCAGCTTGGCGTGGTGGCTATCAACACCACTTCAGAAGTAATGGTCCGCTGCATCCTGCAGATGTGCGACACTCCAGACATCGTCCCCGCTCTAAGGGAGGAAATGATTCAAGTTCTCCGCAAGCACGGCTGGGCAAACTCATCATTGTCTAAAATGAAACTGCTCGATTCTTTCATCAAAGAAAATTTTAGGTTCTATTCAATGTGGAATAGTAAGTTGATCTAAGACATATGCAAAATCATAAAGCTGATCATAGAAAGCTACAATGGCTCGCGTTGCGACTGAGAACATCTTACTGTCTGACGGTACTACAATTCCTGCAGGCGCGTTTGTGATGACGATGAACGACCGACTGCGCGATCCCGAAAAATACTCGGACCCTGAGAAATTCGACGCATACCGTTTCCTAAAGCTTCGAAGTCGACCTGGTGAAGAGAGCAATCATCAATTTGCCACTGTTACTTCAGACAATCTAGGCTTTGGCTATGGTGACCATGCATGCGCAGGTAAAGTCGGATCTACCTCAATCTTATGTGACTCGAAATATTGACATCTCACTCAGGGCGATTCTTTGCATCGAACGTGGTGAAAGTGTTACTCTGCTTTCTGACTCTGATGTACGATTTTGAGTATGGAGATGGTGGCGCTCGATTACCCCTTATTGAATTCGAGAACGCCATAATGTTGCACCCAGGAAATCGAGTCCGCATTCGTCGGAGGAAAGAAGAGATTGATCTGAATGATCCGACTGTTTCATGAGTGGAAAAGGCTCTGGCTGTTGGTCTAAAGAAATGTGAAACCGACCGAGACATGTGTCGAGAAGCTTGGTCAAACCTGACATCACTCTTTCGGTGGCCAAGCACACGACTGCTATCAATTTAATTGACAAGTTATGCAACTGTACAACGGAACAATCGGCGAATATCGTAGGAGGATCTAGCTATAGCGCAGGCTGTAATACATAGCAATGTATAGCAAGATACACGTGGATACGTAGTATTAATGCCGTGGACGTGGATAACAACAACTCCATTAACTTTGCCTATAGTTATTATGCTGAAGAGCTGTGGTATCCTAGGGAGCTGCCGATAGGGTTTGTGAAGCGGCGGAGTCTCTTGACTTGGATCTGTTCCGGTTACGAACCCGATGCTTTCAGTAGTGCTTATCCGGTATAGGAATGCGTCACTACCACGGCCGTAGGCAACTACCGGCGACCGATTGCTTACACTCATTTGCGGCTACGTTACCTTCCGAAAGCCGAGTCAATCTCCGGACGTATTCCTTCCAGTTCATGATGTACGTTTTAAAAAAGTTGCGCAGCAAGGACGTGTAATCCACTGTATTTAGCGATTCTTCGATCAGCGAGCAATCAGTCCTGGAAAATGGGTTCCGCAGGAACCAATTCAGCTGCAGAGGCAGAGGTGATATCGAGTTACATCAATTACTGGTTGAGTCCCAAAGATGGAGGAACCGATTCTGTCAGCCCTGGCGTGGCTGGCGACTGGATAAGGCCACATGAGAGTCACAAGGTCGAAATCCGTGACATGCGTCAGACGCCAGAGCTGACTTTCGATACTGCCGCCTTTCAACTTGTCTCATCATTGCCGGCCGTGGAACTGGACAAAATGGAAAAGAAAGACTTCACCGCAACGATTGATCTCGTCAAACGAACTACTTCTGCAACGATAGTGATACCATTCAATCACGTTGTACGCAAGGACACAAAGGAGAGCACGGAGAACGAAGCCAAAACGCTGCCGTATCATGAAAGAGGGACGAAAGCTGGACCAGCCTTCTGGAGCCACGTAGGTCAGTTGTCCCAATCCCTCACAACAGACTGCCGGTCGTGCTAATAGTACCTTAAAGATCAAACTGACAAAGGCGCCGCTGCTCTCATGAAAATTTTTACTCCAGAGTCGGATTTAGACCGGCTTAGCAAGGTCCGTTGGGGGATTATCAACGTATGGCGTCCATTAGATCCAGTCCTTCGAGAACCGCTAGCAGTATGCGATGCCCGAAGTCTCCCGGAAGAAGACTTACGCCCCACGAACATTGTACAGGGCGACATCAAGCCCGTCAGTTCAGGAGCAAGCAGCGACTCTTCTGCACCAAAACCAAAAGGGGAGCTGTATCAGATCGCATACCGACCAACGCACAAGTGGTATTACGCCAAAGATATGCAACCCGATGAAGCTTTATTGTTGAAAATCTACGACACAAAACTGGACGGGCGAGCTCGTAGATGTGCACATAGCGCATTCGAGTTTCTTGATCAAGATCCAAACGTACCACCGCGACGGAGCGTTGAGGTGCGGTGTCTGGTATTTTGGGAGGACGAAACTATGGAGTGAGAGAATGTTGCTGTATATCCCGGGTGGGTGTGCTTAATTGGCAGCTCGGCAGCCGAGATGACTAATCAGGGGTAAATACCAATCTCCTCCTCCTGAACTGAATTTACCTCACGTATCTCGATTATCTGGGCTTCCACATCTATGCATTCTTACTATGCGGTAATCCACCTGGAATGACTGTATTCAAGCAGTCGAGAATTCAAAGACAGACGCTCAGTCGAATTGCACCGTGAATTTGATGCCAGCTTCCTCCTGCGGACTCGCCCTTAAGAAATGCGCCAATCGCCATCATAGGGAAGTAATGGCTGTACAAGGTGTAGTCCAAGGGGGAAGAATTTGGGAACCCGGTTCCTGTGTATCGATCTGCCCGCCAGGTCGAAGCAGCCTCTCCCGACTACGCTCCTGGATCCTCTGGCAAATCCGGATCTGCTTGCATTTTCGCCCGATTGCTGGCCTGGAGAGAAGCAACTGATGGTGTTGCTGAGGTCATATCGGCGCTATCTTGATGCTGAATAAGATAAGGGATTCCGGCTTGGATGCTAGAGAGATTGGTCGGTGGACAAATACGGCATCAGCCTTATGATGGCCCACGCTGTCTGCGAAGGCGTTCAAGGTGCTGAGCACAGCCTTCTCACTCCGGCCAGATTCTCGATGGTGACTGGAGAGAGTCGATACGCGGGGACGGCTTCACCCCATCTGCCATCAGAATTATGAATTGACGCCAGAAAGCGCACCGCTGGACAGATCACGGGCCACCGAAAATCCATTCATAATCGCCTTGCCATCTTCGACAACCTCCAAATTGTTTTCGTCGGGAAAACAATGGTGGGCGAGACCAGCAAGGACGTTGCTCGTGCCGTAAATATAATTGACACCTCATCTACCATACCAAGCGCCGTTGGGCTCTTGCCTTTGCACGACGAAGTCGATACCGCGTCTGTAGGCGACTTGGATTTCCTTCATAAGAGATCTCATCTCCACTGCACAGCCGGTGTCCTGCGCAGCCATCAGAAAAAGACTCCACGTCTGGAGATCTTGACCGACAATGTCCGCTGTTGAAGGATCGCACAAGCTATCCATGTCCGAGAAGAGATTTCTGTTGAGATACGGCCTATCGTTGTCTGCGTCAAAGGCTGCCCAGCCTCCATCATTGCACTGCATGCCGAGTACCCACTTCGCGGCGTCAATGAAATGGCTGGAGGTCACCGCGGACTTATCATCCTTCAAAAAGGCGATGATCGCAGCTGCAGTATCGTCCACGTCCGGATACCACGTGTTGTAAGACTCAAAGCTGAACGACCCTGGAGCCAGTTTGGGCCAATACATACACCAGTCACCCTGATGGCAGAGCAGCTATCGCTCTTTTAGCCAAGCTAAGCCTCGCCCTCGCAAATGTCTGGGACAAGACCTTTGGTCTATCTCCAAGTCTTCTACTCCAGTATCTTCAAGAGCGATGCACATAAGAACCGTGTCCCAGACCGGAGCAACCCAGGCTTGCATCCGCTTTGCTTGCTCATCGGGCCATGCAAATCTTTTAATGGCCTGCAAAGCTGTACGAACAGGTGCGCTATCAAGCGGAGGACCTTCAAGACTGTAAGCCAGGATCCCTACTAGCATGGTCGGCATAATTCCAGCTCAGTCTCCGGTCGTCTTTTTGGTGGACATTGATCCATTCCATGCACTGCTCAATCGCCCATCTACGGATAGGATTATACTATCGCAGTTCGCCCATGTATGCAAGAGTCGTGTCTATCAGATCAAACACACATCCAATGATATCACCTCTGAGAAGTAAAGACAGCATACTATCATCATACTGCACATCCTTTTTCTCCGAGGCCTTTCAAATTTCGTCGATGAAATTGTTCTGGGGCGATCGACCGTTCGGCGAGGCAAAAGTTAGCCTGTGATAACGTACCGCAAGCATTGGCACCAACGTGCTTCTTACTCATGAGGCCGGCTTGTAGACGTTGAGCGGCGAGCTTGGCGGTAGCAGAATCAGCTCAGGCGGAAGCTGGGGGACCGCTGACCAAGGACGCAATCCGAACATCGCAAGGTACACTCGAGTGAATACCTTGACTTCCTCAACGCCGCCTTCGGGAGAATTCGCCATCCATGATTGTGCTTTCCGCATGGCGAGAGAATGTTGAGAGTTCAAGCCCATGACCTTGAGAGCCAGACAAGCCTCTGTCGTAGTGGATGCATTTCCAGGACAATGCGGTGCCAACTTCCATGAGCCGTCGGAGCGCTGGATCGGGGGCAGGTACCGACAGATCGATTCTTCTTGACCTTCAGTCCTTTGACTCAATCTATATACATCACTATCTATACGGCTGTAAGATTGGATCCAGGATTGCCTCGCCAAAACCATCAATGTGGCCATGTAGAAGTAAGTGTCCGGGTGACCTCAGTGGCTTTGGACGAGGATCTCTAATACACAACAGGTGGTCAAGATACAAATTTCTGATGGCTTTTGGCAAGCTGCACTATTCTCTAGCCACCCCAGGAATGCAGAATCCGAGCATCCCGGAGTCAATCAATCTACTCCATCTTAAGAAGTGGTTGTATCCACGTCATATGAATCTGTAACTGGAGCTTGCTGGGCTGTTCAGACGACTATCTGCGCCACAGCACTCACGACTATCTCACCAGTAAACGGGACGACACGTCATCTAACGCAAGACCTACAAGCCATGATCTTATTCATAATTGCATCCATGAGCTCGCAGGTGGTGGACTTTGCGCTAGCATTAAGCTGCAGGTAGGTTGACCATGCCTTGCCAGCAAAGGGTATGGCTCATTACCATAAGATGAGGGTGACTACCGCGCTCAAGAAATTCTTCTCATAATGGCTGCTACCAGTACACTCTAAGGCTTCACACTCAAAACCACCAACTCTCAAGGCTAGTTGACTTCAAGGGATCCAGTGCAGATTTAACGCAAGAAAACATCATGTCCGTTCACAGCAGATGAGCTGCCCCTCACAGAATGCAAACCACGCAAGAATCTGGGATGTATTCCCAAACGAACCATTCTTTCGGGTGGGAGAGGTTCATGATCTCGAATATCAGAGGAGAATTGAAGACCCGCAGCATCTCTAGCATCTCATGCCTCGAGAACAACCAGCATCGCGAACTTGGTGTCCAATGAACACAATCAATGCGAACAGAGCCTGGATCCCGGATTCTGCCGCCGGGAACGTCGGCGGCGCTGCGCTTCTTTCTGAGCGGCTTCAAGGTTGTCGAAGAGCGAGACGAATTGTGTCAAGTCGCGATTACTGCAAACAAGATGGTGCCAGATGGTCCTGGGAATAAGTACGTGCCAGAAATCCATCAAATATTTGTCCGAATCGCCGCACTTAATGCTGAAGATGCTAAAGATAAGAAGTAATTTCCATCATTCCATGGGTACACGCCCTTCGGCTCCCAAAACATGAACTTACTATAACGATTCGAAAACACCAGATTTCGAAGCATGCAAGGTTATATCCGCCATGAGGTGATGCCAGTCTTATAGATTCTCTCCTATTATTCCCTGTCACAAAGCTTTATCGCGCTACCTATCGTAGTAATCAAGAATCATTATTCGGCCTAATCGTTCGAACCTGAAATTTGTTTGTCCCAGAAAATCCTTCCACTTCAACGACATCGGTTCATCGGGAGAACGTTTGAGGTCAAAGATGGTCTTGGAGCCAGGAATGAGCAGGCTGCTGGAGTCATGGTTGGCGATCATGTATGTGAGATCGTTGTATATTAAGTCTGGAGGCGGCGATCCAATTGATAAGATCTCAGAGATTTCCGGGTCGAGAAGCGGCGACGTAGGTGCTGCGAGTCTCGACGGCATTTCCATCTCAACTGGCACATCGAGCTCCAGCTACGATTCCTCCATTCTCATCCCAGAGGATAGGAGCAGGCGTAGTCGCGTTCGAAGTATAGACCGTCAGATTCCTTCCCAAGAAACCGCAATACTCATCGCTTCTTGTATCGCCGTTGCCGCGATCAAAGGTGCAAGCATCGGGAGTAGATTTCGTCTTCGAACGCATGAAGCTAGGGAAGACATACCACCTCGAAAATCATCAATGTTGGCTGAGAGAGACTGGCTTGATAGGACTTCAGAAGCTGTAGTCAGACTAGCAACCACCAGAATGGACATAAAGGCCCAATACGGCAGCTGGAATGAAGGATAGGATGAAGGAGTACTGATCATCTTCGCGTTCTCAGGTCTGAGAACCTCGTATGTCACCCACAATGGCATCGGTGCCTATCGACTGTTCCATTGTCCGTTCAGATGGATGCGTGGCTCCGTCCGGCTTAGACGTCTGCAACACTCATGCCGTCCTCCGAGACCTTGTGCAACATGTGCCGTGGACATCATCGTCGAAACGCGGAAGAGGGATGAGGTTCCTTGTTTGCCGACTCATCTACAATCAGTTGTGACGATAGCCCACGCTCAGATAAAGCCCTGACAGTACCGTATTCGGAATGGAACATTTTCCCTGTGGGATCCGGAATGGCTCAGCAAGCCGAATATCTGTCCCCGGAATACAGTACATTTGCGGCGGCGTTGCGCAGTTACATGGACGGCCCCCTCAAACGTATACTTCCAAGTTAGAATCGGGACAAAAGGGACAATGCACAATTATCCTCACACATGATCACCATTCAAGCAAATTTCCACCCATAAGTCTCATCTTGGCTCGGCATGCACGGAAAGACCACTGCTCGGATCTGAAACTCTCTCCCGTACGTTTAAAAGCTGGCGTCGTGGGGAATGGTACATGTTCGGAAAACTTCCATTGATGGTATCCCAATCTTGCGAGTAAGGGATTCGATCCTACCTGAGCAGCCGCCCACTTCCGACAATCCTGCATTACACTCCGCGGTTCTGATACCGACCGACCCAGATGCTCATGAACTTGCGACTCCATTGTACTCGCGACTCCAGCCCTGATGATACCTGAGTAGCATGAACAATGGCAGACCGATCGACCCGACTGCTCGAAGGTAGCACCTTGCCGTGCTAGAGCTCCTGCGCCCTCTACGATTTGCTAACGCATGTTTGAAGATGCTTATCCAGGCGCATCTTGAAAACGTGCGCTTTGTGGCATGGCTCTCTTGCTATTTTGCACTGAAAGAAAAGCTGTGTCGATGACGGGCGTATTTTGGGCTCCAGGGACCAAGAAACCCAGAATGATTGGAATCACGTATTTCCGTTGGACTGGATCGGCTGCGGCGGAGGCTGCGGCGTCGAGCTCGCGGGTCTAGGCGCAATGCCAGGGGGTTGGCGAGGCCCAAAACCGTTGACGGGAGTGTGTGGCTGAGATGGGTAACCGGTGGGCGTGGCTCGTCCTGAGCTAGGCTGACCGGTGGGATAGATCGGCCGCGGGGTCTGCGCTGGCGCCATTGAAACTGCGGGATAGCCGGCCGCCTTTACAGGTGACACAGTGCGAGTGAAGCCCTGCTGTTGTACCGCGCTATTGGTTTGATAAGCTACCGCGTTGGCGGCGGGGCGATTTTGAGCGTACGCCTGTGGGTTGTATCGCTGCTGAGCCTGGGGCGTTTGTTGATACTGCTGGCCGTAGTGGCCATAGCCCGTCGGCGTTTGCTGTGGACGCTGGTAATACTGATGTCCATTCGGTTGACCGTAGGCAGGCTGTGCGCCTGGTCGAGGCCACTGATTGGGTTGAGGGTAGCCTGGCCTCGGACCCGCGGCGGTTGGTGTGCCGTAATGCTGAGGGTTGCTTGCCTGTCGCTGAAACGCAGGTGCTGTCGCAGGCGCGCGTGAACCGTACTGCTGGCCATATCTCGTATTCGCCGCTTGTCCGATCGCGGGAGTGCGCTGAGCAGTGGTGTTATAATGCTGCCCAGCGGAGGAGTTGGAACGAGCAAGCGTGGTAATGCTGTTTGTAGTTGCCGTTGCTGATAGTCTGGCCTGTCGGGCAACATGATCTTCCTCCATAGTGCCCTTGATATCCCTAGGTTGGATTTTGAGAAGCTTGCTTACGCCTAGTTCTGCAAGCTGGTCTCCGTCCAGCTTGGCAACAGCATACGGCGGTAACTTCAAGATGAGATAGGCCAATTCTCGTTGAAGACTGCGGTAGGTCGAGTATTCATCTTCTGACGGTTCATCAGGTTTGTTGACTTTGGAGGAGACAGCTGGTGATGGGCTGATGGGTGTTCTAGAAGCGGCAGACGCAGACGCTAGAGTGGCATTTCGGATTCGCTGATGAGACGCAAGCGTCTCGAGAAGCTCGGATACTTCACGCAACACATGATCCACAGCAGTCTTTGACTTGACGGGTTCAGGGTCTGGCTCGAGACCGTCGAGCTCGTCAAGGTCTTTCACGACTCGTGAGAAGTCTTCATCCTGTGCTGAGG
Source organism: Lecanosticta acicola (assembly GCA_963674455.1). Taxonomy (NCBI): domain Eukaryota; kingdom Fungi; phylum Ascomycota; class Dothideomycetes; order Mycosphaerellales; family Mycosphaerellaceae; genus Lecanosticta; species Lecanosticta acicola. Next base: position 46,012 of record CAVMBE010000022.1, on the reverse strand, counting down.
CCTGTTCTTGAGGGGGCGGTATGCTGCTCCGCTCGGTCTCGTCCATGAGCGCTGGGTCAATCGCCAACACGCTATTGAATCGCTTATTCCCGACCTTGTGCCACCAGACGAGATTCTTCGTCTCCGTGGAAATGGGGGCGTTCGAGTCGTCATACGTTGGTGCAAAGCTCGAGTAAGCTCTTCGGAAGAGAGCTTCTTCTTCTCTGGCCTGGGCTTCCTCAGAGAGAGCTTTGCTAGGACGCTCGACTGTGTCCGCACTGGTGCTCAGAGCACGGGTACGTTCTTTGCGTTTCTCCCGCGTCGAGTTGGAATCACTATCATCGACGCCACCGTATCCTAGCCAGGAGCCCGCGTTCTGCGGCTGAACAGTGTAGCCTCCCTTCTTATTCCGCACAGTGGAGTCCTTGAACTCCCACGTGACCTTGTTGTCGCGGGTGGACGACCGCTTATGAGTCCTGGGAGGGTTCAAGGCCGGCAGATTGTAGGGCGGAGGGAAGACGTCCTCCAGCAGCGGCAGTTTCGTGGAATGGTCAGAGGGCACAGGCATAAGTTTCGTAGCAGAGATCCCGTTCGGTAGGGTCATTTCTTCCACAAGCAGCTCGGATTTGATGAGTCCTTGCCCTTCTGCCTTGGGTGGCATCTGCGATGAGGAAAAGAGCTGCTTGGGCGTGGGTGCATTTCCAAATAGTGTGAGCACGGTACCAGCTTTGGCGGTAGCATCTGCGGTCTCATGACCTACGGCAGGTGTACTGCTCTCCTCCTTGGGCTCGGCGTCCTTAGGCCCAACGTCCTTGGTTTGGGCGTCGTCATACTGAGATTCTCTATCCACGATTTCCCTGACTAGACGCTGGATCATCTGTATGCGCTGGATCTGCTTCAATTCTCCGACCGTGGTACGATTGCCCGTACTCTCCCTGTCCTTGGCTTTTGATCTGATTTCGGTGACCAGCTCTTCGCCCACTGTGTCTGCATCTGCCTTCAGCTGGCGGAGAGAAGTATATGAGCCATGGTCCAACTTTGTAGATATCGTGAAGGTCTGATTGCTCGGATCGGACAATCGTGGTTTTTTCGGACAATTTTGGTGGGAGAGACTGTCGATGAAGCGGTGGTTGAGGAAGGATGAGTCCGGGTCGTGGCTGTATAGATAGTGTTAGAGGTACGGCACCTGTATGTCTGGCAGTCGCATGCTTACCTCCTCAAGACGTGCAATATGTCACGCTGAACCTGGCCGTCTCGAGCATTCGCAGCAGCGGTGCTAGCCTCGGACAAGTCATCTTCACGCTTTCGCTTGTTTGCGCTGAAGTCGGTCTCGATTTTGCTAGGTCCATCGGCGTCGGCATCGGAGCGGACAGGCGGGGTGAGGTGGCCATTGACCGCGCTGGCAGTGGTAGCAGCGGCGGCCATGCTGGGCGATTTGCGCGCGTCGTGATCGGTATTTATATATTGGATCTGCGATCGCGCGCAGCTCGAGGTGATGGCGCCCCAGGGCGGACGCGCTTGTTGGCGTGTAGAAGGCGCTGGGCGTAGGAATGCTGCCCTCGCCCGCAATCAGCGCCTGCGCGATGAGTGTGCCCTACGCAGCCGCGCAGTAGGAAGTCAGAGATGTCGTCGTCGTGACTCTGCAATGGTCACTGTGAGGCTAATGCGGAGGTGATTTGGCGGATGCTATGGAGGTTGAATCTCGAGATGCGCCGGCGATCCTAAGGTATGATTGGCGAGGGAGCTCCCGCGGACGCGTTGGCTGCCTCAGGCCTCAGAATCGGCACCGAACGAATTCCTCTGTCCAGAAATTCGACGCGGTGGATGGTTCTCGTGTGTGCTGAACTTAATTGAATTGAACTGTATTGACAGTAGATCAGTATCGCTTGTGCATCTCTCGGCAAGAGCAACATGGCAGGTTTCGTGTTGTGAACGTCTCCTTGCACAAAATCCGGCGTCCGGCAATTCTCCGGGGCCTCGAAACTCTAAGCTGCGCGTTCGACTTCACCTGCCCTTCCACACGCGATCAGTTCACATCCTCCTGTCACAGACACGTGGTCAGCAATTCGTCGGGAACCATCGACACAACAATTGCAGCTGCTGGCAGTGCGTGGATGGATGCCACATGGGCGCTTGACACCGCTTGGCAGACAGCTCCGCTCTGTCCTTGCCAGCATCCGCCATTCCTCCACGCCGAACCACCTCGACACCTTCGAAATACCAATCCGCCCAGCCAGCTGCCTGCCAATTGACGCAGCATGGCGACGCGATGCTGCGCGTCAGCTACATACCAGTCCTTTCACACGACAGACGGCCGTAGCGCCAGCTTTGGAAGATGAAGAGCCTGACGCGAGCGAGTATGCGCATTTGGTAGAGAAGCAGCATATGCAAGGCAAGACACTGGACAAGGGAGAAATTCAAGATGGTCGACGCTTTCGAATCCACGGTTGGAGACGGCTGAAGCGTCGAGGACGTATGGATCATCTCACACATGCTCTTAAGGCCACCAAGGACGATATGGTTACACCGTACGCTCCTCCCGGGAAACGCAATCTAAACTACGTAAACGTTCGGAGTCGTAATGCTTGGCAAGAGTTCAAAGAGCGGCAACGAAGGCACAAAGATGATGCTCTCCCCGATCCAGCGCATTCTCGTGAGCTTTCTCTCCAACGCATCCTTGCTAGTTATATTCGGCATACAGCGAGAGCAGCGGACTTCCTGGAAGCTGAGTGGAACATGCCGTTCCAGCTCTCGGACGAGGAATTGCAATACCTGGAATACAAACGCGTCTCAATAGAAGATCTCGCAGCCTGGGCAGACATCCTTTCACACAGAAACATTCTGGACGCAGCTCTATCGCTGGCCGCCCGCATGGATGCAGAGACGTCCATTTCAGTCCCGATCTTCGTACTACTCTACCTGCTCCGCCGCCGGTACATAAGCGCACGTGCCCTGCGTCTTCTGCTGTGGTCTTCTACCAAGCTTTTGGCTGGGCGACTCCAGCGACTTCGTGACCCCGGTATTGACAATGAGCCGATCCTGATCCTTGCCACACGCCTAATTCGTCATGCGCGTGTCGTCTGGCCGCAGTGTCTGGTCGGCGTTGTGGAGATGGTGCTAAATCATTTTCGATATCAGGAGCAGAGCCGCCAGCCTCTCGAGAGCGACAAGTTGAAGAACCTTAGTCTTGCTTTGAATAACATCATGGGCCTGATCTCCTTGCAGACGGCCGTTCGACCTTTCAAAGACAATCCACATCAGGAGGCAGCTCTCGTGCGCATTCTCCGGTATATGGCCGAGCATCATCCAGCGCTGCAGATCAACAGGCAAGGATATCGTGCAGTTATCAGATTGCAATTAGCGCAGAAAAAGACAGGAAAAGAGAGACAATGGGCGGAACTGAAGGCCCTGTCGTGGCCTCCTTGGAAGCACGATCGCAATGCTATGGATGCGGTGGTAGAACCAGAAGACCATGGCACTTCCAAAGCTGCTGCTACCCTCGCTGGAATGCGAGGCGCGGGCTATCGGCCCCTACCATGGGAGATATCCGCTGGGCTGTATGCTGGTTGGGACACGGACAAGACACCAACTATCCAGACGCGAGCTCTACTTGGCGCTCCCGGTGCTCAGTTGTCGTCCAGGCTTCGGGGCAGCTTCAATCCGTGGGTAGCTCGGATCGCAACCACACGCACAATCCAAGAAGCTTGGGCAGCGTATCTCACTGTAGGAGATGCTCCACATCCCCTTGATCAAGATGTTTACCTGGCTATTTTGCGGAAACTGTATCAGCACGAGAGAGGTCTGTACATGAGGGAAGAGAGTGGCCAGTCAGCCGAGGGTGTTCAAGCCTGGTCGATACAGCCTGGTGATGTGAGAGAGCTTTCACCGCTTCCGCCATCGACTCATCTGCATACCTACACTCGTACTCCGCCTCCCTCCGTAGACGGCTTTTACAGTGACCTACGCAATCGCGGCGTTGTTTTTCACGGGAATTGTCTTGCCTTTCTGGTTCAGAACGCCAATACTCTACAGTCGGGCCTGTGGCGTCTCCGCGACAGCATATCACACTACCCCGAGATCGAAGGCCTCCTCTGTATGCGCCCTAACACTGATCTCTCTCGACTTCCGACGGCTGTGTTCGTAGCCTTTATCGGACTGCTAGTGCGCTTTCCAAATGTTCCGTGGCCGAAAGATACTCCAGGCGGTATCACAGAGTCTGTCGTGGACCTTACCGGCGGATCATTCTTCCAAGACTCTAAATTCAAACTCAACGTGGGAAATCCAATGGCTCGAGCTGTTGAGCTCCTGCGTCGTAGACCCATCCCGCATTGCCCATTATGGAACACGATCCTTCGAAGCTTGACTCACGAAGCAAACTTTGCGTCTCTTCGACATGTCATAGTAATTACCCTCACCACACATTCAGAGCGGTCCGAGGGAACGCTCAACCTCAAACATCCCGAAGCTCGATCCTGCGCTGGAGCGATGTATGCATTCCGCATTGTAATAAGAATACTCTCTCTGGCTGAGGAGAACCACATTGACATCGACGACCACGGATTGCACTATTATTGCCTCGCGGTAGAGAATATGGCGGTCGCTGGGTGGAGAATCTTGCAAGAGCACGAACGGATGCAGATGGAGGGCCCGATTCCTGAGGGTCTGAACGATAAGACTCGTTCTTTCGCAATGCTGCAGCGACAAGCCACATCCTCTTTGCGCAAGCACAGCATCGAAAATCGTCTCAAGAAGAAATTCCGAGTTCTGGTCGGAGATGTCAGGGAAGCAAATGAACTGGAGCAGAAGACGCTTTCCGCGTCACCTGGCCTGCCATCGTTGTTGACTGTACCTGGTCCAGCGTTGTTGCACGCTTACATCCGCGCGTTAGGGTGGTTGGGGGATCATCAGGGTCTGCTCGACACCGTATACTGGATGCGCGACCATGAGGTCGAGCTCACCGACCGACAGAACATGGATCGCCAGGGGCAAAATTTGATGCGTAAGGCGATTGTAGCACTGCGCGTGTTTTTGGAGCGAGGCTGGATTGGTGGAAATGACACGGCAGCAGCGGCCATCGAACCCACTGGAGACGATGAAGAGGGAGAAGGTGCTGCGCCGCTTGACATGACTGGCAGGATCCTTTTGCGAATTCGTTCTCCCGCTTCACCAGAGTTGATTGATGCGGCGAGAGAGGCTGTGGAGAGCATTTCGGGCTGGCAAGGGTGGCCGACAGACGAAGAAGTGGAGTGCTATACGAGAAATACGCGGTTTCAGCGTGTTCACAGACTCTAAGATGAAGGAGCGGAGGTATGGAGGGTCTCAACTTATTTCTTACCTTAAGGCAGACAGACGGAAATGTACCGCTCTGATTTCCAGACTTGGACACGATCTTCACTCCAGAGGCGCTTGACCACCCACCTACCTCTTCTGAGAGCTCCACAAACCTAACCAACATTCTTTCGCGCTTACGCCCTCAATGCTCCATCTTCACTTTTCACACCTATTCAGATACTTGTCGAGCGCTCTCGCTGAGCCACAATAAATCTTCAAGATGCCTGTAGCACACAAGCCGCCGTGGGAGAGAGTATGCATTCCTCGCCACTACATTACCTTGACCTCATCGCTGACGAACAGATGCTCATCGTCGGAGCCGGCCCTTCAGGCCTTCTACTTTCCCTTCTACTGGCACAACAAGGCATCTCAAGCACCGTCCTCGAAGCATGGCCGCAACTCGATACCCGTCTTCGAGCTACACAATACGGTGTCCCCGCCACGAGGATCTTCAAGAAAGTCGACGGGCTTCTCGAAGATTTCCGCGCTGCGAGTATTCCGAAGTTCCCTTCCATCTGTTGGAGACGCGTTGCCGATGGGGAGAAATTGCTGGAAATCGATATGAGTGTGGTCGAAGACGAAGAAGACCGCATGGTGATCCTGCAGCTGGGCATCATCGTGCAGATCATGTACCGACACGCAATGGAGAAATTCGGGCCTGAGGGGAAAGTGAGCAAGGGACTGATCGAGGTGAAATTCAACCATAAAGTCACCGGAACGGGACAAGACGCCGACAAAGCCTGGGTCGAAGTGGAGGAAACCGGCGGCGGCGGCGGCGGCGGCGAGGACGAGGACGAAGAAAAGACATCAAAGAAGATGGAAGCAGACTACATCATCGGCTGTGACGGCGCCCGCTCCGCCGTCCGCAGAAGTCTCTACGGCAAGACCTGGCCCGGCCAGACCTTCCCCTGCCGCTTCATCGTGCAGAACGTCTTCTACCCAGGCTTCGACGCCCACAACTGGGACGGCGGGAACTACATGGTAGACAAAAACCACTGGGGCCTCATCGCCCGACGCGGCCACGGCGGCCTCTGGCGCGTCACATACGGCGACACCGCCCCGAACCTCTCCGACGAAGAATACCTCGCCCGCAGACCGTGGCACCTCAAAAACATGCTCCCCGGAAGCCCCGAACCAGGTGACTATCGCATCGAAGACACAAACCTGTATAATATCCACAACCGCTGCGTCGATTCTTTCAGAGTCGGGCGCATCCTGCTCGCGGCTGATGCCGCGCACGTCTGTAATCCCATGGGTGGGTATGGGTGCATGACGGCCGTCCTCGACACGGGTGCCTTGGCCGACTGCTTCATCGGCCTCCACCGGAATCTCGCTTCGGAATCCATCTTGCAGAAATACGCTGACATTCGCCGGGAGATCTTTCTTAAATACATCGATGCGAGGAGTATCAAGAATCTGGACCGGGTTTCAAAGACGGACCCGTGGACCGTCAAAGATACGGATAAGTTCTTCGCCACTTTGAAGGATGTGACGAAAGATAAGAAGACGCTGAAGGAGTTTTTGTTGGTATGTCTAAAGACTGCTGCAAGGTCCCGACTGAATCGCAGTACTGACGATCTCATGCAGAAAACGTCGAGCATCGAATACGACTTCACGCAATTTTACGACAAGGTGACAACAAAAACGAACGGCTCTGCAGATGCACAGCCCAGTGGCAGCGAAATCACTTCAATGGACGTATAGCAGTAGCGAAGTCTTCCCAAGATACAACGAGCTACATTGCTGCGACATATACCTACCATTCTATCCATGCTGTATCAGCTCCCCACATACCCCGGCACCCAGCACCCAGCACCAAGATTACGCCCGCCAACAATACTCATCCTGCAAATCCTATCATCATGCAAACCCTTCCATGCCTTCATAAGGCCGTCTCAATCAAACATGAACAACGACCGTTCCTGTCAACGTCAACCACAGTCAGCAAGCTCGACATTCGGGACCTGCCCACCGCGGCATGAACTCACCACCGGGGGCGCTCACACACCAGAGTAAAGCGAATCCGCCAACCACTCATCCTGGGCATGCTCGGGCGTCTTGCCCTTACCCCGTGCACTCAGCGATCGAATCAGCTCACCGCCACGTGCGAACAAATGCCGCAATTTCTCCCCGAAGCGCTTGATGTGAAACTCCGTCTTGCTCATGCCGACCCCATCGTATGTGTGAGCGCGACTATTTGCCCCCACACGAGCGTCGACAAGCGATGCGCCATCATAGGCAGTATTGGTATCGTCGAGCGAAGTGCCACGGACTGGCTCCGATGAGCGGGCAACCGCCTTGCCTTTGCCCTTGAAGTGCGTGAGGCGCTTGCGGAAGGATGCCGTACGATCACGCTCCGAGCTGTTATCCGAGAAGAAAGACCGCACTTCGTCCAGGTTAAATCCAGCAGGCGGCGTCAGTGCGGAGGTCGGATAACGATCACCGGGCTTGTGCGACTGCTGTGTCGAAGCGCGAGCTGGCAAAGGCGACCGACTTGGCAGACTCTTGGTGGTTGTATCCTCGTCCGCGGTGGTCTTTGTCGAAAGGCCGAACTTCCTTGTGATTGAGCCAATGATGGAACGCTTGGATATCTTACGGGCGTGTTGTGGGGTGATACCCGTAGCTTGCTCAGTTGTGACTGAAGCACTTCTCTCAAGTCGTGTGTCAATCAACGATCCGATATCGACGTCTTTGGTCGTATCGGTAGGCTCAGTGGATTGGTTAAGATCCAGGGATTTGGTACGACGCTCCCGAAGCACCTCACTAGCGAGCGAGTTGCGCGTGTGTGCCGGCGAAGGGACAGAGAGATCAATCTCGATTTTGCTGGTCCATGGATAGTTCTCGTCTTGGTTCCAAGGTCTGCTGGTATGCTGCGAGGCAATCATTGACTTTCTTGCGTTGCGTGTGATTGGATTCATTTCTTTCGGCAGCAACTGCTGCACCTCGGCCTCAGTGGTAGGTACCTTTGTACGCAGCAGCGCAGAAGCTGGATGGCTCGGACCTTTGCCCAAGTCCACCGGCGCTGAGACAGATCCGCTCAAGTAGGCCTGCTTACCTTCAGGGGAGCTATTGCCAGATATCTTGTCCACCGATGCAGACTCTGGAAGCGGAGGTAGATCTTTGTTCAGTGCAAGACCATGGGCAGCAACAGAGTCGTGAGTGCCGTTCTTGACAATCTCTTCCGCGCGCTCGGCGAGGGTGCGGAAGCCTGCAGAGGTTCGATTCGTCATCAGAGTATCAGGCCTGGCGGCTTCAAGACTGCGGCGGAGGCTTTCGCGGCTGGAGGCATTTGCAAAGATGTTGTCCAGTTGCAGGTTGGACAAATTACGAAGCCCGGGAATGAGCTCTGACAAGCGATCCGAAAGCCCGTTGACGTTAGGTATGGAAAGACGCTGGACCTGCGAGGCGACATTGAGGAAGTCTTCTGGAGACAAAGGACGCTTCTCAGGCTCAACGCCTTCGATTTCAGTCTGCTCCTGGATCTGCAAGGTCGGAACAAGAGCTTTCTCGTTGTTGTGCTCAGGCTCAGGCTCAGACTCATCATCTTCCTCATCCTCGCTGTCGGGCTGATCGTCAAGGAACGTGAACTCTTCTGGCTTGCTGAAGAAGCTCGTGTACCGCTCTCGCAGAGGCTCGGTACTCAACGGACGCTGAGGCGAAGGGCAGTGAATGCCAGTGAAGTCACGGCGGCGAACAATATCCATTGATGTGGCCGAGCGAACCTCCAATGCTTCGTTCAATCTGTCAATCAGATCGGTCCGGCTGAAGTTCAGCGATGGCAAATCTCTGGTGTCTGCAAGCGGTCGGTTATGCTGACGAGCCTGACGCCGCGCTTTAGCTTTATCGGCCGACTCTTGCAATCGACGCTCCTGCATGGCCTTGACAGCCGCAATGCGAGCTGGCAGAGGAAATTGATCTCCATTGGATCCTCCGGGCACCCGTTTGTGATCTGAGATGCTCATATCTTCAATCGACTCTTCCTTAAGACCGGGAAGGTGTGTGCTACCAAAACGATTATTGATGCCGTTGAGATTGCTGCCGCCCGTAAACCGCGTGTCGATGGTGCTGTCGCGGGAAATTCTACTAAAGTCAATATCGTCTCGTGGCGATGATCGTCGAATGATGGATTTGCCTTTGGCCATAGAAGCCTCCGCTCCTTGGAGTGGACGATGCTGTTCTGGCTTCTTGTTGATGTTGAGGGATGCCACTTCGTCGGCAAACATGACCGAACTACGTCTGGCTGCCTTAAGGTCGGCATTCTGAGTCGAGGGACCAAACGACACTTCTTGCTTGGCTCTATCGGGCGTGGAGCTTGTGGAGACATCAATTATCTGTGGCTTGCCAACGGTGATTGTCGTCTGAGGAAGCGAGAATCGCACAGCAATGTCTGTGACCATGTCGGAGGCGCTGTTGAAGGTCGTGTCTCCGACTGTGCTCAGGTCGCCGGGCAGAGAGAAACGGTTGCTCCCGGTGCTGTTGCTGTCGGTGATAGTCACGCTTGGGCGAAGCTGAACGGACTTCGAATAGGTCTTTGGAGTCCGCGGCGTGGGTGGAGGCATGGGCTCAGCCGGCTGCGATGATTCAAAGTTCGACTGCTCGCCGACGCTGTTGGTTTCAGTCCTCTCGTCGTTGGCAAGACGAAGGGTTTCGTCAATGCCATTCGTAACTTCTGTCTGTACTGGACTGACAGCAGAAGACCTCTTCACTATCTCACCAGGCCGTAGAGGGCTCACGGGACTCAGAGGCGTCTGGTCTCCATAGTGTTCCTGGTCCTGCGGAGGCTCTGGAGTGACACATTCTTTGATATCGGACAAGCGCTCTGGAGAGGAGCCTTTGGTGTGCTGGATGGTAATGGTGTCAGCGTCTAAGGCAAATGGATTGTTGGACTGCGTCTCGTCTGAAGCCACGGTAGTGTCCATTGGGCCCTGAAATTGCATCACATAGTCGGCCGTAGTTGGTAGTGACGCTGCAACGGACTCGGTAGCAACAGTCTCTGCGACAGATTCTTGACGACGCTTCTCATCTGATGAACGTTGCGATGACGGCCCAGACTGACAAGCAGCCTCTGTCATGGCTTCTTCTGCAGTCTGCGTCGCCTGATCAAGGCCCAGTATCATACGTGTCGTAGTGTCATCCAGCTGGGCCTGAGTATTGTCAGGGCTGGAAGGGCCAAGTTCCGCCTTGACCAGCTCTCGAGTAAGACGTTGCGACTCCGCGTGCCGTTCGCCAGGCTCAGTAGCCTCGAGCTCCGGAATCTTCACGGGCGAAGCTGGTAGTTCGACAGGTGCTTCAAATTCTTCGATGATGGTAAACCGCGAAGCCTCGTTGGCAGCAAGCTCGTGAAGCTCCATCAGTTCGGAGACGTCCTCTTGATCCTGATCGGCGTCGATGGAGAGCATGCTTTGCTCCAGACGGTTGCCTCTCTCGTGCTCCCGCTTGGCCGCCGCTTCGGCTCCAGCTTTCGACTCCAGCATCGCTTTGACTCTCTGAACAAACCCCGAAGGTGGTACTGAAGGGTGCGGAACCTCAATGTCTGGCTCATGGATCGGCTTCTCAAGTCCGTCTGCATAGTCGAAGTACTTTGCAGGAAGCACAGGCTCGCTTGATGAATCAGGCAAGTCGACCAAGTCCGGGTTGATAAACGCGGGATCAACCACGACTTGAATCGTGGTGTGGTCCTTCGGAGTCGGCGGGTTGGATGAATCCGGTGCTGAACTCGATGAAGCAGGATCGGACGATGGCACGTCAGTCATTGGAGTGTCAGTACGGTGCGGAAGATGGCGAGCCATGCGTGCAGCATTGTGGAACATCTGATGAGCCATAGGTCCGACGTTGGATGGTGGAGGGTGGCGATACCCAGCATGCGGAGCTTGAGGGTATGCATGGCCAGGCCTCGGCGGGCCGTACTGAGGAGCGTTGTATCCTCCTCGTGGTAGCATCGAGGGATGCGGTGGTTGCATTGGATGCTGTGGGTGCTGTGGGTGCATCATCTGCGGCATGCCCTGCTGCATCATTGGCGGGACTCCACCGCGAATTGAGCCTGTCCGGTAGTTGTACACGTTCGGATCGTAAGCTCCAGGAGAATTGGTGGCTGTACGAGGTGGTGGCCGGACATTCAAGTGCCGTGGGTCTTGAGCGTAGCCTCCAGGGTAGTGTCCGTAGTAACCACCATAGCCTTGCATTGAAGGCTGATGCGGCGGGCTAGCCATTGGAGCTCTGAGAGGCATGTTGTGTGAAACCACATGAGGGTACGTATCGCTGAGTGCTGGCGAAGGCGAACGATATCCTGGACGCTTCAACCTCGTCGGATACACGAATGGGCCCCGATTCTCTGGCATAGGCGGAACAGGACCTGGAGGTGGCCGAGATCCGTTGCGCGGCTCATGTCCTTGGCTCTTGAGGCTTGTAGCAGATCGATGTCTCGGGAGCTGCTGACTGGGCGCTGCGGACGTCATGGAGTACGAGCGAGGCTCGCGAGGGTTGTCTGGCGTTGGAGGCATTGTGTGCAGAGAAGGCTTTCCGAGATGAACGGGCGGGAGGGAAGGCGGCATGCTCTGCATGCTGGTGAGGGAGCCGCGTCTTTGGGTCGACTGAGCATCCCACTGGGAGCTAATGCGTGAAGCCTGAGATGGTGCGTAGCTGTGATTCGAGGTAGTGCCTGACATGTGCTGTGCAGATATTGAAGGTCTAGAAGCGTGTCCTCGTCGCTGGTGGGTGGCTCGCGGCATGGAAGGCAAGCGGGAGCTGTTGAAGGAGAGGGCACCAATGTCGCCAGTATCAGTAGAAGTCTTTAACATACTGAGGACGCCTGCGTTGGCCAATGTGTCGTTCGGAGGCATGCTTGGTGGTGGAGAGCGGACGGAGCGAGATGCTCCCGTCGCTCCAGAGACGTTGCTGGCTCTGCTGTTGCGTCCGCTAACGCTGGAAACGGGATCCGTGAAGGGCATTGTGCCGCCGATCGAAGCTTGTGTGTGAACGAGAGACCAAGACTGGCTATCCAAATGATCAGGCAGCCCAAGTGCCTGACGAGTAATGGAGTTGCTGTATGATGAAGCGAAGGAGAGTCAACAGAGCTGTGGACGGAGGAAGAGAGGAGGAAGAACGTACTTGGAGTTCCAGAAAGCGCTGCCACTGCATTGAGCCTGAGCCCGTCAACTGCCGCCTGCGTGATCATGAATGTGCCTGCTTATTGCTGTGTTGTTGAAGGAGCGCTGGTAGATCAGTAAAGCACTCATTGTCAAGAAGAAGGTACGCGGCCTCGGTGAAAAGAGCTGGAAAGAACGCTGAATGAGCCGAGCAGGCAATTGCAACACGCCAATCGCTACTACCCGTCAGACTCTTCTATACTTGACGATCACATGCGCGACACGGCGAGTTGAAAGTGAGATGCTTCCAAAGCCGGGCGTTCTGAGGGCGTAAAACGAAAGAGTGCTCACAAGCAGGCCTACTCAAATAAGCCTGAGACGTATTCTGATCCGGGTATCTCATTCTACCCATGCGCCAACACGCGCCTCCCATGCTTGTTTGTATACCGTCCCGTAGGCGCTTCCAGATAGACCAACCACCCACAACAAGTGCTCATCGTTTACTGAGCCGCTGCAGCTGCATGAGCCTCGCCAGCTGGATGTCCTTGGGCTTCTGGGGCCGTTGCGGCGTCAGTAGAAGGCTGACCTTCGCCGGTGTGGCTCTCAGTCGCGGGAATGCTGTCATTGTTTCCCTTCAACCATTGAGCCTCTTGCCCTGTGACGGAGCATTAGTATGCGGCCAAGCATTCGAAGATGAGTTCAACTTACATGGGCCATCATCACTCAATTGGCATCCTCCGGCACACTTGCACTTGCCGCCAAAATCGGTTGGCAGGTTCTCCGCAGGCACCTGGGCGAGGAGCTCCTTCTGGTAGCTGCCTCCCAGGATATGGATCTTGCTGACAGTAACGGGGTCGAGAAAACGCTTGACAACGGCAAAGACGCTGCTGAATCCCCATGGTGCGTTGACGAGGTAGAATTTGCCGAGTCGCTCAGGGTAATAGTCCTGGCTGATAGCCGATGCTCGTTGCACGTATCCGTACACTTGGCCGACCTTACCCAAGCCGACGCCCTTCAAGTCCATGATGGTGCAGCATGTCTCGAGGAGCTGACCGGCTTTCCGCGAGCAAGCAGGAAGACGCGGGTCGGAAAGCTTCTCGTACTCAACCACCAAGTTTTGCAGCATGCGCTCGTCCGTGGTGATGGTACGCATCTTGTCCAGATCGATCTTGCCCAGTTGTTCGATGTAGACGGGTCGTCCATCCTTATCCGTCTTGTGGTAGTATTGCGGGTAGTATGCAAACACCTGCGGCTTTTCCTTGTACTCAAATGTTTTCACGAGGTTGTCCACACCGCCGCCAAACTCCGCACGCCATTTCTCGCAATTGACGAACCTGTTCACCACAAGAATCAGTCACGGTTAACTTGCCCATTCCCGCTCTGCTGTCGTACATCTCCTTTGCCGCTTGTACGTTGAACTTGCGCGCTCTCAGAAAGCGAAGCATGGTCAGAGTATCGAGCCGTTTGCTGTAGCCCTCCTGCTCAAGGGTCATACGAAGCTGATGAACAGCGGCATCCTGCTCTTTGGTGGTGTGGCCCGGGTGGCCTGGCTTCGGATCTGGAGCGGTCGTAGGGAAATCATAGTGGTCGTATTTGGGATCGAGCTCCATGTGCGGGTTCGTGGCTGCGGCCGCCATGGTGGGCAATGAGTTTGCAAGCGTGGGAGGATGCGAAGATTGCTCGAGGGGATTATGTGCGAAGGTGTCGAGGAAGAACGCAGGTTATGGTAGATGTGTGGTGAGGTGTTGTTGGATCTCGACTCCTAAATATTGAATTCAGTATGGCGGGGACGTGGCAGCAGAAAAGCAGGGTCGTCGGGCACGGACGTCATGTCACAGGTGGCCACTTCATTGGTCGCTGACGGTGCTCGTGCCACACGCACTGGTGGTGCTCGTGCCACACGCACTCACTGGTGATGAGCAGAGAACACCACCACCTACAGAACATGTGAGAGCAGCACCGGAGTAGTGTACAAACTACAAACTACAATCGAAATGTCGGGTCGTAGTCGACCGGTAGATATGAGCTAATTGCCATGCGATGACACGAGTACGAGCCTAGCATCTCCTACAAGCCCAAGCTCCCGCCATTCGTCCATCCAAGTCCTCTTCACACTGCCCTGCATCGCACTCATGGCTGACATGTGGCCTTCCCCTTTCTCTCCACACACTACTCCAGACTCCGGACTGCACTCACGTCTGCAGACCACCAAGGACAATACCTGGATCGACCTCACCCACATCTCCGCCCAGCTGACCGAGCTGTGGAATGCCTCTCTTCGGGAAGCGATAGTCATGCGGATCCCCAGACTTGCAACCCTTCTGTCCCTTGACCTGAGAAGCCAAGCGCTTGAGCACCGCTTCGTCCACCTCCGTCGCATCTGACTGCCGGAGCATTGGCTTCTGCTCCCACTTATCGAGCACCTCCTGCACGAAATCATCTTCGAATCCTCTCCGTGCTTCGAATGAGACACTGCAGTCAGCCGGAATACGCTCCATGATGTGCTCCAGCATCCACACCTTCTCCACATCTGGCGTGCCCTTAGGCTCGACAATGCAGATCCGGATCTTCTTCAGCGCTGTCATATCCTGGATCTGTTTCCAGTGTACTCCGTCCATATCTCGCCGACGCATTTGGTGATACACCCTGTTCTCAAGCACAAGGACCAGTGATGTCAGCTTTGAGAGGACGGGATCCGGTAGTAATTCCTTCCTGATCATGGGATGATTCGTCATGCAGGCCTTGGCGCATATCATAACAGTGTTCTCCTGGTACATGATGCCAGCTGCTTCCTTGTGGATTTGCTTACAGGTCGCCAGTAGTAGCGGCCGACAGTGAGATTGTCGCACACTCTTTGCACTCCCTAGAAATGAGCGACCGCGGTGGGTGAGGCCAATGTAGCCCGGTGCTGGCGCAAGAAGCTCTCGGTAGACCAGATTGCGCATCTCGGCGGGCAGATCGAGGAATCTAAAAGTCATCTCATTTGGTTTGAGCACAGATGATTCCCCGTGACTGGCGGCCGCCAAGTTACCCATCTCTTTTTGCATCGAGCTCATGATAGCCTCTCTGACTTTTGCCTGGCTTGCTGAGTCTGGTTGTGGAGAGGATGAGGGTGGTAACAGCCGATGCTCCTTTTCAACATCCTCGAGAGCCTCGCGCGCTTCATGCACGAGACGAGTCAGCCCGTCACGCCTCCTGCCACCCAGAGAAGACTCAAGCTCATCAGTGATGGTAGAGTTCACGGCACCCCGGTAGAAAAGATCGATGGTATAGTTTGCGAGAACCCTTACGCCCTCTCGGTTGTTGACCAGGTCTTCCAGCCGCGCTCCAGCAATCAGCGTCTCTACCGCCTTCTGTACAAGCGGGTGGTCACGCGGTGTACGTAGGCGTAAAGGTCTTTCGTATTCCTCTTCGACCTCGTCAGAGTCACTTTCACTTTCTCGACTCTCCGGGGCGCCTTCGCGCTGGATCTGCCGCCACAGGTCCTTGTGGAAAGCCCAAAAGTGGACGCGCCAAGCGGGAATGTCGTCGTGGTATTCAGTAGATGGGTTCCCCCAGCAGCCTGGAGCCTCACAGCGGTATCCAAGGGGTCCTTTGCAAAGATCATCGCGGTAGTCTCGCGTAACAAAAATATCGATTTCGCTGTTCGCGTCGTCTTCGAGTTTCGCTGCGTGTTGCCCAGCTGATCCTGCGAGTCCAGCGTCCTCATTCCCTTCGTCCTTCTGCATCTCTGCATTGACAAGACGGCCGAAGGAAGCCTTTGTAAACGCAGCGATGTGGGGTGCGACATTCTCAGCCTTTTGCAGCTGCTCAAGCAAAGACGCAGTGTCCTCTGGCAATACGGACATCGCTCCTAGGACTTTGTCTTCAGAAATATCGATACTACTGAACAGGGCCGGTTTCTTCTTGCCAAGTCGTATCAATGCCTTGGCAAGGCGGTCGTATAAAGGGCAGCCTGCCACACTTGTCTTCAATCTGCATCCCTCTGCCGTACCAAAAGTCGATGATGGGGCTTGCTTGGAAGCTACATTGGTACTGCTCGTCTGCGATCCAAAGTTCGAAAAGGTCGTTGGAGTGCCGAGTCCTGGAGAGCCAAATTTTGGTGTTGTCATTCTACCAAACGCGAGTCGAGTTTGCTTGGTCTCTCCGGCAAATGGAATTGCGGCGAAAGCAGAAGAGCCAAATGGGCTGGAAGAAGAAGTAGGCCATGATGCAGGTCCAGCGTTTCTGGCGAAGGGCAAGGTCGTCTGCGACCACGCAACTTCATCAACATCGGCCGTGCTCGAGTGGGAGGATGCTTGAGCGCCATATGTGTTTGATGACGAGGTCGCGCCAGGCTCTCCTTTGGAAGGCGCAAATGGCTCGGATGGACCTATCGAGCCCCAGACGGGCGGCGCGCCCGTGAACTCGAACGGCATCCTTGGGCGTGCGGTCGTTAAGTCTCCGGACATTCGCATGTAGAAGTCGAAGTCGTGAAATTATATCTTGGAAACAAGCGAGGCGGGAGCTAAAACTTCGGCACCAGGTTCGTCCCGCAAACGGAGGGAAATCAAAGTTACACTAGGCTCGATTGGAAAGTTGCAGAAATGGAAGTGAATGAAAGATGTCAGTACCCAGCGGCGCGATGCTTTTCTTTACCTATTTTATTGAGCCTTTGCCCTTCACGTATCGACCGTCTCGCCATTCCCAAGCTTTCCATTTGTCTCTTTCGGGATCACCTTCAAGGAGAAATCAATGTGCTTCACGCCCTGGTGAATGCTTGACGAGCTGATGATGTCGATGTCGTCGCACACGTATTCCGCGACGTTCTCCTCCGTCAGACCGCCCGAGACTTCGATCAGTGCTCTCGCATTGGTGCCTCTTCCCCAACGATCTTTCAAACTCTTCGAAGCAATGCGGACGCCATCGGATGTGAAGTTGTCCAGCATGACCACATCAGCACCTGCTTCGATCGCGGTATTCGCCTCTTCCTCTGACTGACACTCCACTTCGACTTTCACCGCGAATCCCGCAGAAGCCTTTGCTGCAGCGACTGCAGTAGGGATCGAGCCTCCGCATGCCCAGACATGGTTGTCCTTCAGCATCGTCATGGCGCTGAGATCTTGTCTGTGCGGATCGCATCCACCGACCAACATCCCGTACTTCTCCACCAATCTGAAGCCGGGTGTCGTCTTCCTGGTCCCAGCCAATGCATTCTTATACCCCGCTTTCCTGAGCAGCGAAAGCAGAGAATGTGACTTTGTAGCAACTCCTGAACATCGCGCCAGAATATTGAGTGCAACGCGCTCGCCAAGCAGGACGTTCCGAACTGGCCCTCTCACTGTCGCGACTTGCTGCTTCTTTTCCAAGCCCACTCCATCGCCTTCTTTTACGTGCCACTCGACTGTGCAGTCGAGCTGTTTGAAGACCTCGTCGAAGAATGGTACGCCTGCTATAATGCCCTTGCTCTTGGCCAGAAGTCGCGCTTCGGCGGGACTGTCGCCAACAACGAAGCCGCCATAGTCGAAGCTAGGTGTGTCCTCTTCTAGCCACAAAGTGACGCTCTTCTTCCATGACGGCGGCAGGAGATGGGCTGGATTGCCGTGTCTTGGGGCGCCTTCGGTGATGGGCATCGTGTTCGATCGGTTGGATAGAGCTGGTACTTCTGCAATGCCGTGAAAGATAGGAGGGATGGTGGAGGAAACGTTTCTTACGCTTGCAGCAGTGTCAAAAGCTGCCTTGTTTACCTACAACTCGTGCTCGAGCATGTAGCTGAAGTCGATGATTACAACATTCCTCCGATGTCGTCGGCTGCAGAGAGTTTTGGCAGGGAGCACCGGGCCGAGGCCAACCGGTGTTCAGTGCCGAAGCCGGGCTTGGTCTCTTCTTTCACTTTGCAGTCGGTATCTAAATCAGCATCAGCATCAGTGATACTTACAGACTCAGACAGATCGAAATACGATCTTCACACAGCATTTCTGTTTCCATCTCTCTATTCACATCTCATACGCATGCGCGGGTGATCGACAAATTCATACGGCAGGTGGGTCTGCAGATGATGTCGATCTTGAGCTTGTCAAGACTTCATCTTCTTTCACAGCAATTACACGTAACCACACATACCTTGCGAATTGCATCCGTCTGGTCGCCGCACATAATCGACGCTCTGAGACTTTTGAACCCATGGTACCCGAGCATGAGCGGTCGAATTTTGAAACTTTCCAAGATTGCCTATCGACAAGCGTGATCCAGAAGCTAGCCCCATCCAGTGGCAAGAAGACGAAAAAGCGATCGATCAAGGGCAGGAAGAATGAGATCAAACCGGTAGTGAAAGTCGACGATGAGAATGGTCTCGACGACGCGACCGAGCTTGCGGACTTTGTCGAGGTTCGCGCCAGAGCTTGCAAGTTTCGCCTTCATCTTTGTTGACGAGGTTTTTAGTATCTAGCAGAGCAGATCTTTACCTCTCTTCCGAGTGTCCTTCGCACGCTGTCATATGCTCGAATACAGGAGGACGATTCGCTCAAGGTGACCTATCAAGTGCCGATGGAGTCAGCCTTGATCGAGGACCTGGTCGAACCATTGCCTCTTTCGATTTCAGACTCCCTCTGCTCCTACCACCTGATGGCCGATTCCACAGACCTGAATCGATTCCTCGAAGCTGTCTTCTCATCATACATTACCGCCGTTACATCGCCGCCGCCAGAGTACACGCCCGCGTTGACAGCAACTCGTCCCGATGGATGCGAAATTTGTGGGAGAGAGCATCTTCCTCTGACGTATCACCACCTTATTCCAAGACAGGTACATGCGAAGGTTGTCAAACGCGGCTGGCACAGTGAATGGGAATTGAACAAGGTTGCGTGGCTATGTCGAGCCTGTCATTCTTGTGTTCACAAGATCGCGTCCAATGAGGAGTTAGCGCGAGATTTGTATAGCGTGGACCTACTGCTGGACAGAGAGGATGTGCAGAAATGGGCGGCTTGGATAGGTCGAGTTCGATGGAAAGCAAAGTGAGTTTCCACAAAGTCGCATAGGGTCCAAGTCTCTCGCAGCGGCAAGTTGAAGCGGAGGATCGCGGCACGAATCGTTGATGAATTAAGCATGCATTCGGCTCTCGAGAGGATAATTTTTGTCGCGTGGCTTGCAGGGCTGAGTGGAAATTCGTGGCTGCTGTGGCTGTTGCCGCTCGGAAGCCCATTGGCACAGGTGTGCATGCATATGGTTATTAATTCATGCTATTGGTTCACTCCGCGTCCTTTGCAAACACAGAGCTCAATTCGAACAAGTCTTTTTGGAAAGGAGGATTCAGAGTTCCGTTGGCAATCTTGATTCTGGCAGCTGATCATCAGAATTTGACTCGTTGATGGTTTGACTAGGCAAGTGGGATTTACCGGCCTTGCAGTGACGACGGTCGAGTATGACATGGACATGTTGCAGTCGTACTTCCTGCATCTTAACCGCGAAGGTGCGACTCGTTTCTTGACAGCTTTGCGACTGAGAAAGGAAATGCGAGTCACTAGGAGAGACTCGTCTTACTAGGGACGTGGCGCAGAGAATATATCGTGGTTCATTGCAGTCAGAACATGTCGAAGCTGTAACCTCTGTGACGCACACAGCGTGCGATGTTGCAGTGAACACCCCAGAAAATCGTGACGTGAGACACACCGCCATGCCTCTGCCACATGAAGACGCATGGGCTGGTTTCGCGAAGAGTTGGGCAAGAGTCGGGACAGCCACAGGGACGCTAATGGGGACTCCTTGGGGCTTATAACGCCGAATATTGGCGACAGCGTCGAGGTCATCCTGCACGTTCACCAAGCCACGGAGGTGGATGACAGAGTCTCGCACTCTCCGCGGCGAGGTCGCAGCACGTGGCATGTAATGGGGATGATTACCAAGGACGGCAGAGGAGTCAGTGGGAAGTTAAGGAGCCGAAGTGCAGGTGCAGTAGGGCATTGGGTGTGTAAGGCTGCATGCTAACGGACAAGCGTGCCAGCGGTCTGCATGGCTCTGCATGCTGTGGGCTGTGGCTTCGGCGAGGCCGTGAGAGCATTCGTGCGTGGGGATTGTGATGCGCAGAGACTCGTGAGGACACGACGGTGTCATGGCAGAGCTGGAGGGTGAACAGCGTCGAAGATGGTGATGGAAGCAGCCATGATAGGAGGCACGGGTGTGTGGGTGTTGTTGGGATGAAGAGAACAAGAGAGAACCTGGAAGATCTGGAACGCTCCCAAGGATCTGGACTGGGACGGGAGCACGGACCTTATGTGTGGGGTCGAGGGGACAGCGTGACTTCCACTGACGACCCGACGCCTCTCTGTTGGTTTTTCCCCACTACTACCGCACGCGCATCTGTTAGAGCATCGCCGCCTTGTACCCGCGACCGACCGGCGACACCTTACGCTACACAATCTACCTAGTACACCCCCCGACACACGCTGTACGGACCGCGGCTGCTCCCGTGGCCGCACCGCACCCCTACTCAGCCTCGACCTCCTCGTAGCACTACCGTCATCCGCACTAAACCTGTCGAAGGCGCTTCCATACCATCTCCCGAACGACCCCGCCTGACTCCCACGCGCGCTATCCGTCTGCGAGCACAAATAACTATCAGCGATTTCGCCCATCGGCTTCTCCTCATCCATCGTCAGCATCGGCCTTGAGCCGACCAAGCCGAAGAACCTCCCTTTGAACACCAACATCCCACAACGCAGAACTCCTGCCTACATCATGTCCTACTATCCAGGCCAAGGCTACCACAACCAATATCCTCCTCCGCAGCAATACGGTCCTCCGAATGGCTACGGTGCTCCTCCTCCTCCGTAAGCATTTATACTCGTTTCCGACGCGTCAAGTAGCAACCAAGACCTGACAGTGTGTCGATAGACAATATGGCGGTCCTTCGCCGCAACCAGGGTGGAACGGCGGCTACGCTCCCCCTCCAGCGCCGGGCTACGGCCAACCTCCTCCAAACTACGGCCATTCTCCTCAACCTCCGATGAACGCCGGCTATCCACCTCCGCAGCAGTACCAGCAACCGCCGCCTCAGCAAGGTGGTTACGGACGCCCTCCACCACCACCTACATCACAGCAGGGCTTCGGCCACGGTGCTCCTCAGGGTTATACTTTCCAGTATTCGAATTGCACGGGACGCCGGAAAGCATTATTGATCGGCATCAATTACTTCGGACAACGAGGCCAGCTGCGAGGATGTATCAACGATGTGAAGAACATGTCATCGTATTTGAACGGGCACTTTGGCTACAAAAGAGAAGACATGGTTATCTTGACAGACGACCAGCAAAATCCCATGAGTCAGCCAACTAAAGCCAACCTCCTTAGAGCCATGCATTGGTTGGTGAAAGACGCCAGACCTAACGATTCCTTGTTCTTCCACTACTCTGGCCACGGCGGTCAGACCAAGGATTTGGATGGCGACGAGGAGGACGGATACGATGAGGTCATCTACCCCGTTGACTTCCGACAGGCTGGACATATTGTTGACGATGAGATGCACCGTATCATGTGAGTTCCATGGCACACGAAGAGTCACGTACACG
The DNA here is from genome assembly GCA_963674455.1 of Lecanosticta acicola. NCBI lineage: Eukaryota > Fungi > Ascomycota > Dothideomycetes > Mycosphaerellales > Mycosphaerellaceae > Lecanosticta > Lecanosticta acicola. The sequence continues at coordinate 24,075 of CAVMBE010000022.1, read as the reverse complement.
ACTGACGTCGCTAGGGTACAATCGCTTCAGCCCGGTGTGAGATTGACGGCAATCTTCGACTCTTGTCATTCCGGTTCAGCACTCGACCTCCCATACATCTACTCCACCCAAGGTGTCCTCAAAGAGCCAAACCTTGCCAAGGAAGCTGGACAAGGCCTGCTCAGCATTGTCTCATCATACGCCCGTGGCGATATGGGAGGTATTGCCTCTACCGCCATGGGTCTCTTCAAGAAGGCTACTAGTGGTGGCGACACTTACGAGCGCAACCTGCGCACAAAGACTAGTCCGGCGGATGTCATCATGTGGAGTGGCAGCAAGGACAGCCAAACATCGTATGTGGACCCACGTTTTGCTGACGAATCCGATATGTCGCTCCCTGAGCCTGTGATGGCTGCTCCGTGCTGGCAACCTTCATGGCAGCACAGCAGTGTTCAGGGACAAATCTTTGCGTGATGTTGATGCGAGAGCTCCTGTGATGCATATGAGCGTGGCGTTGGTGGCGTTTGCTGAGCTTTATAAGCTCTGGCACAAGTCGCAGTATTGTGTTTAGTGTAGCGTACACTTTCTGACGTCCCTCCGCCTTGAGGAGCCCTACGTGGCGGCCTCAAGGGGGAGGGACGATGAGTTGCGTTGGCACTATCGCATGACGCCACGACAGGAGCTCTCGCCGGTCACTTCAAGCGATATGAAAGTGCACGTGCTGACACATTATATTCTTAGGGCCGATGCCAGCATCGCAGGACAAGCTACCGGCGCCATGTCGTGGGCGTTTATTACGGCTCTTAAGAAGAACCCACAACAGAGCTACGTGCAGCTTCTCAACAGCATTCGCGATGAGCTTCAAGCGAAGTACTCTCAGAAACCGCAGTTGAGCTGCAGTCATCCTCTTGGTACGCATCCTCCCCATTGGCTGCCAATGCGTTGTCGAGGCTAACTTTGTCGACAGATACGAATTTGTTATATGTGATGTAAATACCCGTCCGGCGTTGGATACGTTGGGCAACGAAAAGCAAAGACAGGATAGACAGGATGCGATTGTAATCATGATGGGATGAATGGGTCATGCATCGGGAAGAAATTGCGGTAATGAAGTTGCTGATGTTGTGGGTACCAGCGTCTTTTGGGAATTGCGTCGTCACAGGGACAGTCAAGGCGTTTGCATTGAACGTAGTCGGCACTCTTCTCTAACGCTTCGGGCCTGAGGCTTCAAAACGCCGGTAAAAAGTTCAGCTGGGCGGAACATTCCACCTCGCTCCTACTCTCCACTCAAGTTGCTGTCCACATCGACTGCGCCATCGTCCATAGTCTCGGGCAATGATCCCTGGCTTCAAAGACATCACCTATTCCAAGAGAAGAGACTCTGCTGAGCGAATGGCTCAGCGCGAATTGCTGAGGTCAGCTGCTTGGTCGCAGTGTCCTAACCAGATACCTTCTTTTATGACTGCCAACGCCCGACGAGAGAAGCCTCGTAACTGAGCCCGGTCTCTCTGATGAGCACATCCAAGACGTTCGCCAAGCATTTCTACTGAGACTACTCTGAGCTGACAACGCCAGCGTTGGAACTCACTCTTTGGCCTCTGTCTCGATATGTGCGTGGAAAGGCCTCACAATCGGTCGAGCGATTTCACGACAGGCCTACTGAGCACAAAGAGCGATTCAACAGCTACTCAAACAATCATGAAAAGTCGACGGTTGTGAGCAGTCGCTGCGAGGACAAGAAGTATAATCACGGCCCGACGGCGTGACATGACCGAAGCCAATCCTCCTCCTGAAACTTCGGACGCCGGCAATGTCGTCTTCTGATAGCTGAGTCCCCAGAATCAATGATGACCCTTAGTGTCTTCCTTGCTGGCCAAGAATGCTTTCCAGAGACCATGTCATCATCACCTGATGTGGCGCCAATACGCGATATCAATTCGCAGTCAAGACGCTGCTTGTTCATGCCATCTTGACCAACGATAAGGGCTTCAACTCGGCGTCCCCAAGATGCCGAGAACAAAAATTGAACAAGGGATAGTTACCGCAGACGCAACCATGTGGCTTTGTTCGCGACAAGAGAAGCGGATGCCATGGCGTTGGTCTTGGGTGGTGGTCAATGAGTACCTGGATGCGCCGGCTTAGCACGCAGCTCACCCTCGCAGCACGGCGTCAGCAATCATATCCATCACCTTGAGGATCCTCGTACATTCTACGAGGGGAGCAGTTCACCATTTTCAACTTTGTGTTTCCATACGACGCGCAGCCTTGCTGAAGATGGAGTTCTCCCACACAGCATCTTCTTGCCTCCTTGATAGCATCGCCGCTCTCGTACAAGAGCTCACGGACTATACTGAGACCGCAGTCGGTCCTCAGCCCGAAGGTGGAGATTATCAATAAGCAAACCAAAGCCCTCTTGGCTGAGAAGACCTTCCCTTTCCTTTCACTTGGTGGGACCAGAAGCCACGACCGCCAAACCACGCACATGGAACATCGGAACAAGACCCGTCGCGTCGAGGTTATGGAGGACACCAGCCCCATCCCGAATAATGCTCGAAGATTAAAGACCCGTCTATAGGACTTTCACTTCCTCATCTCGAAGAATACGTATCGGAACGCGGTAAGCTGCCACTTCCGGCCAGCTGTACGGACCAGCCATCTTTCTGCGTGACGTGACGGTCCTGGAAAAGTCCCCTTCCCCTCAGGCTGTATCAACGGACGCGACAACGCTCAAGATACCCAGCTGCCGGGGTCCTCTGCGGGATGCATGCTCGGGGACTGTTCGGGAGCGATGGCTGGCGTCTGAATGGGATGATACTGGATGTCGTGGCAAGGACCTAGATCTCTCTGACATCAAACAGTTGGAGGGCGGAGATGAGGCTTCGTCATACAGGACGCTCTCGCCCATTCATTCATTGGTGCTGAAAGACTTTGATTGTAACAGATCTCCTCGCCGACGACAACAACGACACCGTACCGTAGCCAACAGCTCCAGCGGCGCGGGTTTCGGCGCATATCACTACAAACGTCCATGATCCTGGCTCGAACAGGATTCGGTCCACTCAGGCTGAGTCAAGAGAACATATGGTCATCTTAAATTCCGTGAGTATTTCCTGACGGCCCAGATGACGCTGGATAGACGACACATTGTGATACTCTAGGGGAATGGTTTCACACCTCTCTGCGTACGAGTGATCGATGATGGAAGGGGCTGAAGACTTCGCTATCGGTGCTTCGAACATGGAGCACTTAGCTGCGAGTGCGAATACCTGGCTCATCGCCGCTACGGGAATCGTTGCGCTGTCGTACGTCTTGTAGAGAAACGAGCAGCGCACTTATGTGAGCCTGTCATGGTTCGGGAAACGTTTCATAGCGCATAGCGAGGCGTAAATGCCGCAAACATTCACTGTAATGTATGGTTCAATCGTTAGATTTCAATCACTCGCCTATCGTCTTGTGCTGCAAGTCGGTACAAAACCTCTTCACCAATCAACCATCAAGAGCCTCCTTCATCGCTTTCCACCCACCAGCTTCCCAAGGCGCCAAGAAAACCGCCCTCTGCGCATCGCCTACAGTGCCAACACCCGCATGTGCGCGTGCCAGCTCAAAAGCTTCCATGCTCCCATGCGGCGGCACAGAAGCTGACGCCGTCTTCAACACCATTTCCGCAGCATATGGCTCCCCGGAGGCTTCCGCCAACCGTGCCCAAGCTTGCGGATGATCTGGTTTCAGCATAATAGCAGCACGAGCCTCTGTAGCCTCATCTCCATCCCCAACAAGAGAAGCAAGAGCAGACAAGAGGTTTTCGACGCCGTCGAGGTCCAGACGGGAAATGTCGTCCTTCGTCCGAATGCTGAGAAGGTCGTCTCGGACCGCGAGACACGTATCCTGATCGTCTTCCAGCGCGGCAATGGTTCCGAGAAGGGCGACGGCACCAACATGCTGCGGGTAGCGTTCTACGCATTCGAAGAGCTGGTCTCTTGCTACACTCTTTTCCTCTTTTCCGCCTTCAGCCCAAAGTACTTTCACTAGCGAGCACACGACGTCGGGATCGTTTTCGCTTTCGAGAAGAGCGGCTTTGAACATGGAGATACTCTCGGCGATTTGTTGCAGATTGTATTGTGCTAGACCAGCGGTAAGGTGAGCAGAGAGACGTAGCTTCCCCCTCGCCTCTGTGTCTAAGCCGCTACTATCGGCGTCAGATGAGAGATCGAGGGCTGTCTCTGCATTCTCGCTTGCCCCAGAGAAGGATGAAGCTGCGAGTTGGTTGCGGGAAAGGTCCGATTTTGCTAGTGCGAATCGAGCAAGTGAAGCCAGTGATTCCGACGCTTCGTATTCTGCCTCTGCGGTGCTGCATAGCTCGGTGAGAGTCTCGATGGCTGCGATGTGGTTGCCCACCCGTTCCAGATAGAGGGCGGCCAGATGACGGAAAGGAAGATCCTCCGGAAGCTGTGCGCGGAGCTGCTCCAAAGCAAAAATAGGCTGGATGAGCTTTGTACGGTCGTTCGAAGCGGATGGAGAGCCTAACAGATGGTCGAAGCTGGAGACGGCGTACTGACGCTTGACGAGGAAAGATGCAGAGTCTGAAATCTCAAAGGCATGCGTGAAGTGGTTCAGGGCCTCTTGAGTGTTCCCGACCTGCAGTGCGATAAGTCCCTCTCCAAGCCAAGCATGGGCGTAATCTGGATCGGTGCTCTGCGCTCTGCTGAAAGCCTGATGTGCGAGCTCATTGTCATTCTGTAGCAGATAGAGTACACCAAGGTTCACCCAGACCTTGGCGTTCAACTCGTTGAGATGCAGTGAACGAACAAAGGCGTGTTGTGCGACCTTAGGGTTGAGCGTGGTGGTGACAACACCGAGGGCGTTCCAGAACTCATAGTTGCCTGCTTCGAGCTCGATGGCACGCTTGAAACACTTCACGGCAGCAGTGAGGTGCCTCTTGCCGACTTTCGCATCATGGCAGGCGTAAACTCGTTGCTCCGCCCATCCGAGGTTGTACCAAGCCACCGCCTGGGCATGGATATCGTGCGAGGTTGAATGGATTGCTCGCTTACAAGACAATAGGGCCGCAACCAATGGTTTTTGAAGGATTGTACCATTTTTCTCATCGAGATCATCGAGTGAGACGCCATCGGCTTCAGAAAGGGGATCATAGGTCTCCGCGGTAGCAGAAGTCCTTAGCAGCTGCCTCACTTCTTCAATCGGGAATCGAGTGGTACCGCTCTGAATGAAGGAGAAAGTAGAACATGCATCGCCGACCGCCTTCCACAAATTGAAAGCGCTTGGGTTGTCTTGCACGATCTTTCCCGCAGTAACGATGGCGTCCTTAGCGTTGTCGACAGCCTGACCGAACATACCGGTCTCCACACATCTGGCAGCATGCTCGATGTAAGTCTGCATCAGGGACATCAACACACCGAACTCGCTCGGCCGCTCATGCAATACTGATCTCAGGCCCTCGGCAGCCTCGCCAAAGTCTCCCAATTCTCTGCGGACATTTGCAAGCATGTACTTAGCAAACCAAGTCTCACCAGTGACCTTCATCTCTACGCCATCGTGCGGGTCAAGGGCGTAATTGAAAGTCCGAAGGGCAGAGTTGTATCTGCCGGAGTTGTGATAGCTCTCACCGAGGCCAACGTAGGACTGATAATCATCAGGACTGATCCGCAGGGCAGCAAGAAATGAAACGATGGCTTGCTGGTACTCTTGTTTGTTCATGTGAACCACACCAAGAGCTGAGTAAGGCCAGCTGATACCTTTCTTCTTCGACCCTGGTGGTGGTCTGGCCCGCCCAGAGTCGACTACACGCTGCGCAATAACTTCGACGATGTCCCAGTCACCTTGATCGGCGAATGATCTTGCAAGTCGTTGAGCTGCTTCCACCTCTGCTGTTGAGAGTTCAAAAGCTTTCTGGAAACATTGCCTTGCGCGCTTCCTGTCCTTGGCATACTCTGCGTAGTACAAGCCAAGGCTGGTATACGCAGGTGCAAAATTGACATTCGTCTTGATGGCAGCCAAGAAACGACTGTATGCGCCATTGCGGTCCTTTCGTGCTGTTTTCGATGTGTCTGTCTCCCACATGCATATGCCGATTCTGTACAGCGTCTGGGCTCGGAGATCTCTAGTTCGTGGATCGTCGGCCTTGATCAACTGGAGGAAGTCTTCTAGCTCTTTCATGGCTTGTTGGTAATCACTGCTCAGCGCCCTACACCAAGCAAGTTCTGTGCCAACACGCACTTTGCCTTTGTCCTCAGCAAGAGCTCGCTCGAAGAAGTCGATAGCATCCTGATAGTCTTCTATCTCCTCGAAGATCAGTCCAAGTCCGATCAATGCAGGTGTGAATTTCGGTTTTCGTTGGAGGATGTCCTCGAAAAGTCGCCGCGCTTCGGCGTGATTCCTTGGTGCTTGGTAGTGGACCAGTGTGGTTCCCAAGACCGAATTGAGCGCATCTATTGTATTTTGGAAGCTCATGCTGAGCCTGTTCGACTCGTTCTGCACAGCTTTCATACCCGCTCTGGCTGTATCTACAGCGTTCTGGTGCTCCTCGAGATGTAGAAAGTATTCACTGACAAGCCGATGACCAAGCGGAGATGATTCGGCGTCTGAGAGACCATCAGTGAGCAATAATAGACGGTCTTCCGGGCTGAGTTGCTCGGCTTCTTTTGCATCATCTCCCTCCGCTTTCGGAGGCGGTGGGAACGGAGACAGTTCACAGTTGATCCAACCTCGAAGTGTCTTGCCCAGGCCACTTTCAGGGAACAGCTCGATATACTCCCGTAGAATGTTGGCATCCAACTCTCTCAGGTCTTCGACGTCTCTTGTTTCCAGAACCAAATCCCAAGCCATGAGGAAGGGGTGGTGTATAATGACCATGCCTTCAGCAAGGTCAAGAACTTGATTGAGCTTGGACGACTTCTGCTCCATGGGTAACACGACGAGAACATCGTACGCCCTCTGAAGCAGCTTCTCCTCGTACTGTCGTCGAACTCCGTCGTCGTTTGACCAATCGATGACATTTTGGTAAAGCGTTTCCAGATCGCTACTTCCAAAGACTTCTCTTTTGACCTCGAGCGTGACCTGGCCTACTTTCGACCCAATACGAGTACGCCGATTGTTGATTTCCTTCTTGATGCGCTGCTCCTCTTCGGCTTCAGTGATCTCTGAAAGCCGGACGTACGTGTTGGCAGGATGTGGTAATCGACCTTCTAAGAAATCGTAGATTGTGCTGCCAGGTAGCAACACACGATACACGTTTTTGATCTGAGCTTTACTGCCATGTTGCTTGGTGACGGCAACTAGCTTATCTATCGTGGTCTGACAACGATGCTTATCATCAGCAGCAGCAAAGAATTCAGCAAGCTTGACAGCTGCTTCAAGATACTCGTCGAGGTTCTTTGAGTTTTGGGCCAGGGCTTCGTAGACGCTACACAGACCTTGCCACGCCTGCGAGTCGTCAGGCTTGGCGTTTGCGGCGGAACGGTATGTCTGGGCGGCGTCGTCCAATTTCCCCTGCTTCTCAAGCGCTCGGCCAAGGAAGAGCTTTGCAAAGTGGTTTTGAGGGTCCGATGATAGCACCGATTGGGCCTCTTCTATCGCCCGGTCATATTGCTGATTGTCGAGTGCAGTCTTGGCCGCTTTGAGGCCGGCTTTGGCGGCCATGTCTGCTCATCGATATTCCATTCGGGATTTTCGCGTCAAGAGTATCTCCAAGCGAAAAGAGCAAGCGCTTTCTCCGGTGAAGCGCGTCGTTGGTGTTGTTTGCAGATGGTCTTTCACAAGCTTCGCATCGTTGATGCTGTGAATATTTAGATATGATGTTTACCCCATTGTTACCTTACTAAGCGCGCTTGCCACGCTAGCGCCGACGAAATTACCCGGCAAACCCGGGTCATGAATCCGGACTATCGGAGTCCTACTTCCTCTTCCTTCCTGACCACCCGTCCACCATCGGGCAAGTATAGACAGCGATCGCTACAAGTGCACTACTGGCAGCATGGCCACTGAACTGACGGACTTTACAGACTTCACACAAGACCGTCATGGCCCTGATAACGACGCACGCCGTGAGCCGGAGACAGGCAGCTCAATCACATACTCCCGGCTACCTCCCGCAGACGGCGGGAGGCAAGCGTGGACTTTTCTCGCCGCCAGCTTCGTGCTGGAAGGAATCGTATGGGGTCTGCCGTTCTCCTTCGGTGTCTTCCAAGTCTACTACACTTCCCACGAACCGTTCGCTAGCCAGAGCAGCAGCATCGCTGCCATCGGCACAACAGCGACAGGAGTTGCCTACTTCTCTAGCCCTTTCCTCAGCATTGCCTTGCAGCGCTGGCCATGGACCCGGAGACCAGCCATGGTACTTGGACTCGTCATCATGGCCGTCGGTCTTGCCGCTGCTTCCTTCTGCAATTCCGTACTCGGGCTCATCGCCACGCAAGGCGTTGTATACGGAATAGGCAGCATCCTGCTCTATTTTCCCGCAAATCTATTCCTTGATGAGTGGTTTGTGGCACGCAAAGGCCTGGCTTTCGGAACCATGTGGGCGGGAACGGGATGTGCAGGTGTTATTGTGCCCTTCGTCATGGAGTGGTTGCTCGGAAAGTATGGCTTCAGGATCGCCCTGAGAGTCTGGGTTGTGGTCACGGTCAGTAGTCCTGGGCACTCGAATGCCCACTTTGAGAAGCTAACCATCGGGACTAGCTTGTCGTCGCCACACCGTGCTTATTCCTCGTAAAGCCTCGCTTGCCCGTAACAACCGCAAACGCGTTGCGGCCTCAGGATTTCGCTTTCTTCAAGAGAGTACCATTCTGGATCTTCATGTTCGGCAATATTGCATACTCCCTCGGCATCTTCTTACCTTCGCTTTGGATGCCGTCCTATGCGGCTGCGACGGGACTACCAGCCTACGCTGGGCCTCTGAGCTTGGCTTTCTACAACGGAGGTTACTCCTTGGGCGGTATCTTTTTGGGACATGTCGCAGACCGTGTTTCTCACATCTCCATTGTAATCTCCATAACTGCAATTGGGTCGACGCTCGCTGCTTTTGTCTTGTGGGGCTTTGCAATGTCGCAAGGAATGCTCTACTGCTTTGCTATCCTTTGGGGCATCTTTGGTGGTGGAAACAACGCTACCTGGCCCGGATCTGCTTGTGCAATGAATAGGCATGATCCAGCCAACGGAGTCGATACTGGCACCTTCATAGGACTCATGGCTGCAGGAAGAGGCATTGGTGGTATCATCAGCGGACCGCTGAGTGAGAAGTTGCTACACCTTGGTTGGCATGTTCCTGGAAAGTTCGCATACGGTACCTCTTACGGTATTCTGGTGATCTTCTGCGGCGTTAGTGCGACCTTTGGAGGCGCTGCCTGCGTTGGGCGACTGCTCAAGCTGTTGTGAACGATTTTATCTTGGTAGGTGAGAGCCCTGGGGCTCCAAGCTCACGGCCATCTTCTTGGGCGAGATGCAATGTGAGTAACATAAAGCGTTGGAGCGATAGTTGACAATAACTCGCGGTTTGCAATTTCAAGACTGCATTACTAACGCCATCCAGTACCTCGCTCAAATCGTACTCGTCTTCATCGCTTTCCAGCGGACCGGATGGATAGGCATTATTTCATGGGAAAGAATGAGACCTCCGGCTCGTCGTATAGTGATGTGCCGTTGATACGGTGACGCTTCGCAACCAAAATCAGCTTTCAAGGACCGGGATCGAGCGGTGAGGACATACCTTGTGAATGCCTCTCTTTGCACCCTTGCGATGGCGCGCTCCAGGTCTTGAGCGGTGAGCTCCGCTGACTCTTCCCTCTCTCTCAGATCTCTCTGGCGATCTGATACGGCGAGCAGCATGTGGTGAAGGGCTATATCTTCATCGAAATTTGCAGCTTGCCATAGCGTTTCCAGCCTGACAAGGAAAAGTCGAGTCTGAGCGCTCGGCTTCTGCAGAACAGTGACTCCGGTGCGCGAATCGACGGTAAACGCATCTCTGGGCATCAACCCCGCGGGAATGAGACTGAGATATAGCTGGACTCGAAATGATTCGATTTGGTCGTTGATCTGCTGCGACTGTGCGTCGGTATAGGCTGAATCTCGTCTCTGAGGATTCGAGAGTCCGAATCGCTGGAATTGTTTGCCCAGATCTTCGAAGTCTACCTCCGAAGGCGTCGTCGATTCTGATGTGGAGGAGACGCCTGAGCGCCTGGAGACCAGGGGTGGATATGCTGAATATGATCCCATATCGGACGAAGATTGCCAGCACCAAGCACTTGCGTTTGGTATAGAATTCGAAGAACGTGGAACACTGAAAGCTGAGCGCTGATGTCTCTTTTGACCGTATAGTATCCAAAGCGACGTATCGATGTAGCGCGAGCGACCACCGAAAGGCAACCTAAGCACAGCAAATCTACGATCGCAGCCGTCGGGAGTTCTCCGGAAGTTTACAGCCCTTCAACAACAGCAAGGTAAGTGGAAACGCAGCAGGTAGCACACATCAAGCGATCCGTGTAGCATTTCTCGATCAACAGCTTTTCGACGCGGACATGCGCAGTACGACGTCTCACGCGATAGATAAAATGCACATGTCGTGCTGCGAAGACGTATCGTCATTCTGACCAGAGTGGATGATGCTAAACCACGAGCCGTGAGAACCCCTGCCGCCTGTAATCTCTACGATCGGCCCAATGGATTGGTACGGCCCCCGTTCATCTGCACACCTGTTGGTACTTGGCACATGGTGCCGGAGACTTTCACGTGCGTTGACACTTGCCTCTTGGGGTCTCCTGCAGGCTCCATGAACCCTTCTACGCACTTGTAGAACTCACTTGTCAGGATGCCGACATGAGCACTGAGGGCTTGCTCCGGAGTTTCCGGGGTTTTGCGGGGTTCCATCCCCAGGTGCTGCATTGTGAGATGTTGGGAAACCTAATAACTTTCTGTTCAACATGCAGATTGCAGTCGGCTGATGTTGCTTCAGAGAGCCGGTTGTGGACTCCGAGTTTGGTTTGGAAATCCAAAGCAAGATCGAGTCCTCTCACGCAGCTTGATATCGTGAGCTTTCGGGTTCGTGATCGAATGGAGATGGAGAACGATAAGATAGGCTGTGGTACGGAAGTACTCCAGCGGATGGGTCCACCCTGAAGCGCTCGACATCCGACTTGGCGCCGCGACACTTGTAACACCACCTTGATGGAGCCGAACACATGCAAAGGGCGCTAAGGTTGTGTTTGAAGCCAAATTATACCGTGACCTCACATTGTTGTGGAGAAAAATCGGCCTGACAAGAGCCTGTATGAACTTCATCTCTTCCTGTCTTCTGTATCATGACATGTCTCTTGGATTCTGTCTCTCTCGCATCTCTTCATGTATGCACACCCCATTTCCCGACCATCTCCATGGCACCCTTCCCTCCCTCCGCTAGCACTCCGTCTTGATCCCGCAGAGCCCCGGCCACGCACCTCCATCCATCTCTCCCGCCGCCCCACGAAAGGACTTGCTCCCTGAAGAGCTGTCCGGCCTCAGGATCGACAGCGCCGCCCGCTTTCCGTTGGAACACATCCCGCCAAATCTTGCCCGCAATAGCCCGATCAAACAAGTAAGAATAATAAGTCGCTCCATAGCCAAACAAATGTCCAAAGAAACCTTGCCAGCTCGTCCCAGGAGGCTCTGGAGCAGACGAATACCTGTTCCATACCTCGTGGTAGACTTTGGTACTGGCTCCGATAGATTCTTCAGGCCAAGAAAGTGGAATGGAAGAGTGATACCGCTGATCTAGCATCCCCAAGAGGATTTGTGATTCAGTTTCAGCGCCTTGCATCCTGCGGTCGATCTCGACACGCTCTTGCACTCGTGCTGGATCCAGCGGGGCGTCGGTTTCCCAATGCCTTGCGTACAAGGCAAGAACTTCAGGTGCAGCGGCGAAGTTCTCCATTAAAACAGAGGGGAGCTCTGCAAAATCGGTGGCACAGCGCGTACCACTGACGTTTTGCAGTGCAGTACGTCCGCAGATTGAATGCACCGCGTGACCCATTTCGTGGAAAAGAGTGGTGAGTTCACGGAAAGTGAGGAGAGTAGGACGTTTCGAGCCTTGTGGGGGAAGAGAGAAGTCGCAGATTAGAGCGATGGTTGGTAGTTGGTAGAGTGCGTTGCGATCACGGGGGTTGAAGTTTGTTGCCAATCCATCATTGACGGCTTCCTGAGCCGTAGCAAAGGGCGAAGAAGGTTGAGAAGAGATATGTGCCGCTTCTTGCATTTCTTCCTCGCTGATACGACGGGAGCAGCGAAGCGTGAAATGGGCAGGGTTGGGACTCTTTCCGGGTCGCTCAAAAAGGTCGCAATAGAGCACTGCGATGTGGCCGCTGTGATCGTCAATGACATCAAGTCGTCGCACGTCTTCGTTCCAGGTCTCGCCGGGCAAAGTCTCACGAGGGACGAGACGGATCCCATATAGTCTGTGGAACAGGCGAGACAGACCTTGGAAGACGGTGCCGAGTGAAAAGTACGCACTTAAGAAGTCCGACGTCCTTGCTTTGGACCGCATTGAATTCATCAGTCGCGCGGTGTAGTAGTCTCTGTCCCAAGCGTTCAACTTATCTGGAAAGTTCCCGTGATGGGCATCTCCTTTCTTCAGATCAAGCAATTCCTTAAGCTCCTCCCGTACACGCGGCGCATTGACTTGCGCCAGTCCGTCCAGGAATGAAGTGACAGCTTCAGGAGTCTTGGCCATCTTATCTGTCAAGGTCATGTGTGCAAAAGTATCATAGTTCGATAGCTTTGCAAGCTCGGCCCGCCTTTTAAGTAGCCGTTCCAGACGATGAATATTGTCTGGTGAGGAAGTTCTCTGTGCCAGATAGATCTCCTGCCTCACATCGGGATCTTCGACGGTCCGTACTGCAAGTGTAGCCGGCATGCCTTCCATTGGTAGCGTAACATTTCCCCATCTCGTCAATTGCTTCACAAATACAGGATCCATGCCTTTCATCTTACTGCTTTCGAATTGCAGATACGGCTTCTCAGGTGCCATCTTATCCACAAACTCGTTACCAACCTCCGCAATCTCATCTGATAGCGTGACAAAGGCGTTCCGCTCTTGTTCCGGCAATTCGATGGCGGACTTGGAGAAGTCACGAATCAAGATGTCTGCCACAGTCTTCTCTTCCACACTCCAAGATGCCTCCACTTCTGGCATCGATGCCGCTTTTTGCAGTTGATCGTTCAATCCACTTGTAGTGTTCAACACATTCATGTATTGAAACATGGTTGCATAGGCTTGCGTGGCAGCAGCTTGTATCCGTCTATCCGGGTGAACGGATCGAATGAAGTCGCTGAGGTCGATGACTCGACATAGTAAGTCACTCAGTCGATCCAGATCTGCCGTTATCCTCTTGTATTCCTCAACTGTCTTATACTCCAGCACCTGCGCCACGATCTTCTGACATTTCTGCAAGGTAACATTCGCGAAGTCTGCGAAGCCTTCTGGCTTCGATAGATACCGATTCTGTAAAAGTCCTGCGTTCTTGCCGCCGTAGTGGTATTTTGCTTTTGAGGAGAAGTCCTTCCAGAAGTCGGAGGAATCGAATATCTGTCGGAGGGTTCTATCGTCGTGACTCGAAACGCCGGGACTGGGATGGTAGGCGGCTGGTTGCGTCGCCGGCGCCACTGCAGCAGCACCTCTTGTTGTGGTGGAAGTCCCCAGCGAGCGTCGTGGCTGACGCAGTCGTGATCGCTCTCGCAGGCATCGTCGACAAGTCCATTCTGCCCGTTTCAACATTCTTGAATGGCGGGGACGAAGTGGAAGGTGAAGAACAGAAGACGAGTGTTCCGTTCACATGCAAGAGAGAGAGACAGCTCGGGAGTGTTCCTCGGCTCTTCGGGCCAACTCGCCGACGTCCGTGCCAAGACTTTTAGCAGCAGGAGCTTCCGATGTCCTCCAGCATGGCATCACTTCAAGATTGCAGCCATTGAGTTCGACCCCAAGTCTACCACCATGGCCTCCACTCGGCTACTCGGGCAGGTGAGTAATGGATAGCATTCCAAGTGGCGCAGTTGTTGACTCTTAACAGCACGTTCTCGCCCTAGGAGGCATCTCGACAGCCCTTGCGCTCTATCCTACACGAACAGCATACGCAGAGGAGCCGCCTACAGACCCAATCAAGGCCATTGTTCGCACATGAATGCCTCATTCCTTATATCAAGCCTAACAATCGATAGCGAACACGAAAACCTATATACGATGCGCCCTCACAACCCTCTCCTCGCGAGATCGCGGCGACAACACCTCCCCCAGCATCTGGTATTACGGAGAAGCCACAGGAGCAGCCTCAACACGGCGCTTCGACTCCCCGAAAACCGACACCGACCGATCGCCTTGCGGAACAGATCAAGGCTTCGCGTCTCATGCTGCACGGCTACGCAGTTCAAGCCGAAGACGCAGTGAACAACGGCATGACCCGATTCATGAACGCCGAGCACTCCTTCACCTCTACGATTACCTCGCTGGCACCGCCGAAAGAGTCCAATGAGAAGGTTCTGCCAGGCGGCATCTACGTTTTGGTAGCCGCAATGGCAGGAAGCATCATCTCCCGTAACAGGAACATCTTGTTTCGGTTTGCAACTCCAATCCTGACAGGTGTCGTGACCGCGCACTACGTGGTACCGCGGACAACGGAGAATGTTGGCAACCTGATCTGGAGCTACGAGGAGAAGTTCCCAGTTGTGAGGGACAATCACTTGAGGATCACCGAGGGTGTACGGCATTTCATCGAGACCGGAAAGGCGCACAGCCAGATGGGTCTCGCGATGGCAGAGGAGAAGGTGCAAGATGCGAGGGAGAGCATTCAGGACTGGGTCAAGAAGGGGCGATAAAAGCAGAACACTGAGTGATCGCTGGGCAATTTCTACGACGGAGAGTTCGGGCAGGCGGCGTGCAGCGTTGAGCGGATGCTGCTTGTAAACATAACCTAAACTACTTGCACGTGAGGCTTCCGTTCGAGGTCTTGCCAAAACTTTCCCATCTGTACAACGAATTAGTGGTCGGACTCTCTGGCTGGACATGCTTCACTCGCAGCAGGATTGACTCCGAAAAGCCTCGTACGTAACAGCAGCCAGGTAGCGTTGCGTACCGCAGAGCCTGGAATGCGTTAATCAGGTCAGTAGCGCCCTTCTACAAGTTCAGCTTCCTTCACATGCAATGACGTAAGCAGGTTCCCGCTAACTGATATACCGCATTATCTCGCTTGATTTGGACCGTCTGTGCTACAATACCCCAGAATCAATTCAAAAACTTACTAGCACTCAAACAATTCCGCAATGCCAATCAGAGCCGTCCTCTTCGACTTCATGGGCACCTGTCTCGACTGGCACTCCAGCATCGTCGCCGCCCTCCCATCTCAGATGTCCCCACCCGAAAAATCAGACTTCGCCCTGCAATGGCGACACGCATACTTCGACGCGAATGCGGCTCGTCTCGCGAGCGGTGAGCCGCCAGAGAACATCGACATCACGCACCGTAACGTCTTGGACGCGCTTCTGGAGAGCCGCCCGGAGATCGCGCCGTTGTTCACGGACGAAAGCAGAGCCAGAATGGTGCGAGAATGGCATCACCAGAAAGCCTGGGACGACGTCCAACCGGCGGTAAGAGAATTGAAAGCGAAAGGGTACGAAGTCTTTGTGCACGCGAACGGGACGACGAGACTGCAGCTTGATCTGGTCCAATCCTCGGGCTTATCTGGATCTTTCGCAATGCTCTTCTCTTCGGAATTGCTTGGGGTCTATAAGCCTGCCGCGCGGAATTATGAGAGAGTTTTGGAACTCATTGGCAGGGAGGCGGCGGAGTGTGTCACGGTCGCGGCGCATGCGTATGATTTGAGAGGTGCGAAGGGAGTGGGGATGAAGACTGTGTATGTTTACAGATGGACGGATGATGTGCTCGAGGATCAGGAAGTGGTCAAGAATGAGAACGATGCGTGGTTGGACGGCATGGAAGCGCTTGGGGAAGTCATTGAGAGGCTGTGAGGACGAGCCACGCACACGGATTCTTGCACTGGACGAGAAGGGATTCCAGCAGCGAGCGTCCCATCTACAGGGGAGAGGGCTAGGTGATGTCTCGGAGGCGCCGGACGAGGCTCGCGCTCGGAGAGTTTGATTGTGATTGGAAAGGTACAGCATGTGAGGCTAAGAGGAGCGTGGGTAGGGAGGTGGGATCTAGATAGACGCTGTTCCAAGCCCGCGGCTCCGGCTCGAATTGCAATCCTGTCACAAGCTTTTCTGTCTGCTGCTTCCCCAGACCATGCTAATGCACGCACTTCCCTGGTGTGAGCCGGCCATGCTCTGCGTGATGCCAACAGAGCAGATGGGTCGGATTGAGCACGTGCACGCGGTCGAGACCAAAATCGCCTAGGCGCCAGAATTGATAGACATGCCAGTGCGACACGGTGACTCGTAGCGTAACTCGCATTCGGAGGTGTCAAGGGTGGCCTGACGTGCCTATAGGCCGCGAGTAAGCTGCGCAGATATCTGATTGTGAATGACTCGCGAGACTTCATCGTCCTCGCCTCGTTGCAAACGACTAGAAGGATACGGCTATGATCATGGACTGCAGCCGTACAGGCAAAATGTAGAATAGACGACCGGGGTGAAGTGCAGATAGAATGCTGAGAGAAAGGGGAGGCTGACAGCGCGGCGTTGAATATTTGACGGATCTACTCATCAAGTTTGATGGTGGAAAGCCGAGAACCAGGACAGCGTTAGGTAGTCATCCAGGAAGCATCACTTGGTAAGTCATCACATCGACTCGTAAGGGCAATTTGTGATTCTGGATTCTGATTCACGAGCATCGAGCAGAGAGGCAGAAGTTTCGGTGCTCTGCTGATGATGAGGTACCGTGGAGAGTGGCCCTACTCATTATTCTGCTTACCGAGCAAGCGTCGCGGTAGGCCACTCAAACGGGCAAGGTGCAGCTCGCGTAGATGGGACTGAGCATTGCGAGGTTCCTCTGCGACCCGACCTTATCGATGTTGGTCGGCGGTACGGCATACATCTTCCAGAATCCACACGATACCGAATTGATCATTCTTCTCTCGATACGATTGCGGAGGGAAAGCCTCCGCCCAGACGCGCAGGGTGGTGAGAGCACACTCCACCCGCTGGCCCAGTCAGCCAGACGACCAACAATCTTCCCATAAGTGGATCTACGCCCATATCCATTTCGGCTCTGCCGTATCATCGTAATGTCCGTCTAGGCGCCGTCTATACCGACTCTTTGAGCTGAGCAATCCGCGCTTCGGGACACCGACAAGGACGGAGACTTGGTCGGCCATCGTAGGAAAGCCACCCATAGGCCACGCTACCGTTCATGTGCGTCCGTGAAGGATTGGCATCGACACATCCGGTCGTGTGACATCCCGTTGTCCGCGCGTGATAGAGCGCAGTGGATTCGTGGATGTATAACTCTTCGGGCATGTCTGGGCACGACGAACGGTTCATCTCTCAAAGTGGCAGTCGTGGAGGGACGGGCGCCACCTACTCGGCCTGCAAGTCTTCCATCGGTCCGGAGTCTTCTTTGCCTGGTGCATCCAGCGAGGCCCCCAAAGTCGCCCCCAGTCCAAGTCGCATCCGTCGGCGCAACAGAGCCATACAGTCCTGTCTGGAATGCAGACGACGCAAGCTCAAGTGCGATAAACAGTCACCATGCACGAACTGTACCCGTTTCCGGCGCGCCTGCCTGTACCTGGCGCCGGCGACGGACCCTCAGAGCCAGCAGAAGTTGGCCGAGATCAAGGAGAAGATGGGTGCTCTGGAGGAGAACCTGGAGCGCGAAGTCGCCCAGAAGAGCCAAAAAGCGCACCTCGGAGGCGTGAGTGTCACGAAGCTCAGCGCTTCGGAGATGAAGGGCTTGCCGGAAGCAGAAGATGATGATGACGACGCCGAGGAGGACGAAGACAGACTCGAGCCTACTCCACTCGCCGACCGCGACAACGTGTACGAAGACAGTGTTGACGACGAGTTGATGGATTTGGGTGTGCAGATGGTACGTTCTCCTCCAATACATTGACTCCGAGCCCATGCGTTGCTAATGCTGTTTCCCCCAGGGCAAGATGCGTATCTCAGAACGCATAGGAGGCTGGCTACGACCGAAGCTCGTCGAAGAGCTCAGCGACACGCTGGAAGACGTCAAGGCAGGCAAATTGAGATGCTCCGCCGCACCAACCGCGCAAGACCATCACAGCATCCGGCCTGGAGAGTCCAAGCTGCAGGCTTCACCCAAGAGCTATATGGGTCCGGGCCCGGACTACATTGCGCCCGCGAGCAGCTTCTTCTTTCCCGGGACGAACGCAAACGTCAAACTCATCGACTATTTGCCCGGCAAGAACGTGGCCGATAGCTTGATCCAACAGTATTGGACGTCCGTCCACTATCTGGCCAGAACGGTACGCGATGAACAGTGAGTAGCCTCGACTGTATACTGATCACTGTGCTCTGCCTAGGTGCATCGTCCCACGTTCGAGGCGCAGTACATTCTCTTCTGGGGACAGATTGGCGCTGGGCACGATCCCACACCATCGGTACAAGCCATCATGTTCGCGGCCATGTTCTCCGCTGCAGTGAGCATGACGAATGAACAAACCATGCGAGCATTCGGAACTACCAAGAACGCGCTCGTTGACAGTCTCCGCTCTGGCACCGAGCTGGCGCTGGCTAAGGCAAACTTCCTGAGGACTACCAGGGTGGACACGATGCAGGCCTTCACCATGTACCTTATCCCACTTGTGCGGTCAGAGGTATCACGCGCCCACTCCGCCCTCGTAGGCACTGCGATCCGACTCGCGGAGTGTATGGGCCTTCATCGAGACGGAACGTTATACAACATGAGTCCTACGGAGACGCATGTGCGCCGCATGATCTGGCATCAGCTGTGTTTCCTGGACATGAGAACGTGCGAAGCGACGGGGCCGCGCCCGCAGATCCGCACGGAGGACTACGATACCCGCATGCCGCTCAACGTGGACGACAACGACCTGTTGAATCACGATCCCCCCACAGAA
This sequence comes from Lecanosticta acicola, assembly GCA_963674455.1. Lineage (NCBI taxonomy): Eukaryota > Fungi > Ascomycota > Dothideomycetes > Mycosphaerellales > Mycosphaerellaceae > Lecanosticta > Lecanosticta acicola. The sequence continues at coordinate 5,068 of CAVMBE010000022.1, read as the reverse complement.
GACAAGCCGGTCTGGACGGACATGACCTTCTCACGCCTCCGATTCGAGAACTCGGAGAAGCGTCGGCAGGTGTGGTACGATATTCTGCAGGTCGACCGGAAGAAGAAATCCCTCACCTCGGTGTTGGTGAAGGTCCAACGGTATCGCACGGCCATGGAGGAGAAATTCTGGCCGATGATTGATAATTCCCAGCCGTTTCAGGTCTTGGGACGGATGGTCTATGAGATGGGTGCGAGGCATCTACACCTGCAAGTCCTGCATCGCTATCTCTTCAGCACGACGCAGCGAATGCCCGATCGATTGCGGCAGGTGCTGATTGAGGCTGGGCTGGTGGTGATGGAATACTCGATCGCCTTCGAGACGAACCCGGAAATGCAAGCCTGGACGTGGTGTGAGTGTTAACCCCCTCTCCCTCCCCCCCACCAGCCAACCTGACTTCACCCTCGTGTAACACACACAAGACACTGACACTTCATATTTCGAAACACAGACCGCGGCGCTTTCAACCAATACCACGCGGCCCTCCTGCTCATGATCGAAATCTACGCATATCCCATGCGCAAGGAAGCCGCGCGGATCTGGAAATGCCTCGATTACATCTTCGAGATCCCGCCGCACCTCGCGCCGAAACAAAAAGCGGAACTGGTGCTCACCGATCTGCGGGATCGCATGGAAGTGTACCGCCAGATGCGCAAGGTGAAAGTTTCCAATCAGATGGAACAGCGCGTCGGGAGGGGGCAGCGGCAGAAGAGTGGTGGCGGTGGTGGTGGTGGTGGTAGTGGCGGTGGTGGGAGTGGTGTTATCGATGAGCTGGGACAGATGATGCCTGCTGTTGCTGCTGCGGCGGCGGCGGCGCAGGATACGAATGCCGCTGTGGCCGCGATCAGCGGAGGCATCTTATTGCCACCGATGCACTGTTCCCCCCCGCCGCCCTTGCGGGAGGACTCGAACAGTACCGCGAGCGAGAGCCGACATGGGAGCCTCGGTGCCGCTCAACACGACGGCCAGATGTCGTCGACGACAATGGATGATATTGACTGGGTGAGTCCTCCCCCTTTCCCAACAACAAAAAACCTTCTCACACTTCATTCCCCCCCCATCCATGAGAAAAAAAACCCCCCTTTTCTTTTTCTTCTTCTTTTTTTTTAACGTGAAAATGTCACCCATCATAGGCCGATTTCGAGCGCGTCTTCCCCTCCGAAATCTACACCGGCGACCTGAATATCCGCGACTTCAACATGACGGATTTCACCGGTTCGGATTTCGCTTCGACTTCTTCCGCTTCCAACACCAACACGGATCCCAACACCACCGCGGCGGCGCATATGCAGAATCTAGGACTTGCGGCGGCGGCGGCGGCGGCTTCTTCTTCTTCGGCGTTTGGGATTCCTGTTTCTGCTGCTGCTGAGAATGCTGCTGCTGCTGCTGGCGCGGGCGCGGGCGGGGATGATGGCGGCGGCGGCACAGGGAGGAATGATCTGAGTGATGTGCAGTTCACCCCGACGCTGATTCCGAATTTGAGGGGACAGTGGAGGGGTGGAGGAGGGGGAGGGGGTGGATATGCTGCGAGGAGGTGAATTTGGTGGGTTACGTAGGGATGATAGTTTCCTTTGTGGGTAAGGTATCATGGTGCAGGAAAAGAAAGAAAAAAGACCAACGCGTGTACGTGCATGATATTTTCGCATTTCAGCTGTCGTCATCGTCATTTTCTTGTAGTTCATTGCTGTACAATGCGACCTGCTGTACCTCCCTACACCACAACTCCCACGGCCGTTCTATATGCTTCCCGAGCCCCTTCCAACTGTCCTTGGATTCCCTCTCACTCAGGAACTTAATCCCTTCTTGCTTCGCAGCTCCCGCTTGGCCCGGGTTATCTTCTTTCCAACCGAACCGCTCAGCGAGTAGACCCGTGTTGTACGAGTTCTGCATGAGCAGAGCGGTGGTCTGCACACGAGCATTGGCGCAGGTGTAGATGGCGCGATAGACGCTTTCTTCGATCGAAGTGCCGATGCAGGTGAACCCGTGGCCGCGCATGAGGACTGTGGGGTTGGGCGGGAAACTAGGAGGAGAGGATTTGGTCGATTGGGAGATCAGGTAGGATTTGATCTGTAAAGTGATGAGAAGGGGACTGTTGGAAATTCTGTGACCGGTCATTCATCATACCATTGATGTAGCTTTGGAGAAATTGGTTGAAGGGTTGAAGCCTGCTGCCAGGGCTTCGCCGAGGTGTGAGTTTGTTACGAGGAGGGAATGGAGTTCGTCCGAGGAGCGGTAATGGAGGGAGATGTCGTATATGGGGACTTGAGGACCTACGTCACCCTTTCAGCAACGCTCGATACTGTACTGTTGCGAGCGGCATCGTAAAATTGACTTACCCATCACGCCGGCCATGTGATAAACAGGTCTCAGGGGCACACTACTAACGCCGAAAGGTAGCGTCGCCTCATTGTGGGCGTGGACCACGCTATGCACGCCACTGTACATCTTGTAGACCTCACTGTGTATGAAGCGCTCTGCATATCCTTTGGATGCATCCTTGTCTACCGGCTCGGCGTTCTCAACATAGTATTCTTCAATGTCTTCTCGTTTGGACACTAATGCTGGCGCGAGTGATCTTGATAGGAAGAATGTGGCTGGGTTCTGAGGGTTGCGAACCGAGATGTGGCCGTAGGCATCGACGATATTTTGGTGGTGGAGGATGTGGTTAGCGGTGATCAAGGTACTGAAGAGCTGTTTCGTCGGAGGTTTCGAGGCGCGAAGCAATGCCGAACGCGTTTCGTCGTTACTCGACATGTTATTGACAGGTCGGGCAGCCGAGAGCGTGTTTGTGGAATGTCGTGTGTGTGTGTGGCAGGGTGAAGTCCTCGAGGGTAAGGTATGTGTGGCCAGAGCGTTGTTGTATGGCTTTAGGTTGCCGGGGATGAGCTCTCATTCGTACCTACATGTACTGATTCCGTACCTAGCGCCATGTGAGCTGCTCCAGCCCACTTTCCCCATGCATGCTTGTGGGCGGGGCAGGTGTGATGACGTCCTCTCACGCTCACATATCACACCAGAGTTCACATATAGCAGAGGAACGCAAGTTTATTCTGCGCTCAATCCGGACTTCTACCTTGACATAATACCTGTTCAGCAGCCTCTTCGTGTTTCGAAAGTGCTGCAACAATTATGCCTACAACGGAAGTCATTAGCTGTGCCCTGGTATCGGGAAGCAAGCCCGGCGACCCGGATAATGAGGCGGCCAAGGTGCTGAAGGAAGTTGGCGACACGCTGTCAAACCAGAATGGCCTGCAGCAGGCCCAGTTCGGAATGCAGATCGAGAAGGAAAACATGCTGCAGATGTTTATGGGTACGTTTGCGATCCGATTTGGGCGTTGGACGCGGGATGGTTCGCGGGCAGAAGCTGACGGGTCGCACAGATTGGGACTCCATTGCCTCTCACCATGCGTTCGAGAAGACCGGGGCCTACAAGCCGTTCCTACAGCGATTCATGACGATTGTCGATGGAGAGCCCACGATCTGCCATGTGGATTTCAAGCCAGATGGAGCGCTGCCTCGCGCTCTCTCTGCACCGGTGACGGAGGTCGCGACCTTCTACTTTGCCGGCGAGGCGCCAAAGGACTACCTCGAGAAAGCGACGAGATTCTTGGCCAACAACGAAGGCGAAAAGGTCGATGGCTATCTCGGCGGTGCCGTCGGCACTACCTACGAGGAGATAGAGCGCGAAGGCGTCAAGGGCAAGGGCGCGGTATTGGTGATTGGATGGTCGTCGGTCGAGGCGCACATGAAGTTCCGCGAGACGTCGACGTTCAAAGACAACATCCAGCTCCTGAGGCAGGGAGCACAGAAGATATCGATGAACCACGTGCCGTTCATGACGTTCATCAAGGATTAGAGCATATGGAGGGGACTGGATATAGGGTCGGAAACGAGCATGAAACGATTGTTGATGCCTGGCGGAGTGGGCTGCTGGAGGAGGTGCTGGACCGACGTTTGCCGCTTGTAGTAGTCAGGGCAGGATTTCTGTATTTGGGGTGGTGAATACGACAGTTGGGTCGGATGAGCAGGCGATAGGTAGGGAGGCAGAGAAGCTGAGTCGCGGAAGCAAGAAAGTGGTGAAGCTTGAGTGGACGACAGCTAGGGAGCATATCAGGCTCAACTGGCTCGGTGCCTGTTGAGAAGTCGACAGGTGCCGGGTGAGGATGATCGCCGTACCTCGTGCATGCTGTACATGGAGCCTGGAGGTGGAGGAGTTGGAGGAGGTGGGAAAGGCACACGCGTCGGGCGCCGAGACGGGCGGTAGAGTACGGAGGAGGACAAGAGCGGCCGTCGCTCTCCTTCGCAACCCATCGTTGTCCAGAAGGAGTAGTAACTGCAACAGTGATGCGCCCGGTGGCTCGCGTCGGCGAGGAGACAGGACGTGTTTATAGGCGCGGCGTACAGAGGAGGCCCGGGGATCCGGCAGAGGGCGAGAGAAAGGAATCCGGTGCTGTGGAAGGCCGGGATTAGAGTTTCCGCCAAGAGTTTCTTCACAGGCTGATGAGGTGCCCACCTGCACCAGCTTCGGTCAGGGCTTGTGATAGCGCCTGAACCTAGAGCGCGGACGGGAAGTCAGAATAAGGCAGTAGGAAATGCTATTTACCGGGCGCACTTTGGCTATTTATTAGGCGCAGTTATAATATACTATAAAGTATAGGGGAGGACGCGTATATACTAATCTATAGTATAAAGTAGTCTACTAGAGTAGTACAGCTACTACTACTCTCTATTAAAATTACTACTACCTTACTTTAACTAAGAAAACGCGATTATAGTACTTTCTACTACTTTATTAATTATTATAGGTATTTCTAGTACTCTTATTAGCTCGGCTACTACTACCTTAGAACTAATTCCCCTACCCTACTTACTAATACTACTATAGATATAGCTATAGTTACTTAAAAGATAGTAGTTATAGCCTTAGTAGTATAGTTACTACCGGTACCGTACTAATAGGTTTTCTATAAGATAGATTTAGTATCTAAGTAGACGTAGGTAGTTACTATAACTACTATAGGTATAGCTA